>OY987288.1:1202500-1551708 GCA_963920785.1 Sphagnum contortum
ACTATTCATCAACCTTGTTATCAAGAGCAATATGTCCCTTTTCCTAGCTGAGCAGTCAGCCCCATTGATTTGTCTGGTGAGTGATTAACAAAAGACCACCAAGCTAAACCCCCCACCCCATATTGTTTGCTCTGCTAATTACTCACCAGAAGAAAGTCCAAGAGCAGCCTCAGCTTCTCTTTCTATTTCTTATCTGCTCTACAGAAAAATCAGATCACCTTTAACCAGGATGCTCCAAGCAACAAGGTCTGAGGTCTGGCACAGAAATCTGTTCATATGTCAGACACAAGTCAATCAAAGGTAAGCAAACCTTACCACGTGCAAGGTGCATCATGATTGAAGAATATGCAACATTAAACATAGCACATTGCTTTGTATTTGTATGCATCTGGCTGACACTCTCAATCCCAGCTTCAGACCTTCTGCTCTGAATGTTTTGCAAGAACTGAAGTCCCTGTAAGACTAGGAAGGATCCTTTGACAAGAAGTTTCAACTTTGTAGCTTTGCCCTGGTCCAATTCGCAAACTTAAGAAACATTCAACAAAGAAAACATCACATAATATACAAACAGCACCTAAAAGCATCAATACAACTTACTAGTAGATGCAATGGTCAATTCAAAGAGACGGAGGCCCAAGAGTAATACATCCAACCTTTGTTGGTCCACACTTAAAACTGGCATCAATTTCAATAGTCTCAAAATTCACTCAGTTTCCAAAATAACTCCATCCATTCATAAGAACAAAGAGGCACCAGACCTAAGTGCTACAGATGGCAGAGGTGTGAAACCAAATATCCTGGGAGGCAAATCTATGGCCACTTTTTCAGTGGTATCACATCTGATAACAGTGTTGAACTTTGATAGTGTTAAAAGACCACTAGACATGCTACTGTAAAAAAAAAGAACTTGATTCAATGATTGACAAGCCAGACTACTGGCATCACCAATAGTCCATGCAAGAACAAACACCATCTTCAAAGTGATGAAAGCGATTGGCATCCCTCACCATGATGGCTCTCCTAACTATTTTTGAAATGAACATTGCGGAAGTGTGGCAATCTTTGCAAACCCGCAGATTTTTTCTTATTCGAAGAGGAGTACCAGGAGCTGTGTTGATGAGCCCAAATGCAATAGCCAGTTTCTCGCTATGGTGACACAAATGAGATGCCTTTTCTTCTTCTTCCACATCATCCAGAACTAATTCCGTACAAGGCACATACCCTACATTATGCATGAGCCCTGACAATCTTTGCAGTTCCGCATGAATTTCAATCATCTGGGGGTGGTCTTGATCCTGTACTACAAACGTATGCACCTCGTTATTCACTTCAATCCAGGTGCAACCTGGTTGTTTCTTTGCACCTCTTTCCTTTCTCTGCCGTTTAACATTCTCACAGAGATGCCTGTTCCCAACAGCAGCATAGATGTTTGACAGCAGTACATAAACAGCAGCATTTTCAGGCTCCATTTCAAGAATTTGTTTAGCAACACGTTCTGCCATCCCCACATTACCATGAATTCTGCAAGCACCAAGCAAAGCCATCCAAGCAGCTGCCTGTGGTTTACAGGGCATTGCCATGATCATATTTTCTACCTCCTGTAGATGGCCAGCACGGCCAAGAAGGTCAACCATGCAAGTGTAATGTTCCAATTTTGCAGGAATCATGTAGTCTCTGATCATTGAAGCATACAAGCACATGCCTTCATCCACCAGACCTGCATGGCTACAAGCTGACAGAACACAAACAAAAGTGATATCATCTGGCTGTACACCTTCATCACACATCTGTTCAAAATGCGTAAGAGCTTCCCTACCATGCCCGTGCATGGCACATCCTCCAAGCATGGCATTCCAAGTGACCACATCTCGAGATGGCATCTTGTGGAACACTCTGCAAGCATCCTCAATGCTCCCACATTTTGCATACATGTCAACCAAGCTACTCCCCACAAAGACATCTGACTCTAGACCACTTTGAATGATCTGTTGATGAACACACCTGCCCTCTTCAAGTGCAATCGCACTGGCACATGCATTTAGCACCCCCACAAAAGTAACAGAGTCTGGCCACACACCTTCCTGTTGCATTTGTTGAAATAGTTCCAGTGCCTTCTGCTCATGCCCACATTTCACATGTCCCAATACCATGGCAGTCCAAGTGACCACATCTCGAGATGGCATCTTATTGAACACTATCCAAGCATCCTCAAGGCTCCCACATTTTGTATACATGTCAATCAAGCTGTTGCCCACAAAGACATTTGACTCCAAACCACTTTGAATGATCTGTTGATGAACACGCCTGCCCTCTTCAAGTGCAATCACACTGGCACATGCATTTAGCACCCCCACAAAAGTAACAGAGTTTGGCTGCACACCTTCCTGTTGCATTTGTTGAAATAGGTCCAGTGCCTTTTGCTCATGCCCACATTTCACATGTCCCAATACCATGGCAGTCCAAGTGACCACATTTCGAGATGGCATCTTGTGGAACACTCTGCAAGCATCCTCAATGCTCCCACATTTTGCATACATGTCAACCAAGCTACTCCCCACAAAGACATCTGACTCCAGACCACTTTGAATGATCTGTTGATGAACACGCCTGCCCTCTTCAAGTGCAATCACACTGGCACATGCATTAAGCACCCCCACAAAAGTAACATAGTTTGGCTGCACACCTTCCTGTTGCATTTGTCGAAATAGTTCCAGTGCCTTCTGCCCTTGGCCACATTTCACATGTCCCAATACCATGGCATTCCAAGAGACCACATCTCGAGATGGCATCTTATTGAACACTATCCAAGCATCTTCAAGGCTCCCACATTTTGCATACATGTCAATCAAGCTGTTGCCGACAAAGACATTTGACTCCAAACCACTTTGAATGATCTGGAGATGAACACACCTGCCCTCGTTAAGTGCAATTATGCTGGCACATGCATTTAGCACCCCCACAAAAGTAACAGAGTTTGGCTGCACACCTTCATGTTGCATTTGTCGAAATAGTTCCAGTGCCTTCTGCCCTTGGCCACATTTCACATGTCCGAAAATCATGGCACTCCAAGTGACCACATTTCGAGATGGCATCTTATTGAACACTCTCCGAGCATCCTCGATGCTCCCACATTTCGCATACATGTCAACCAAGCTACTGCCCACAAAGACATCAGACTCACAACCACTTTGAATGAGTTGTTGATGAACAAGCCTGCCATCTTGAAGTGCTCCTAAACGGGCACATGCCTTAATTGCCTGAATAAAAGTGAATTTGTGAGGAGTTGTTCCTTCTTGTTGCATTTGTTGGAAAAGCTGCATCGCCTTCTCAAGTTGCCCATCCTTCACGTATTTTGAAAGCTTCTGATTCCATGCAAAAGGGTACAATTGCACAATGCCTGGTGCCATTGCAGCCATCTCTGCTGCCACCCATGGCAGGTTTTGTTGGTCATCAAGCCAGAGTGCTTTCCCTGTCTTCTTATGTTTGAAATCCGGGTACCTTTCATTTGTCTACAACAAAGATCCATGTCAAGCTGATCAGCCATGCATTCTCCACATCTCAGGCATAAATGTTATCATAAGAACAGAAAAAGCCGCATTGACCTTCTCCATCAACATATTGCATCTACTTACCTTCGCCTACCACTACTTCCCTCAAGTGCAAAGGATGTGAAAGAACTTCTGCAAATGTTTAGACCATGGCAGGATAGCAACCAAGATAGAGCAGCAAGATTGACATCAACAAGACAGGTGAATTCTGACAGGATTGATGCTCAGTTACCTTCTCTGGTCTGTGATCCCACCATTGCGATGGATCCAGAAACTCCTGCCACCGTTTCTCTCTCTGACCTACAGGAACAGCAAATTTTTTTTTTTCAAATCATATAGTTTGATCTCATAGAAGCCACCATGAGGTTCTGCGTCTTGCACAGAAGGTGTCCAATTTTTCGATTTGATTCCGACTTTTTTCAGGTCAAAATCTTTCGGCAAATAAGCCAGCCACACAAACTGTGGGAAGAAGACAGTAGACAGACACACAGCAAGGAATAACACAAGAAAGCTTACAATTGCCTTTATCTCTGAGTGCCGCCTGTGTTTCTATCCCGTGTGCTCTGGGAAGAAGTGCGGTGTACTGCAAAAGTTGTCGATGGGTAAAGTCGAATTGCGGGTGCACACAGACGCGTAGCCGCAAGCTCCTCCTGGTCGACCTCGGTCTTCTCCATGTGGTGGTGGAGCTGTTGCTACTGCGACTTTTGTGGTCAAGCAAAGAGCCAGACCTTGCATATGACAATTGCACTTGCTGCATTGTCGATAAAGACATTGCAGCTTCGCAGAAAACACTGGTAATTGCTCTCTCTCTAGCACCTCGCAAGCCAAGAGCATCACAAGTAGACCCGAATGCAGTTTCCTTTGGAGCGTCCGAAATTGACCCCAATGCAATCTCTCTCCCACCGGGGCACGGAAACCCTAAACTCCGGATTGGACGTCATCCGGAGGATTCAGCTGCTAACAGCGACCCTAAAACCCTCCAAAACCCCGGCACGCTAAAAAGCTGGAGCATCACCACGATGTTCCTACTGTTTGCTAGGGGGATTGTGTTGTGTTGTGGGGACACCCAATCATTCATACAAGATGTGAGTGCTATACAATTTACTTATAACATTCCATCACGTGCTTCCTGTGCATCTCTTTACATTTGTGATATTTCCCCGTGCTATTTCTGGTGCATTTGAAGTAGTGAATACTGTTGCCCCTCGGAATGTGTCGTGCTTTTGTTTGTCTGCAACACACGTTCCAGAAGACTTTCAAATTCTGCAAAAATTGGATCCAACAGCTGCCTCTATTGGTACGCTGATTTTCTGTACCATTTTAGGTCTCAGCAGATTTGCCAATTTGGTAATGAAAAGAGACACAGGCCAGGATGCAAAGTTTCAGAGGGCTGATGATGTTGCAGTTTACAAGAGCTATGGCAGAGACAAGAGAAGCTTGTAAGAATATAACTTTCTCTCTTCACTATCTTCTTGTTCATGCAAACGCAGTTCCAACTAGTTTTTGTTTTTTTATATCGTGTGATAAGATCTCAAGTGTTCTTTACGTAGAAAGTTCAGTCACAGGATTCTATGCTGGAGGTTCCTTAGGGAATTATTCAATTCTGGAAGAATGCTTGATCATGGTATGGCACTGAAATGAGATAGCAAAAGTTTCATCTGTTGAATTTACCCAGCAATTGATTTCAATCAGCAAACCAAGCAGACTTTTGTCTTTCAAAGATCATGTACTCAAAGATGAGGGGAAGGGTTGTTGAAGTTTTTGCCCACTGGAATCAGGTCCTGTACAATAGAGAACTGCAGTGAAGTGTCTAAAAGACAATGCAATTACATTGAAGCCCTAGATGTTAAATATGTCTTGCAAATGGGCTCTATTGTCAGCTGCCTTGATGTTATTCAAGCAGAAATGCTCAGTGATTTTCAGGTACCCTGAATCTTTTGGTAATATCCAAATAACTAATGTGCCATGCTTGGTCTCGCCCTTTTTCATGGGACAAACTCTTCTCTGATGTTCTCCATCATTGGCACTGAGTAAACAGGAATGCATCCTTTGTATAATGAAAGAAAGAGCTATGCAGCATCAGCTATCAAATGAACCATCTCTTGACTCCTCCCATTCAATACACAAGTCACACTAACAATCTCCATGTCACTCAAACTGTACTTGGAGGTCTGGAAGATAATCTAGTGTTTTATTTAAGGCACTGGAGGGATGAGTTCATCATCCACCTGCCACACAAAGTTAGTTCAGGACAGCAGATAGTAACATGTGCCACACATTCATCATTGCTATGATGCAAACTTTGCTCAAAAAATGTGCAAAGGGAAACAGCTGATGAGCGATGGGAACTTGACAAAAGTCACAAACATCATTGGATGTGTAGTGGTCTTAACAAAGTGGACACATACCATCTGAACTTCACCAGCTTCAGCACCTGGTTGAGTGAGAAGCCATCCCCAATCTTCAAGGACACCCATGTTTTATGAGCACGCAATTCAAGGCTCCAATTCAAGAACTTGTTAAACAATTAATTCTCCCATCTCCACATTATAATGAACTGAAAGCACCTAACACAAAGCCCTCCATGCAGCCCTGTGGTTTACAAACTACATCTCCATCATATTCTCTGCCTCCTGTAGATGGCCAGCATCGCCAACATGGTGAACCATGAAGGGGTAATGTTCTAATTTTGCAGAAATTACATAAACTGTAGATGGACATCACCAGCAAGGTCGACCATGCAGGGTCATGTTCTAATTTTGCCAAAATCATATAAATAGTGATCATTGAAGTATAGTAGTGCATGCCTTCATCCACCAAACCTGCAAGCCTACAAGCTGACAAAAGACAAACAAAAGTGATTTCATTTGGCTCTACACCTTAACACATCTGTCCAAAATGTTTAAAGACCTTCCTTACCATGCCCAAGAAACCACATTTCCAAAGGGCATCTTGTTGAACACTCTCCAAGCATCCTCCATGCTCCCACATTTTGCACAAATGTCAACTAAGCTACTGCCCACAAAGACATTTCAATCACCTTGAATGATCTGGTCATGAGAACACCTACCCTCATCAAGTGCAATTACACTGGCAGATGCATTCAGTACCCCCACAAAAGTAACAGGGTCTAGCTGCACAGCAAGTCCTACATGGCATTTGTTGAAATAGTTCCAGTGCTTCTGTCGTAGCCCACATTTCACATTTCCCAAAATCATGGCAGACCAAGTGACCACATCTCAAGTTGGCATCACTTGAAAACTCTCTGAGCATCCTCCATGCTCTCACATTTTGCATACATGTCAAGCATGCTATTCCCCACAAAGAGATCAGACTTGCGACCACTTTCAGTGATCTGCTCATGAACACACTTGCCCTCTTCAAGTGCAATGACACTGGCCCATGCATTCAGCAAACCCACAAAAGTAACAGAGTTTGGTTGCACACCTTCCTGTTGCATTTGACAAGTTCTGGTGCCTACTGCCCTTTGCCACACTTCACATTTCTCAATATCACAACAGTCCAAGTCACCAAATTTCGAGATGGCATCTTGTTGAAGATTCTCAAAGCATCCATCATGCTCCCACATTTTGCATACATGTCATAAAGGCTATTCACCACAAAGACATGAATTTCAACCACTTTCAAAGATATCCTCATAAATGCACCTGCCCTCTTCAAGTGTGATGACGCCAGCCCATGCAGTAACCACCTGGGGCACAAAAGTAGCAGAGCTTGGTTGCACAACTTGCCTTTCCATTTTTTGAAAAAGTTCTGGTGCCTTCTGCCCTTGGCCACATTTTGCATTTCCCAATAAAATGAAATTCCAATCGACCACATCACCTGATGGCATCTTGTTGAACACCCTACCAACATCCTCCATGCTGGCTCAAAATCATTTGCCAATTGCTACAAACAAGCATAAATACCTTGCTTTGCAGAATATACAAAACTATTAACTGCCAAAGCCACTCAGATGGAACTCTGTCACATGATATTTCAACAAACTCACAGTTTGCAAAGATCAGAGAGGAAGGGGGAATTCTCTTGTTATTCTACACAGGTATTTGGCATGCACCAAATTTCAAAAGAATCAAGTGCTGTCCATGCTATCATCCATGGCTGTCCTAGCAGCTGGCTGTTCTTTTCTCACAGTCTCACAGGCAGCAGGCTCACTCCTTCCAGCCAAAAGGATGTGTAGAGGTCAGTGAAGTTGAAACTGGATGTGATGTAAATGTGGGAAGATCTGCTTGAGGAGGGTGTGTGGGGTAACCAAACCCAATTGTGATCTCTCCTGGAGCATTCAGCATTGGAGTATTTGCTGCACCATCACCAAACAACTTGACCTTGTACTCTTGTAGTTGCTGTGCTAGTGGCACACCTACACGTCCATCCAGATGATTCAATTCCAGCGCATGAGAAGATTTCTTCTGACTTGAACTAGAATGCCACAAAGATAAAGACACAAAACCTGAAAGAAACCTAATTCCACCATTCCACACAGGGTGAGTTATCCCTTTGTCTTCATTCTGGAATGCACAAATGTGATCTGCATGGTTAGAATCTGATTGTTTAACCTGAGAAAGAAAACTAGGTGATGGTAAGACCAGATAATGTACACTCACTGCACACCAGGAACCGGATCAAAGCCAATAGACAATATACTTGATGGCAGGCAGTAGATTCAGCACCAAAAGGAAAATTGCCAATTGCATTCAATTTCTATTTCACCTAGAGTTTGAATTTAGCCTGGAACCCACCTAGGCATCCGTGTACATCAGAATTGAAAACCTTGATCTCAACTTATGTCACCCTGAGGATCTCAGGAGCAATTCATCAACCAAAAGCCTCAAGAGTCCAGTCAACAAAGCAGCCTGCTCTCTGCCAGTAAGTTCTTGGGATGGTTGGCCTACATGATGAGACAAACCCTGGTATTGTTCACGCCCCCAAACCTGATACAATTTCCCATAGAAAAATGGTAATCACCAAGATTGACATCACCAGCTATCTGCTTGATTGCACAATAACAATCAAGAGAAGCAATGTTTGTACATCTGAGACTGGAGGGTCATCCGTCCAAGGTTTGTGTTTGAGGGACAGTGCTAAGCCTTTTTTCTATTGAAGCTATCTTAAAAACAAGCATCACTCTCTTCCGAGTACCTACATATTTTATAAGGATGCTAAAGTCCTTTACTCCTGTCGCCTTCTTTGGACAAAGTTCCAACTACAAATTTACAAGGATCTCAAGATCTGCGTAGTGGGATGCAATACAGTAGACCACCAACATACTCAGATAATTCTCAATAGCTCAGAGTTCAGAATGGTTCATTACCTTGCTCAAAATTTCTTCATCAGTTTGCATTGTTGAGAGGTGGATCTATTCAGCAATTCCTTCTTGAAGATCCCCACTGTCTTTCGCAAGTCAAGACCGCATCGCCTCATTTGCAAGAGCCAAAGGATTGTGCGGAATGCCAACCCATGAAAACGCGTCCAAGATTTTAGGGTTAGGATTAGGGTTAGGGTTAGAGTACGAGACTTGAGAAGCGTTCTTTGCACAGGAAGTGTGCCAATCTCGGCATCAACAAGAGGAGTAAGTAGAATCAGAAGAGTTGTGGAGCGAGACATCAAGGGAGGAGAATAGATTTCAGAGAGCGGAAAGGAGCAAGAGAAGGGAGAGGAGGAGAACAAGCAGGAGTAAACAAGTAGTAAGGCATGCGGAAGCTCAAGTTCCATGAGCAGAAGCTGCTCAAGAAGGTCAACTTCCTGGAATGGAAGAAGGAGCGTGGGCAGCATGAGGTTCGCGTCATGCGCCGCTATCACATCACCGGCCGCGACGATTATTCCAAGTATGTGTGTGCATACCTCTTCTTCTTCCTTTTCCCTCGGTTTTATGTGTGTGTTTATCTCAAAGGGTTGAAGCATAGCCAGGTGAGGTTTCTTTGTGAAACCCTCGAAGAATTTCGTCCCTTGCCCTCCAGTAGCAAGAATCTGCAGCAACAGTTGGAGCATGCAGCCATAGTATGTTGAAGCTTTTAGTCATGGCGACCAAGGGTGCGTGTGGAGAGCTGTCTAGGGTTTTCTTTTGGAAGTGCAAAAGGATAATCGTTTGATGTCGTGGTTGTGGGAATCCTTTCATTTTCTATGCTTGTCTGGTTTGGCAAGGAGATTATGCACTTGTGGGAATACCTCTGATGTCATTGCAGTATTTTTGTTTTGTTCTGGTGGCCATCTGGTTTTGCAATGGCATATGTGCATTGAACCAGTTGGAATTGTAAGCAAGGGAGGGGCATGTCTGGCACTTCTTGGAGTTTCTTCTCTCCCCTGTAGACTGCCTAGATGCTTACTTGTATGGGTGCATGCTGAAAAATGAAATGAATCTTTACCTCACATACTGGTTACGCCTTGAAAGAGGATACTCTTCTCCTTGTCAGTTATCTGCATCTTTTGGGTACTAGCCAACATATTGCATGACTGAGCCTTCCCATTGCTCCCAGGAATACGGCACAAACTTCAGGATGCAGATTTCTGTATGATTGTTTGCCCAAAATCTGAGCAGACTATCATGTTTCTATCTACAGCCACTGTCAGGGCACTGATGAAGTCAGTGGATAGTATTGGCAGCTTGTCACTGTCATTTATGATAATATCGATGGTCCAATACTTTGTGAGTGACATCCATAAGCTTTATGACTGCACTCTTTATTGTTGTATTTGTTTCAGTTTTGCTGGAACAGACATAAAAGTTAGCTTCAAATTTTTATTGTGGAAATTTCTCTGCAATCTTGTGGATATGTTTTGCAGTGGCTAAAGCAGAGATGGTTCGCTTAAGGATATGTTTTGGGTGCAGGAAGCCCCAACCACTACCTCTATGTAGGCCTCTCTGTGCCTTAGACTTAGGTGCTTGCTTGCACAAGGCCAGGATAAAATGAAATGAAATGTTAAAGAACCTATTTCTGTAAACCCTAAACCCTCACAAGCTTCTTGCAGCTTGAATAGAAATACTGATTGACTTTTTCAATTAGCTATGTCTCTTGAATGCTAGCCAGCATCATGGTTTGCTCTTCTTGTTGCTTCTGGAAACGCAACAGAAATTGAGGATACAGATTTTTGTTTAATTGTTTGTGAAGATAGTGAGCAGTTGTTTCTACACCACCATCAGGAGCTGAAGAGTCAGTCAGGAGTGACGGCAGCCAGTCACTGCCATTTATGATGACAGTGATGGTGTGGTGCTTTGGGAGACACACTCACAAGTTTGTGGCCACACTTATTCTTGTCAGGTTTATTTTGGTTTTGGTGTAACTGACACTGTTTTTACCTTCAAAGTGTTGCTTGGGAGTTTTTCCTGCAATCCCTTAGATAAATTTCTTTGTACTGAGTCAGGCTTCCTAGGCTGTGAAGTACATCTGAATGGTGCAAGAGTAGTCTTCATCCCTTATGAATGTACATGAACACACAGGTACAACAAATTGTGTGGGATGGTGACCAAGCTGGTGAGCATCATCAAGAAGCTTGATCCCAAAGACCCCTTCCGCATCGAGATGACTGAGACCCTCTTAGAGAAGCTGTAAGTTTTTTCTGTTCACTTTATATCTGAATCTCAAGGGTTTTTGGTATTAGCAGATTGCACAAACTCTATGTATGGATGAGGTGAAGGTCAATCTTGGAGCACAGCACATGTGAAGTTGTTCTGAGATTAGTGATAGTGTGGATTCGTTTTGAGTATCTGATCAGTCCACTATACAATACATATCTGAGATTGACAGGGAATTTGTTCATGGCTCTTAGGTACAACATGGGCGTGACACCATCCAAAAAGAGCCTGACCCTTTGCGACAAGTTGTCAGTGTCATCTTTCTGCAGGTAGAAGATCTCTGTCCTTCCGTTGAAAATTATTACAACTGTAACCATGGAGAAGTATTGACTTCCGAATGTCTCTCTATTGGACACAGTGGCTGTATTGCTTCTAGAAGGGTTGTTTGAGTCTTCAAGACCATGATGTATCCCTCTTCTGATCCAGGTACTGTAGTTTAAGTGATAAAGTCCAAAGGGTTGTAAGCACCTAACTATATGATCTGTATTATGGGCAGACGGAGACTAGCAGTGGTATTGGTAAGGCTCAATATGGCAGAAAACATGCGGGAGGCTGTGACATTTGTGGAGCAAGGCCGTATCCTATTGCATGTGATGTTTCTTGTTCTTTGCAAGGCACAACATTTTCTTCTGCCTATCTTCCAGGCTCTTGTCTCTGCTGGTGTTCCTATCTGCTGCTATTCTCTGTCTCTTCATGCAATCCCTTCATCAGTTTTTTGTGCAGCTGAAGTGCATGCATGAAAGCATAGGCATTCTGGGGACTTGGTTAAAATTTATTTGTGTCTTGTGAAAATACTTGTGAACTTGACTGGCAATGACACCAGATATTCGAGTGGGTCCAGATACAGTGACAGACCCAGCATTTTTGGTGACACGAAGCATGGAGGATTTTGTTACCTGGGTGGATACATCTAAGATCAAGCGCACGGTGTTGCAGTACAATGATCGCCTTGATGATTATGACCTTCTCAACTAAGTGGTAGATTGCCAAAAGAGTTTTAAGCAGTTTTTTTCCCCTACACAACTGATTCTGACTTCTCATAAAGTGGAATACCAGTCTTCTGATAAGTTGCAGACTGGCTTGTTATAATGATTTTGCAAGCAGCCAGAGTCATCAGTGACCATGACAGTGGTCACATATGAGAAGATGGGTATTGAATGCAGCCGTTTTTGAAAGGCTAAGTTCTGTAAATTAATTTTTTATAGCAGGATTGCTAGATGTAATCCCAGGATTGTGTTTTTTGCACAACAGTTTTAGCTCCAAAAAAGCCACTGCACCATTCTTGTACAAGGCTTTCTGAGGCATTTTGTGTTTGAGCCATATGAGTCCGAGTTTCACCAGTTGATGTTTTCTCATATTTTTTTATTGTAAGAAGTTCACAGTTCAACAACACAACAGTGTCACAAAGGCAGCACACCACTTCAAGCACACCTATGTCTCAACACCATGAGAGTATTTGGTGGATCTGGTGAACCACACATCTGTCCACTGATGTGTGTACCAAGTCAACTCACTTGCACCCCCACTGCATAGACATAGTTTCCTTGGTTGAACTTTGCCTCTCTGAGCAAACAGGCCTTTTTCAGAACATTATGAAGTTAAGTCTAAGGTGGAAATTGATAATGAAGTGAATAGTTGACTGGGCATTAAAAACAAAATCTATGTAAAATGGAAATTGTAACTGGAACTCTGTATAGGTGCAAAGAAGACCAAGGCAATAAAGATTGAAAATTGAGTCATTTTGGGAAACAGGATCCTATAGACTATGACTTAGAGTTTGAGAAGATAGATGATAAGTCAGGGAGGACCAATTTGGTCCTTCAGTCACCCAAGTACTCCAAGGTGGGAGCAATTGCTTCAAAATCTGATGTACATTGGTGGTAGTTGTCATGGCATTGAGTAGGCCGCAACTTGTGATGAGAGATTCTTGTCTGTGATGGCTTGTTATTAGAATTCGTGTGAGCTGCCTGGCATGATAGGAAGCTCTGGGAGGTCTACACAAGATTAAGGTGAAAGTTATTAAGCAAGTTTTGTTGCTTGATGTTTTCAGCATTTTGAAAAGAGGTGTTGATGAGATGATGGAATGCCATTCTTGATCAAGATTTTTGTTTATCCCAGAAAGAATGGAATTCAAAAAAAAATTCTAAACTTCCCCTAAAACTTCTAAACTCATTCCTTTCAACTCCTATTTGAACAGTTTTTTTTTCCTACATGACTCATTTGCACACCTTTGACCTACCATCAAACTTTTATGATACATGGAGCACTGCATCTTGGTCCAAATCTCCAAAACTTGCTATTTTTCAGTTTGTCATCCACAGATATATATATACTCTGCAACATTTCAGCTCGAAGTCCTCAACAACTCCACTGAATTGAATTTTCAAAATTCCAAAATTGTGGATGACTTTTAGGCATGTTTGTGAGAGCTAGTCCATTTTTTTGGATTGGAATTGTTTTGATAAAATGTCAATTAAAAGTTAATTGTTGCCATGAGGAGCAAAGCCATTAATTATGTCATGAGTTGCTTCTTGATGTAATAAGCATTGATTCAAAAAGGATTTGAAAATCAGTCACATTAGATAAACAAACATGTTACTTTAGAGGCTTCCTTTGGCTATATTACCATGGAACTTACAATTGCTTGCAACTGGTGGGTGAGTTCATCATATCTCTTCCACTTCTACTAATGTGGCTTGTGATGCTGGCTCAAGGACTTGTTACTCAATTAATTGAACTTCAGCTCCACACCGCTGTGCACTACTAGAAATGATCAATTTTATTTTTTCCTCTCTTCTTATGTTCTCATATGGTTTTCAATCGTTCATCATTATTTATGTGTCAATGCCAAATTTAATTTGAATTAATGTAAATATCATGAACATGAAAAGGCGCATGTTACTTTGCCTTTTCATACCCATGTTGGTGGGTAGGGGAAAATGAGTGAGATAAGTATTAGGAACAAAGTGAAATAATGGGGCTTGAAATATAAGATTGTTGTTTTTTAAAATTGTCCAAGGATGATGACCATGTAAAGGATTATGCAAAATCCAATTGTCTAGGGACAAAATCCATATGCAAAATTATGCTGAATCTCTCACACATACTAGTTCTTCAAATTTTCACTTCACTGAAATTTGAATTTTTATTGAGGCATTGATAAATATTAGTGGTGATCTCAAAAGATAACGATCACACTATTAGCACCCACTAGGTATCGATTTACATATTTTAAAGTCCTTTAGGGTTTTGTATTGAAGAATAGTGATACCCATGATTGTAATTACACGTTGTTGAGTGGTTATTAGAATTTGCTACAAAGTACTTGTCAGTTATCAACTCGAGTATATCTTCAATTTACTCAATGGGGTGAAAAAAATCCAAAAATTGGTTTTGGTACATAACCTTGGTTCTCAAAAAACTTGAAATCTTTTGCAAAAACAACCTTTTTAATTCATCACCAGTTCTTTGCTGGTTGTGATTTTTTTCTCCAAAAAAAAAAACCGCCCTGGAATCAACCTTTTTCTCTTCTTTTTTTTTGGAAATTTTAAAGAACTGGAAACTGCTGGTTATTTAAAAAAACTAATAATAAATGCACAAACACTAGTATCAAAGCTTTCTCTTTGATATGATATTTACCCACAATAAAAAAATGAGCCAAAAAGTACCAAAAGAGAAAGTAGGCACAATAAAGCAATGAATGATATTTCATCAAACCAACCCCTTAAGAAGCAAAACATTATTAATTTTCCTACAATTTGTGTGGTTGGTTGTTTTTAGTAGTGTCATAACATAGCTACCATGAGTATATAGAAGAAGAAGAAGAAGAAGAGGTGATGGAGGCCACAGACTCCACCTTCTTTCATTACCAACCACACCCCTCCCCTAACCCTTCCATTTTCCTCTTGGTCAGATAAGGGCAATTGGTAACACACCCAGTTCACAGCCACCCACCTCTCATCCAGTCCTGCCAATTGCAATGGCCAAAGCTTAGAGTGAACCAGCACCCACCAGCACACCATCCACTGGATGCTTGTCATTACCCAGTTTTGGATGACCCTCAACTGAGTTAATAGTTGGTTTCACCTTGGTAATCAAGTCTGTAGTAAATAGGTCTCATATATAGGTAGATAGGTAAGAAAATAGGTCACTACCATAGGTTACTACTAGGTAGGTAGATGGTTCATACATTGGTAAAGGGGCTTTGTTTTTTTTTAATTACCTACCTACTAACAACTTAACAACTTGTTTGTGGGGGTTGTTAGTAGGTAGGTAGAAAATAAAAGCAACTCAGTTAACCACCATAGTTAGAGAGGGAAGTACTAGAACCCAACAGAAAACTGTTTTTTAACCACTTACCATTCATCCTTTATGATATGCTGGTGGGTGCTGCTGGTTCACTATAGCCCCAAAGGTTAAGGCACCGCAACGCACCCTGTAACTACTTCTGGGTACTTTCTAGGGTTTTTTTTTGTGTTTTTTTTCCGGTAAGTGGGATTGGTGGCAATCTGCCAACTCAAAGGTTTAGGGTTTAGGGTTTGGTTCACTCATGGTGCAATGTAAAATGCAAACAACATGAAGAGTACCCTAAAAGACATGACGGAAAAGACATGGTTAGGAAGAAATGTCAGCCGGAAGAAGTGGTCATGACGAGAGAGGAGGGTGCAAGCACGGTGAGAGCGGGAAAGAAACGTGCACTGGAAAGATGGTGAAATGTAAATTCTTAGTCAACAAAATGCAATATTCACGTCAAAGTGTAATTTTTTCTCCAAGTTTGTGGGAGGGAATTTACGCTACATAAAGCGTGTCCATATTCCAGTGTAATTTTTTCTCCAAGTTTGTGGGAGGGAAATTACGCTACATAACGCGTGTCCATATTCCACGGAAAAAATGGGGGGCCACAACATCTTTTGCGGAACACGGAAAGCAAGTTAACGTCCATTTGCTGCACACGAATCAAATGCAACATGAAAGTTTAGAAAGATTAATTCCTCACACGCACAGTGTCCTCTTTTACACAAATCAAACAAAAAGATGAATGGAAAAAAAGTTAAGAAGTAAACAAAAATTATAATTTATAACACACGAAAAATAAATATTCACATCCGTTGTTACAATGTTATAACACCAATCTCATCCATTTTTTCAACGGTATTACACCAATCTCATCCATTGTTGTTCAATGGTATATAACACCAATCTCATAGAACACTTTCCTAGCAAGCAGCTTGTCATATAATGAATGGGCTCCGACTATTTTTACAGCACATTGTCAAACAACAAAATCACAAGCAAATGACCAACGCAGCTTGTATTGCTTACAAGCTTTGGATTCAAATCACGCGGTTTCATCATCATCATCATCTTAGTGTTGAAAACTTACTTTAAAATGGTCTTTTTATCACATTTATTCTGCAAGATACACGAGATATGCATGTATGAATGTTACACTCAAATCAGTCACTTGTGGAACAAAATAAATCTGGCAACATACTCACCAAAAAAAACTCAAATTGATGACCTAGGTTTTTGCAAACTCGACATAGCTGTGCAACAAAAGAAATTTGACTACTTTCTTAAATGCAACTAGAAGACACGGAGTCATGGGTTTTCCAGTCAAATTTGCACTAGGGTAGACCGGTTGGTGAGTGAACATTTAAGCACTCAGGGCAGGCTGGATCCAAGGGGAGGGCTCTGTTGTTTCTGGTGTGCAAACAAAACTTAAACCCCTCTTCTTGGCGCATCTGACACTTTAACAATCGTCAAAAACAGATTAGAAATGAGAAAGTTACAGCTCCCCAAAATAAATAAAAAAGGGGTTAAAAACTTTTTAAAACAAATCATCAAATAGTACAAAGGTCAGCTCCCAAACACCCAACAAAAAATTCTTTGTATATTGCTATTAGAGTGTTCCAAGATGATTTGTAGAACTTCAGATGGCACTCCTAGAGAATTTTTAAATCATTTTAAATGAATAAAAAATAAGAAAGTTATGAGGTTTGTTGAGAGTAGGAAGGGTAAAAAGAGAAGGGGAAAAAAAAAAAAAAAAAAAAAGCATTTTGTAAGTTGAAATGCCTTTTTTTTTCCTTGTGTATTTTTTCATTACTTCTTTCCTTTGCATTTCAAAGATGCTTTCTAAAGCTTGGGGTAGCACTCTCATAATAACATTTTAAATCACTCAAAATGAAACACAACACTATATAGTAAAGGACGTTGTGGTCGTTTTTTCATGAAGCTTTTTCATGCGACCCGTTGGCCTCTAAGGATGGGCTTATACAAATAAGTGTTCAGTCATAAGCAGGCAATTAGGGATGGGCTGGTCTACCCTAATTTATAAAGCAAACAAATTGCAAAGAAAAATCTCAATTAATTTTTTGTCCAAACACTTTTTGTCCTGGAGAAAAAAGAGTCACTGCACAGAGTACAGTGAAGTTGCCAGTTGTCACCCACTCATTGGTTTAAGCCAAAAAGTTTACTCCCAAATCCAATATGGAGTCTCCAGCTGTCTCTCTCACACCATTGGTTCCAAGTCCAGATGTCAAAAAAGTTTTACCCCCAGAATCTTACACTAATGTGAAAATGTTTTTTTTTCGCCACTCCCCCAGGGTTTTTTTGGGCTAAATTCTTTTTCAAAGTGGCTAAAATATATAGCCTATATATGTGTTTCTTTTTTTTCTTTTTTGGTTTTCTTAGTCACCAAATTTCGAAAAAATTAAAAACTTTTCTGTTTCAAGAATCGCCAGATCTCTCTAATATTGGCTTCTAGCATGTAGGCAAAAATATGAAGGATGCTTAAACTTTTTTTTTACTTTCATATCTGTTTTGTAGCCAAATTTGGCTAAACTGCCTTATAGCATGATAGCCACTTCAGATACATCACACCAGAAAAAGCCAAAAAATGTGAAGGATGCTTAAACTTTTTTTTTTTACTTTCATATCTGTTTTGTAGCCAAATTTGGTTAAGCTTCCTTATGCATGATCGCCACTTCACATACATCACACCAGAAAAAGCCAAAAAAATGTGAAGGATGCTTAAACTTTTTTACTTTCATATATGTTTTGTAGCCAAATTTGGCTAAACTGCCTTATGGTTGGTCACCGCTTCAGATACATCAAGAAAATGAAAATTAATTAATTAAACTCTACCCGTCTCCCAGAATCTTATGCCGAGGTGAAAATCTTTTTACCCACACGGGCAGAGGTAAAAAAAAGAAGAGGGGTTCAAGAACAACAGCAACAACAACACGGTTGGGAGGTCAAGAATACTTGAAATCCCAACCAACCAACGAAATCAGGAACCGTCGTCCGTCCGTCCGTCGCCGCTGTTGGCCGCCGCCGTCTTCCTTGACTCTTGTGCTCCTCTCATCTCCTCTTCTCTTCTCTCGCTCCGTCCTCCTCTCCCACCTTTCCGCTTCCTTTCTCCCAGATTCTTCCTTCCTTCCTTCCAAGACAGTTCCATGTGTGGTTGCAGTTGGCAGTTGGCCGCCACCACCCTCCTTGCTGCAAGTTTGGTAGGGGAATTATCCCTTTTTCGATGCCTTGATTCGTAGTCAGAATTGTTTTTTTTTTTTAATTTTTTACTTTGGTTTTCTTTCTTTTTTTGTCATTGTTTTTCCCTTTCTTTTTGTGGGTGGAAAGGAAGGTCATGAGCAGGAAGAGGAACATTGGGAGGAAGGTCATGAGTAGCAGGGACATTGTTGTTGTTGTTGTTGTTGCAGCAAGAGGTGGTGGAGAGAAGACATAAGAAAGAGTGCAGGAGAGATATTGGAGCGAGTTGCGTGTGGTTTGTTTCGTCCAGGGAAGCTGCTCTTGAGGATTTGCAAAGAATTTTTATTATTGATTC
The DNA here is from genome assembly GCA_963920785.1 of Sphagnum contortum. Lineage (NCBI taxonomy): Eukaryota > Viridiplantae > Streptophyta > Sphagnopsida > Sphagnales > Sphagnaceae > Sphagnum > Sphagnum contortum. Next base: position 1,221,483 of record OY987288.1, read on the forward strand.
TGTAGGGGATTTCACAAATTCTCCCAGGATTTGGAGATTTGGAGATTTGGGTTGAGAGATTCTAGATTTGGAGATTTGGGTTGTCTTGCTTTCGTCTTCCTTGTTTCGATCGAGTGAGTCAGTGGTGTGATCTGGTGATTCTGGAGAGAGAGAGAAGAAGAAGAAGAAGAAGAAGAGTCTCTGTCTCTTTAAGGAAGAGAATTTGTGGAATGAGGGTGGGTTTATTGGGTTCCACTAGTCTGTTGTCATCATCTGCTGTGACTTCTTCTTCTTCCTCCTTCTCAGGAATCGGTTTCTCGAATTCTCGGGCTTTCGGTTGTTCAACGAATCTGAGCTTCTTCAGGCGGTTGGGTGTTCCCTGTTCTGAGCTTCAGATCCGGAGATTTGGTAAGGGAGCCACCATGAATGGTCACATAGCAGCAGCATCCGCAAGCTTTCCGGAAGCGTCTCTCTGCCCTTTGCACAGATGTAAGGTCATCCATGTGGTGCGACATGGGCAGGGTTTTCATAATGTGGCTGGAGAGCTCGACTATACCAAGTACATGTCCTGGGAGTTTGAGGATGCAGATTTGACTCCCCTTGGATGGCAGCAGACAGAAGCTTTGCATCAACATCTTGAGAAGACCCACATCCGGGAGAGAGTTGAGCTGGTGGTAGTATCTCCACTCACACGAACCTTGCAAACTGCTGCAGGTGTATTCGGAACACCAGGTTCTTTGCAAAATGGGCAAGAAGCCACGGATTCACCTCTGATGGTCAGTGGGGTAGGAAACCCTAGGCATGAAGCAATCGGCAGTGTCGGAGCGCCTTTGTTCATTGCAAATGAATGGTGCAGGGAGATGCATGGATCACACCCTTGTGACAAGCGGCGGGAAATCAGCTATTACAAGACCCAATTCCCAGCTATCGATTTCTCAGAGGTCGAAACAGAAGAGGACACATGGTGGAATGCAGACATCCGAGAAACTGCAGATCATGTGCAATCCCGGGCTAAGGTATTCATAAAATGGCTACTGGATCGCAAGGAATCACAAATTGCAGTGGTGTCACATAGCACCTTCATCTTCAACATGCTGCAGCTCTTTGGAGAGGATTGCTCCGATGTTGTCAAGAAGGAACTGCATCAATACTTTCGAAACTGCGAGATGCGCTCCTACATCATCTCCGATCGAATGTCTGCCAACACTAAACCTAAAACCGCCAGCACAGATTTTGCTGGTGGAATCTTTTTCTAGCAATCAGCCCTCTGACTGGAGTCCTCTTCTGAGCAAGAGGTTGCAGTGGAAATCAGATTCCCATCTCTAATTTAAGCTTGATTTGATTCATTGTTTTTCATTATATTGGGCTGATGATAGAAGCCCCCCCCCACATTCTGTCTGCTTTTGCAGTGATGAACATGATATTCTTTCTGAAATCACTTCACTCCACAACCAAGCCCCCCTTTTCAGAACTCTTCTTGTTTTTGTGTGGAAGTTTGCTGAATTGCTCTACAGTTGCTCTACTCATTTTCATGCTATCTCCAAAAAACATTTGTGGAGATATTCCTCTGCAATTTCATAGATATCTTGATTGCTCTAATGTCTTTGCTTTGGAGTTCATATGATACTGATGTCTGGTATTTACTACAGAAGATCAGTTTTGTGTAGAGGTTTATTTGTTGTCGGAATTTGATAGTGTTGGGTGCTGATCTAGTAGTGCACAACACTTACCCTGGACTTGGAAGTTGCTGTATTGCACTTTTTACAGTTGCTCTACTCATTTGTCATGTTATCTTCAAATTCCTCTGCAATTTCATAGATATGTGAATTGCTCTACTGTCTTTGCTTTGGAATTCAGAAGTGATACTCCCCCTAGGCTTGCAGTTTCACTCTAGGGTTCCTCCTCATGTGTTAGGAGAATCAGACAGTAGTGCAACTCATTTGCTTTCAGGAAAGCAGTTTCACTCTCTGGATTCTCAACTCATTTGCTTTGGTGTCCAGCAAACAGTTTCACTCTTCAGGTTCTCAACTCATTTGCATTGGAGTTCAGAAAGCAGTTTCACTCTCTGGGTTCTCAACTCATTTGCTTTGGTGTCCAAAAAACAGTTTCACTCTTCAGGTTCTCAACTCATTTGCATTGGAGTTCAGAAAGCAGTTTCACTGTCTGGGTTCTGAACTCATTTGCTTTGGTGTCCAGCAAACAGTTCACTCTTCAGGTTCTCAACTCATTTGCATTAGAGTTTAGAAAACAGATTCAATCTTTAGGTTCTTAATTAATTTGCTTTGAAGTTCAGAAAAAAGTTATAACTCTTCAGGATCTCAGATCATTTGCTTTGGACTTCGAAAACCAGTTTCATTCTTTAGTTTCTCAATTCTTTTGCTTGGACTTCAGAAAACTGTTTGACTCTTCAGATTCTTAGCCCAATGTTTTTGGAGTTCCGAAAATATTTTCACTCTCTGGGTCCTGAAGTCAATTGTATCAGAGTTCACTAAATAGTTTCACTCCTTGGTTTCTCATCCTGTGTGCCAATAGCGAAATTCATTTGTTTTGGAGTTCAAAAATTTGACTGACCCAATCTTGCAGTTTCATTGTGGGGCTTCTCCTCCTACATCATGAACCTGAGGCATCTCTGCCTCTTGCTTCCTGAAGAGCACAGTTGGAAGCTAGAACAAGGATGCAATTCACAAACTAACACATCTCAGAACTGCTGACTTGTTTCAAACTTCTGCAATAGTAAGGAACTTCAGCCAGGGACAACCCATTCAAATTAAGCAGCTCAAGCAAAGCTCTGTATGACCAACTCCGCAGTTTGAATGGGCTCTACATGCTTTTCCAGTTGAGAATCTAACTCAGATGCAAACCTATCAACCAGCTGACATACAGATCTGGATTTGGAGCACTCAAGAGAAGGTCAAGAATTTCTGGACATGTTCAATCCAAGCATAATGCCCTAGGAGTTTCAATAGGTGCCGACATTGATGTGATAATCCTTTTATTTTTCAAGCCCTTTCATTCTTAAAGATGCCTCAACAAGCGCTTCAGACAAGACTTTGTGACCTGGTTCAACACATGCGCATCATCCATGACCAACCATTTGACAATCAAGTTCAAGAGGAGTTTTATTCAGGTCTGTTCATGTTGATCAATTATGTTATAAACCATCAATTAGTGTCTCCAGGATTGTCATGTTGTTGTTAACTTGCACATAAGTAAAGATTCCTATGATAGATTTAGCTCAATATAAGTTTACACTCACATTTGGTTATTGGCACTTTAAGATTAATGGTTGGTTGTCACGGGCATTAGGCTAACATGCTTTCAAAGGACAAATCATTATCTTTTGATCAATTCCTTAGAAAGATAATGGAAATTGATATTGACTTTAAAAGGGTGAGGACTTCGTACAACATGTGCATGTTATTTTACCCATTTGTGGATGAATACATCTTATGATGAATATCCTAGGATGTAGGTTTAGTTTTAGGGCACTAATAAAGCTGTCGCATATAGACTACCTCAAGAAAATTTCTCCTTCTCTTTGCACTCATTGTCACAAATGTACTGCATAGATTAATTGAAGCTTTCCTAAACAATGAAAACAATTGTTAGGTGACCCTTGAAGGTCCAAGCAAATCCAAATAAACTTGAGCACTCTTTTTGTTTACATATTTTCGGTCCTTCTAGTTAACATCAACATGGCCATGTGAAAACAAACAGAGGACCAACATTATGAGAGTAATTGAACTAGGTATGACTTGACCTTCTCAAGTGATCCATACAAAATTCAAGACTTGATTTTGATATGGCCCTTTCAAATTGGTGGAATCCAATCTACTCTGCTTCGATTAGGAAGAACCCAATTGGAAGGCTTCTTCATTGCGTCCCCTATTGACATCAACAGCACTGTTGTTTCTTATACATAAAAGAGAACTGTACCTACTCTTTAACAATATTTCAACTATCAAGAGTGTCCTCTATGATAGTTGAGATTAATTTCAATTAAGAAAACATGAGACAGAGAAATTGCAATGACCATGGTATTCTGTATCTTTACACTCAAAATGCTAATAATGAATGGTGAGATATCTACTCACAAACTATCCCTTGCCCAGAGGAAAAAATCAAGACATACACCATCAATGAGAATACAATTAAGTAATCCAGTAGATTATAACCAGAGAAGATAGTTCCAGAGAATTGACTCTCTGACAGTCTGCGAATTCCTCATACCACCAAAGATAAGGAATTTATGAACAAAAACAATCATATGCTACCTATCATACAAACATCTTCTTAGCTACAAGGTCAAGTTTGCTTCAACACAATCAAGGAAAGTAAACCATAGAAAACTGAGAATCAAACCTTATGATATATGGATCTCAGGTTTTTGCAATTGAAACATCATCATGAGTCTCACTTAGTTACACCTGAAGCACCAAACAATGCTCCGACTGGCCATTCAGGGCAACACCACTCATACCCATCAGGTGAAGATTTGAGTCCATGGTGGGCATCTCCACCTTGACTTTGTTTGGCGCATTGAACACAGATTTCAGACAATGTTTCTTCACCTCATCAAACCGCTCTTGGGTTAGGGAGACCTCTGCCAGAAGTCGCCAGGCTGATTCCTCAGTCGCCGATTCATAGTCGAGCCTGCGTTTCAGTACAATGTGACCACTGATTTCCCATACAGCAGGGTTGACTTGGGTGTCCAGTATTTCTTGCTCCACTTCTCCCCGTGCTTGTCTCTCCGCAAAACACTGCATCGTCAACAGTTTCATCCCCATGAGAACATAAGTATTTCAACAATGGGGAGAATAGGCAAAATAAGATCTGGAAAAAATGTACACTCAGTATCTCAAGAGATGGGTTGTTAATATTCATCTACTATCTTGCACAAAGTTCTTTTATCTGTTTATGTAATTGCAAAATTAACCACTGACAAAGAAGCTGGAATTGGCCAAACCTGAGGGAAGACAAAAACACGACCACCTCGGTCAGCAATGAGAACATTGAAGGGGATATTGGCATTCTGAAGATAAATGCAAGTGTTTGCAACAGCATTGGCTAGATCCTCAAGACTATCCCCAACTTCAAACACAAGTCCTCGAACAGGGAAATTTCCAAGCTCAAGGATTTTGACACCGCCCTTCTTCCAGTGGTGACAAATCAGTGTTGTTGGCGCCCGTTCTACTGGAAAAGGGGCTGCCAAATAGTAGGCCTGCAAGATTTAGCACATCATCAGGCTGTTTCTGTAAACCAGGGAAAGGACATAAGAACTTAGTAGTGGTGACAAACAACTCTCGCTATCAACATACAAAAAAGACCCAAACTAAGTTCTTGCCTTCTGGAATCCTACACTTGAGTTGCATGCAAACCACTCAGAACCTTGCCAATTGTAACCCACAAAATGAAAAGACCTGATTTGAGAAAGAGTCAGTTCTATTGTACCTGGAAATGGAGGTGATTGATCGTGGCAAAAGCTCCGAGGCTATTATAACCCAGCCTGAAGTAGGGGTTGTCAGCTTCAACTGCCATTTGAAGGGCTAGTAAGAACGTATCAGGGTCAATCCGCTGAGGAGTGCAGTCAAGCACACAGGGAATCAATAATACATGTCCATATTCGATTGGGCTTACCTGCACACCAACCAAATTGTCACTGTTAATGACTACTAGCACTGATACAGTGTGTACAATAGTGGCATGCTTTTCTCAAATATCCAAATCTCTCACAACTATGAAAACATTTCCAAGACCACATTGGGTGACAAAAATTTGGGGAAAATGTGAACACATACATTGATGGCAATCACATTCGGACTCCAGGAGACTGGAGCCTTTTCATAGTACTGACTGGTCCCGTCTTCACTTTCCTCAAAGCAGAAAAGAACTTCCTCTTGACCAACTTTGGTGAAATTGAACTTCTTCCCATCAAAGGGTTGCAACACTTGGTCCACTCGGAACTCAGTTGGTCGTTTCTTGGAATGCCTGCCTTCGTTCAACTGTGCAATGAATCCATGCTCACCAGGAAGCACCTATAAACCATACACAAGTTATGTTAATAAAAACATCAACATCATGGACAGTCTCAACCATGTCTTGCAAAAAATTACAGCAAGGAAAATTAAGCTCTGTGGTTGGCAGTTAGATGCTGATGGTTCATAAAGATTAAGACATGTAAAAAAATGAGAACCAAACACCAACAATTTGACCCAATCTTCTTCCAGAGAATTCAGCAAATGTTCCAGATGGGTGTGGAACAATTCAACTCTGTATTGCAGCAAATATTCCAGATGGGTGTGGAATGAAATCCACTGCCTTGATAAGTATGTGCTGTTCAGACAGGTGGAAATGAAACAGGTCGCCATAATCCTTGGCTGTAATGTAAACAAATGAGTGTTTAGAAAAGTCACCATGGTTTCACAGGCAGTAACATCGTAGCGGAAGAGTCCTTTGTCCATTCGATCCTCCCACTGAAAAAAAAAGGATAACAACAGAAAAAGAAGAAGCAAGTTAGCCTTGTAGCAAAAAAAGAAAATTCCTGCAATAGACACCCAAGTCTGAGATAAAAAATGCACCCAAAGTAAGCAAGATAGAATAAAACATCGAATACACACTGGATTCTTAGGTCTGAAGAAACACCAAAATAGAAAAATTTGAACAGCAGAGGATTGTGAGATATGCCACATTGGCCTAACATTGTCTTCAACAACACTTGTGAACCAGCTCAACTGCAAAACCAAAACTGACAAAATACTCTTGGAGAGAAGAGAAGAATCCAGGGATTTCACTGACAGAATTTAGAGTAATGTACACTCAAGCAACAACAGGTCATGGGAACAATGTACTCTTGTCCAACAACAGATCAAAGGAATGCTGGGGTGTGTGTTCATCAGACCACTCATATACCTGTGCAAGCAGGAGAGAATCCAAGAAACCATTGTCGCCATCTGAGTCACCTCCAAGAAGTCCCTGACTCATGTTGTCATGTTCCTCGCTGCTGTTGCGCACATGGAAACCATGCGACAATGTGTGATGGCCATCACCACCACCACCATTTGTTGAATACACCACCGCCATCTTCTTCTTTAGAAGATCTACAGAATGGCGCCTCCCGAACGTGTACAATGGCAGCTTAGCTCCTGCAAAAATGCAAAGAAAGCAAACTCTCAATTCTCTGTAAGCTGGAACAACACCACACCACACCTCGTAGCACCATCACACTTTTCCAGTAGAAATGGTGATGAGAAAGCTCTAGGGTTTTCATGATCAAGATGATAAAAGAGTTCCATCAGTTTTTGAGAGAGACAACAAAGTTTGTGTGGTGGGCACAATAGTGATGAATTTTTCTCCACACTTGCTTCACAGAGAGAGACAACAAAGTTTGTGGGTGTGCACAAGAGTGAAGAGAAAAGGAGCTACTGAGGATGCAATTTGCAGGAAGAACCTTAAAAAAACAACATCCTTGTTGGCGTTTGTTGAAGAAGAAAAAGGGATTGGAAGCAGTACCTGGCATGCAGCAACTGCCCAAGCAGTCTTTTCCACAGCCTGCAGCTTGCTCTAGCTCCTGGTTGATGGAAACTAAAGTTGCCACTCGCTTGATTGTCAGCATGTTTGCTTGATTGATGGATGGGTATGCTACTACTTTTTGTCTGTGATTAGCTGCTCCTTGCGTCTTGTTGTGCAGAGTGGGAAGAAGAAAGGATGAGGATATCGAGCTTCGGGCGGCGGTGGATCGAGTGTGTAGGTGGTGAGTTTCTGTGCGAGAGAGAAGAAGAGGAGGAGAAAGGTGTTCCTCCGCCTGCAAGAGCAGAGAGGTCGGATGGACGGCCGCCCTCGGAAGGTGGGGCGCCGCGACCACCGTGCAAACTAGGGGAGCTGATCAGACAGGAGTGCGAGCAGCGTTCTTGTGGTGTGGAGTCACTCATAAGTGATCGATGGCCGCTCTGCAACGCCGTGATGCCCCACCTTGCCTAGACTAGCGAATGCTAGATGTTTTGCCAGGGCTGATGCTCTCCACCCCTCTCTCTCTCTCCAAACAAACAAACAATTTCCAATCACTGCTGTCGCTGCTGCTCTCGAACCTGATGAAGAAGAGGAGCCTGAGAGAGAAGAGAAACACAATTTGGTCGAGACGAAGAAGAAGACAGTATCTTGAAACCAAACCACCCAAAACAACAACAGCGGGAAACTTGGATTCTGGATCCACAGGAAGAAGAGGCGTTATGGCAGCCGCTGTGGAAAGCTGTTGGCAAAGAGAAAGAAGGATAATGACAAAGAGCAGTGAAGGGGAAGTTGAGGAGCTCTCGGGCGATGGCGAAACAAAAGCAAAGAACAGAAACAACAGAGATTTTCTGCCACGACCCAAAAAGCAAAAGAAGAAAAGAAAAAAGCAAAAGCAAAAGCAAAAGGCTCAGTGAAGAAGTCCCTTTTCTCCTCTCTTGAATTCACACCCCCAACACTCCTTTCCTCCCACCCAGAGCGAGCTTTTCTTCCTCACTCCAAAAAACCAACAAAAAGGGCAAAGAGAAAACACAACACAACCCAGAAAAGACAGATTTCTCAAAAAGAAAAAGAGTTTTCTGGCTTAACAGACTGACACAATATCAAAACTTAAAAGAAAACTCTGCAGATGATGATGATGATGATGATACACACCCCACGTGCCACTCACCCACCCAAGCAAAAACACACACACACACACCAACAACAACACCCAAAACCACCGAACACCCACTCTAACACCAAACCTCTCTGTCTCTGTCTCTCAGAGAGAAATATGAGAGAGAAACAATAACTACAACAAACCTGGTGTTTGTCTGTGTGTCTAGTGCCTGACTGTGTGTCTCTGTCTATCGGAAACTACAACAAGTGCAAGTGCAACAACAAGAAGTACAACAAAGGCTGTGAATTTTGAGAGCAGAAGCAGGAGTGCAGAGTGTGAGAGAGGATATAAAAGAACTTGTGAGTCTAAAAGTGGTGCAAAGGACACTCATTCAAGTAGTGGATGGACAGCCACAAATGCCACAATTTGTTTACTACGATGACTCGGAGGATGGACTTTGTGTGTGAGAGAGAGAGAGAGAAGGAGGAGAGGAAGTAGAGGGATTGGGGTGAGAAGCTTCTTCTTCATCTTCTGCTTCTTCTTCTTGTTTGTCTTCAGATGGGTGTTTGCCTTCTTCTTTTCTGATGCTCATGAAAAGATGATCACCATCATCAGCATCATGTTGATGAGGAAGATGGGAATGCTTCTTCTTGTGATTGTAGCTTTTGCAAAGATGGTGAAGGAAGAGAAGAAGATGATGCATGATGGGATTAGGGTTTGGCTTCTTCTTCTTTTTTTCTTTTTTTTTAGAACTTTTGTGATGTAGGTGGATTGGCAAACCACCCACATGATGGATTAGCCATAATTTGGCTAAAGTGAAAAATACCCATCCACAAGAATTATATATTTTGGCTAAAGTGGAAAAATCACCATACATACAATGTAAGAACCTATGGTCTTTAAATATGGTGATTACAACCCTTCTTTTTTTTTTTTTCCTTTCTTGAAATATGGCGACTTTGGGGCATTTCTTTTTAAATAAAATAAATTGCTGGATGGGATTGAGGGTTTTTGTGATTGTGGCTTTTGATGATGATGCTCCTGATCCTGGTTTAGTGTTTAATTTACTGGTAAAATTTAAAATGAAAATTTAGAAAATGAAGTTATTTTGGAGGGTTTTCAATAGCCAGAAGTCAGGGAGGGGGGGAAATAATTAGGGAAAATAATTAGCAGCTTGCTGTATTTGCTTCCAGTAAGTAATAACCAGAAATATAGAAAGATAATTTTTTTTAAATAATTAAATTTGCTTCATATCTTGTTTGCATTCAGATTTGGCTAAATCTTCGTAGGGATGATTGCCACTTTTCTTTACAGCTTCCTATGAACAATAGCCACTTATAGGCTAAATAAAGAAATTCCTAAAGAAAACATTGATCATGGTGATGGCTATCATGGTGATGCTATGATGATGATGATGATGATGAGAATGGGTTGTTTTCTTTTCTTTTCTTTTCTTTTCTATTGCATGCTGGCATGTTGGGTTGTGGTGCTTGAGGACTAGTTTGTAACCCTAAAAAGGATCCTTCCTCCTTTAACCCTAAAATAGGTAGGTACCTAGGTACCTAGTACCTACCGCTATTTCAACCCTCTTGTAGGTAGGTTGTACCCATGTGTTCTATTTCAGGCCTCCATTTCTCTTCTTCTTTTGGCTTTTGGGGGGAATGGGGAAGAAGAGGGGCTTCTTTGATTTGTGCTCTTATCTTCTCTTTGGGAGATTGTTGTTTTTCCTTTTTCTTTTTTTTTAAAAAACATTTCTCATGTTGCATTAAAAGTGGCAATTGACCCCAAGAGGATTTAGCCAAATCTGACACTACCCAAGACAAATAGAAGAAATAGACCATTTAGGAATCCTATTGCATATTGGCAAATCATTAAAACCTATTTGTTAAATATGGCAATTTCAAAAGAAGAAAACTAGAAATATGTTCCAATCCTTCACAATTTCATAACTTTTTCCCGTGAAATGTGACAATTTTTTTGGGGGAATTTTTTCAAAAAGTTACCTTGACCATGTTGCTTGGACCTCTTTTTTTTGGGGGGGGTGGGGGGGGAAGAAAATGCCAATTTTTCACCACAAGAAATCAATGCTATGGGATTTTATATTTTCACTTTGTGGAAAGTGCTTGAATATAAGATCATGAATATAAAATATACCTCTCTTTGATCCCTCTTGGAACATAGCAATAGAGGAGTTTGTACAAATTTTTAATGCATGAGAATTATTTATTACAATCAAAAAGCAAACAAACTTCAATAATTGTGACCCATTTACGCTAGGCCAAAAAATTGGAATCAAAATGCAACAACAACTCCACAAAACTATGACCCATTTAGATTAAGGTGAAAATTTGCAAGCAATCACTAAACAAGATGAACAAATGAAATGTAGCAAAAAATGCAACATTTGTTAAGGATCAAGTTTTCAAACTTTAACAACTAACTTAAAAAGCCAAGGTTCCACTTAATTAGTCCACACTACATTAACCAAATTCAATTAACCCGCCAACCCTCGTCTTCCCCTACCTTTGCCACAAACATCACTTATTGATTCTTTCAACTTGCCCAACAAAACACTAACCTTACCCTTATTCTCCTTCAACTACTTTTTTTTTTGCTTTCTCACCCTTTTCCATCTCACCTTGTGGCTTCCAACTTATTTTCAAAAATTTCCACATCCCAAACCTCCCCTAAGAAACACAATGTTCCCAACAAAAAAAAGAACCTTTAGGCAAAATCACATCAAACTCCCAAGAACAATCGACAATCACACCTCCTTCAAGAATGAATATTTGCATGTGGCATTGTCTTTTCTTGAGAACAACCTTCCTTCCCCAATGCACCTTTCCCTTGGGGGTTCTCAACTTCCCCACTCTTTTATTCTCAATTTTCCATAAGAGAAAATATGTGTCTCCTAAGGAATTATGTGCCCTCACAAAGGAAAGGAAGTTTGCTCTTTGATCCCAATGGCTTTACACAATATCCCCACATGATCTTTATTTCAAAATTTTCATGGTTTTCAAAGTTTAATCTTCAACCAAAGATTTCATTATCATACACCTCAATGATTTTCATCACAAAATTTGCATTTCTCGGACATCATTAGTAATTCCACATCTCAATGGACCCTAGATGTGGCCTTCACAGGAAGAACTATGATCATCCATTCATTGGGGAAGAATTAAAAGTGGAATGATGGTTTAATCTTTTCAGTATGATAAATTCAAACTTTTGATGGTAGCATCAAATTGGGTTATTTTTTATGGATGAAAGGAATTCACATCTTCTCAACACAAGAACTATGATCATCCATTCATTGGGGAAGAATTAAAAGTGGAATGATGGTTTAATCTTTTCAGTATGATAAATTCAAACTTTTGATGGTAGCATCAAATTGGGTTCTTTTTATGGATGAAAGGAATTCACATCTTCTCAACACAGTTGAATTGGTCTAAAATTAGTCTTACTTCCACTTGATTGCATGTTACACTTTGTTAATTATCACAAATTTGACATTACATTCTTGAGATTACATTCTTGTGTTTCTATTTTTATGTTTGACACAATTGTTTTCTTTGCAATTAGTTCTACATGAACTTTCATTCGAAGTGTTTCCTTCTAGTTTAATAATGAGTAATTGCAAATTTGATATAAATCTAATGGTGTAGTTGGTGCACTAAAAGCTAATTTTTCACGTTCGTATTTTGAATTGTAACAACCTCTCAAATGTAGTTTTAACTACCACAAATTGTGTTATGTGAAAAGGCAAACAAGTGGGCATGGGCTTTATAAGCATTATGCATATTTGGTCATTCCATGGTTTAAAGTACTCGATTTTCTAGATGGCAAGTGTAATTGACTTCATGAAAAAACACAATCTATTTTCAAGAGATGTCCATTATTTTTTCTTGGTTCATTTGAGGCACCTCGAATCAATAGTTGTTTCATGGTGTCAGCATATCATTGTGTGATTGGACTTGAAGATGAATGAAAAGGTGGAAAATTCAATAGTGGGTCAACTGGGAAGCCAACCCAATGGATTTGATGAGAAAGCAACCTTAAGGAAAATGAAATGAACATACAACAAAACTATCTAGAATAGATTTCAACATGCCTATGTTGTGGCATGATATAATGAAATGAAATAATCCTTAAATCACATTACATTGTATTTTTGCTTCTCGTGTGTAAAAGGTTTTTTTAGACCTTGACTTGGCACAACCATAGTCATTTAGGTTGCTTACAAAAGACACAAAATGAGGAAAATATGGTTGTAAACAATAAGTGAATTTAATGTTTGATCACCAACCTAATTCACATTTACAAATTCAACAAATTCATCTTTTGCATGGTTTTTATTTGTTGATTCTCTACCTTCGAAGCTCAAATAGTTAATGTAAACATTAACTTGGCCCACCCATAACACATTAGATTGTTAAATATGGACAAGAAACAAATAAGATATTAAGTTTTTTTTTTAATGTCATTTTTATAAAAAAACACAATATGTGATTTCACTAGAAGAAAACTAGGTTTTTATAACCAATCAATTTGTGACTACCTATAACTATTTGTCATTTACAACAATCATTGGTTATTTCTATAACTAATTTTTGAAGGTTTGATCAAAGTTACAAGGGATAAAATTTGTCCAAATCAAACAATATTTATACCATTGGAAAACTTTCAAAGAGTAGATATTTAAAATTATCTTGGATTTTCAATTTGAAGATACAAGCTAAAAGTTATGATGAAAAGCAAAATTGGGGGTCAAATTTCCACCAAAGATCAAGTTTTGGAGAGAAGGGAAAATTTGACCCCTGATTCTTCTTTTGGTCATAACTTTTAGCTCATACCTTCAAATTGAAAATACAAGATCGTTTTAAATATCTTGATTTTTGAAAACTTTCCAATGGTATAAAGAATGTTCAATTGGGACAAATCTTACCCCTTGTAATTTTGATTCAAAAATTTAAGAATTTACTCCAAACAATACCATAATCCTTTTCTCCCTAGGAGAACTTAGTCACCTTCTCCCTAGGGGAAAAAGTAATTTAATCCCTTTCTCCTCATGAAATATTGCTCCTTAGGGCAACTTAGTCCCAAGGGAAAAGGTAACTTAATCCCTTTCTCCCCAAAGGAGAAGACAACATTAATAATGTTACTTTGGTAAGTTTTACGTTGCTATGCATTACTAGTGATGATAAACTTTTATGTGTATTTGGAATTGTGATTATGATAACAAATTACAATAAACAAAAAGATCAAAATTTAAAAAATCAAAAATTTCAAAATCAAATGTGGTTTCATCTTTTACACTATAATAAGTTAAAATGAAAAGAAAGGCCATGAGTGTTGTCAAAAGGGGGGAAAAAAAAACATATCAATCTTCCAATAGAAAGAAAATAAAAAGATTTCAAAAGATGCATGCAACAATTTTATTTTAAAACAAAAAAATCCAAGAGGTTGCAACCATAGAAGAGGTTATTATATAAATATGTCATTTTAAGTAGTTATATAACAAAATTTGAATTATAATAATTCATTTCAACATTTTATGGGAAGGAGTATGGTAGGATGAAATACTATGGGGACCTATTATCGTCCTACCTAAACCATTTTCGATGAAAATTCATCATCAGTGGAATTATAATATAAAATTATTCATTATTCATTGTAAATATTAATTAATTAAATTACATATATATATATATATATATATGTTAATTTCAATATTTAATAATTATTAATTAGATAATATAATGTTATAATTACAATTTAAAATAAATCAAAATTTCATTTTATATAATTAATATTATTTTAATCAATTGGTTAACTACATAATTATGTAATTAGTTTTTTTAATTTTTAATTATTTAATTAGCTAGTTTATTAGTTGGTTAAGTAATGATGAAATTATTTTTTCAAGTTTGTTAGTTAGTCACTTACATATTGAATCATATAATTTACAAAAATAAAAATAAAATAAAGGATATAAAATGAACCTTGTAGTTGTAAGTTTGCAACTAAACTTTCTTGTCGCAAAGTGATTTGCAAATAAACTCCAAGTTCAAAATTTATTCCATAAGGTTTGTTTTCCATTCTCATTTTGAAAAGAAGGTCTTTGTTTATCATTTTCACATTCAAAATATAGGCCATGTGGGATGATCCAATTAAAATGTTTAATTCAGTTTTTTTTTAAAAGTTTATGTACCAGGCTACCATTTAATTACCTTACATCCTCAACCAACCTGTCCACCTAGCAATTTACCTAGCAATTTCGTTTAAATAAATAGGTAGGTAGGTAGGCTACCTATACCTATATATGTAGGTGAACCTATTTACATACCTAACCTACCTAAATTGATTTTGGAAAAAATTAATTAATATGCCATGTGGCACCCTAAACCTTAAACATACAAATTGGACATGTTAGAATATTTTAAATTTTCATAAATAAAATAATATTATTTAAAATATATTAAATTAATGACACATGGTAAGATATGATAAAAGCACAAGGGTGACCAAATTAATTGCAAACTAATTGGAAACAACAATATGCATATGATGGGTCAATGGATGAACATGTATTTTATTGACTTTTCTTTCCATCCATGAATGGGTGTCACTTGCAACTTGTCCAATGCAATTAAAGGAAATTTAGTTGCAAATGTTGTCTATAACTAAAAACTAGCCAAAGAAACCAGTTGACAAAACCTTGATTTCTTCTAATTTTTTTGACATGTTTTATGCATTTTCTTTGTTGTTCTTTTGCCTTTGGAGTTGAAACATACTTACCTTGGCATTCCCATGATGTTTTACATCACACAAAATAAACAAAAATAATAAAAATTCAAAATTCTGTAGTCGCCAGTCAACAATAGGCTATGACTAGTTCTACCTTAACATAATTTATCTGTTAGGTATATTAATTATTAATCCATAATCTAGATACTAATGTAGAATAATAATAATAATAATAATAATATGATTGTAGTTAGTAGTAGGGCAGTTGCACAAAGATTCAATATAATAATTATTAAGTAGTTACAAAGAAGTTACGAATGAATGCTTTGTTTATTTTAGTTGTATTATAATTGTCATATGTGACTATCGTGTAACTTGTTAACAAAGTCAAACATGGTTGAACCGTATATATCGTGCCTACATTCATTTGTATATGGGTCTATCTTGGGATAATAGAATTGCATGAATTTTTAACATGACGTTTTATTTTTTAATTCCCCATATTTTGATGGGATAGTTGTCACGTAGTTGCATATTAATTGTTTCAAAGCTTTAGTTGCAAGGTTGTGAGGTTTCTAGGGACACAATTTATCATAATGCCATCACACCTTCCTTAGTGTCCACCATGTCTACATCATTTAGTGTGGGCATAACAAGATGTTCATAACAATGTTATCTCTAGCAAGGACTTCTGTTAATGTCATCTCAACATCATTAAAATGGTGTTCCTCGAGGGAAACTACTAGCTTGTTGCCAACTTGAACATCCCTATTCTGTTTCCCTAAGGATTTACCTACATCACTTCGGGGGCTTCAAAACCTTCATTTGCCACAACTTACATCTCATTTGTGTATGATTGGGGCCATTTTGAACCTTTTGAACTTCATTACTTAACCCAAGAAGACAACGGAGTGGGGATGTCATGGGCATGAACTTAGAGCTTGAACCTAAAACATGATTGGCATATAATGTAACTACATCGATGAATATGTTGGTGGATGATCATTCAACATGGATGAATGTTATTCATCAATGTAGATGAACTAATGAATGTATCAAAAAAATTTGGATGAAATCCATCCAAATATCTTTTTTGTAATCTAATTAATGTGTACAAATGTAGCTAGAAATGAATGGAAGATGGATGAATGAAAGATGAAAAATGTAAAAATGATAGACAAATAGGAGATGAATGATGGATCCACATAGTGGCTACAAATCATTAGAGAATTGATGTGGGAAGATATGATATAAATGATAAGGTATGGCAAGTTTTAAGAGATGAAATTAAAATGAAATTTTGTTACATGATTGACATGTTGCCTAATGACCTAACCCAATATGATTGCACAAGCTTGAACCTATTTTTCTCACTTTTGGTCTCAAAGTTTGACTTGATACCTTCTTTCATTGGACCTTTAATTACTTCCAAAACACCATCCAAAACCAAATTCCAATGGTAGCATTCTCATAGCGTTGTTATTATCATCCATAGATGCCTTGAGGTGCTTTGAAAGCTAATGACCTCAAAACATGTGTTTTTAATTGTGTTACATGTCATTATGGATTTTCAAAGGACTTAGGGTTTTTATTGGTCTTTTCTAACCTCATTGTCATCAACAACTATTAGTTCATTCTATAGGAAAATGTCTAATTGAAAAAATGGAGAATGAAGGTCTCATTGTCAATGTTTTCAATGGCATTGGGTTTTTGTGCCAAATGTTTTAGGAGCTTCCACTAGTTGATAAATTATGCCAAGAGAAACTTTGATAATATGGTTTTGAAGTCTTTTTTTAAATTTCAAAGTGAGGTCACAATTTAAATCACTAAATATTGTTTCCTTGTATAATCTAATTTAACCCAAAAAATAATGATTTAAAATAAAGTCAATTGGCTAATTTAAACTTTTTCAAAATTTATGACTAAACATTTGTGTTCATTTGGTTTTTTAATTGAAAAATTTGGAAACAATAATTATTTTTGAAAAGTTGTTCAACATCTCTATGGGGTTTTAACATTAAACAAAAAATGTGAAGGGTGAATGCAAGGTACAGTGGTTCACTTTTGAAATTACATTAGCAATTTTTATAAGGTGTTTTGAGTTTAAATGCTTATGGTGAATAATTTAATGTTAAATAAATTAAATAATGATTCATTTTAAACTAGCAACTTGATTATGAAGACATTTACAAATAATGCATCCATATCAATAGTGGATTTTTTACGTCTAAAATATGAACCGATTAGTTTGATTAGATTGTTAAGAAATTTAAAAATTGTTTATAATGATTAAACATGGGTTGAAACACGAAATCATAAAGTTAAATGTGAAATCTTTTATGTGAAATATGTTTAATCTTTTTTACATTCTTCCCTCCCTTGGCATCCGAAGGAAGATGAAAAGGGACAACAATCCTCCCTTCCATCCAACATTAGAAGACGGAAAAAAGAAGGCCGATAAGGGCTCCTAGAATAAGATTGTCATTTTCATCCCCCTTGCCTTGGTGATATCCCCCATGCACCTACCTTGAATGCATTAACTTTTTTTCCCTCCTTTGGCATTTCACAACCATTGTCAAGCACAATATTTTGAGGGTTTTTTTTAACATTGGAAAATTTCTTCCATTTTTTCTAGATTGATCTCTTGAGTTTTTTTTTCCTAATATTTTTTTAAGATTCTTAAAATCTTTTAACAAAAACATCACAATGTATTGTAACCTTTTTTTTTTTTAAACATAAAATTTAAAGCTATAATAAAATGAGAAAAAACAATTGACACTAGTCAAGAGGGGATAAAAAAAGATTTTTTAAATTAAAAATATAAAATAAAAGATAAATTTAAAACCAATGTTTTAGGTAAGAGAGAGGTAACTCAAG
Organism: Sphagnum contortum; assembly: GCA_963920785.1. Classification (NCBI taxonomy): domain Eukaryota; kingdom Viridiplantae; phylum Streptophyta; class Sphagnopsida; order Sphagnales; family Sphagnaceae; genus Sphagnum; species Sphagnum contortum. The sequence goes on from OY987288.1 coordinate 1,239,691, forward strand.
AAGCCTTTCTATGTTTTTTGGTGCCCAACACTTGCCTACCACCCTTGTGCCTAGGCACTTCAAAACATGGAAAGACCTCTAAGGCTACCTCCTTAGGTCAAATCTTATCATAAATTTTTTATACAAAGAATAAAATGTAATTCATATATATTTAAAAATAATTTATTTGAATAAATACAAATTTCTTGTCCTACATTTTGAAATACATATTTATTGATTTTCTAGCTCAAACAATAAAATGAATTGATTTACTTGTGTATTTATACAAAGAAAATTTAAAATTGTTAATTATTGAATATTTTAATATTAAGAATATGAAATATATCTTGAAATGTCCCTTAAGAACAAAGAAATTTTCATCCATATATAGGATGAATGTATTAGAATGTTTCCTCTATGATTTTGATGAATGCACCCTTTCATCCTTACATTTGCCTTTAGGTTTATTTTGTAACTGTACATTTTTTGTTACAATTTAGAAGTTTTATTTGCATGGTTATAGGCAAATGTTACATCTAAGCTCCAAGTTATAGCTCTAGGCATCATGCTTGAGCTCCATGCTCATGCAACAACTCGCCTTTCAATTTTATACTTTAGGCCTTAGTTGTTTTAGAATGCAAACCATTATGGGGTGGGTTTTGAGAGGGGGGCAATATAGGGAAATGGTCAAAAAATTATTTGTACACAAAGTCTAATGGCAAGGCCTTAGGGATTCCTCAAGATTACCTAAAACATTTCCCATCACAAAAGAAGGCAAATGTGTTTCCTTGCATTGTGGACCATTGCATCTATCTATTAAACGAGGGTTGCACAATGCATTTCCATTGGATTCCAATAGCATATGGATAAATACCTTGCTTGGTTAAAACTTCAATGGTTGGTTCGATAGTTGTTTGAACGATACATTCATGTTTCATGTGCAAAGTAAAATTTTGGTTGTGGGCCTTGTTCAAACATGTAGGTTGTGTTTACTTCTTGTGCTTCATGTGCTCATAGTTGGCACTTGCATCCTAGCTCTGATTTGAAGTTCTTGGTTTGCAAACCCATCCTAAAGTTCATGACTTGAAGACTTAGATTATGTATTTGTTTGCATGTTTCTTTGGTTGTTGGTGGGTGCAAGTGGTTTAATTGTCTATGTCCTTAAGTTCACTTGTAATTTGAGATGTTTCCTTCATGATATTTTTTTCAATGGGCCATGGTTTGTGATGAGAGATGACATTTGCCATTATGCACAACGTAGCCAAGAAATGCCAATTTAGTTTGACTTTGTTTCCCCATAGTTTATCAAATGGCAAATGCATTTATAGTTTGGTTGGCATTTGCTTCATAACAACATAAAATGCACATTGAAACATCTATTGCTTTGTAGAAACATCTATTCAGCAAGGAAAGAAAATATGTGCCAGCATATTAGAGTTCTCCATAAAGTTAGGGAGCGGGAACGGCCAGTTTCGGCATAATAGGGCACCAAACACGTAACTGGGAATGAAAATTTTACAAAAGGAAATAACACGGAACCCAAACTAAAGTTTCCAGCAATTTTGGTGGTAAACTGAGTCTCATCCTGTCTTTCTTTTTTCCTAAGCGCCTCCACTGCTGCTGCTGCTGCTACAAATATTTTCACTGCTGTAATCACTCTGGAGCCTTGTGCATTAAATGCCTGAGTTTCAGCATTTCATACCCAGATTTAATAAAATTTCCTTACTTTGCCGATACCACTAAAAGATGGGATAAGGGGGCAAAAGCAGAGGAGATAGGGGGGTGAAAACAGAGGGTGACTTTATGCAAAACTCTATTCTTTTCAAGGAAACTTTAAACGATTCCACAGAACAATGAACTTGTTTCTAATGTTTAACAAAGACCTTGGACCTCAGGTCTCGTCATTGAAGAATTTGATGGTTAGATCATGTGACAAGTCGAGCTCCATCTAATTCGTTGCTCTTGTTTAGGGTTTGCCCAAGCCTTATTGTTTTTTTTTTTTTTAAAAAAGTATGGACTCATGCCACACTCATGTGGTAACACTTGGGCCAACGGCACAGCACACAATAGCAGAAATAAAAAGGAAGTAGTTTATGTAATAGTTCACGTCATAGTGTTACACTTTTTGACTTGGAAAGTTCGAGTTCCGGTGTATCCACTAAAAACTTTGTCATGAATTCGATGACACGAGTTTCATAAGTTAGCGTGACAATAGACAATGATACTAGGCCTAGAGAGGGGTCTTTTTTTTTATATATAGTGATGCCGTGTGAAGCAATCCTTCATTTTGCCCTATGAAACATTCGATTGTGCCGACCACTAATTTTTTTTTTTTTTGTTTTGTGATAGAAAAAAGTGCAAAGTTTGTGTGATATGTGGAGCCCTTCCCCATGCCCACCATGCCCCTGCACCCTCCTCTGCATTTTTGTAATAACCTCGTGGCCAAGGTATTCCCGAGTTTGGGGTTTGCGACAAACTTTTGTACCTTGCTTGGGGGTCCATCACAAGCATGCTCAACTTATGCTTATATCAAACCGAGCAAAAATGAACTTAACGGATTTACAAATTATATTATTCTAAAGGATTTTGGGATTTTATTGCAAGTAATATGGATGTTATTGTGAATGGGGTTGTTTTGGATGAGATTTCACAACTGCAAAATGTGAAAAATTCTATTATGATGTGTGTTTTCATTGGAAGCACGAGAGACTAGGGATGAAATTCGTTCATTCATTCATTCATTTACTTCTAGGTTTTTTTTAACATATAAAAAATTATCATGTACTTATGCGCGACCACCTTACAAGGTGTAATCGGTGGTCGAGTATCAAATGCACTCCGTGCGTGCACATGCATCGCATACCTACTTCTAATTCATGTCACCCCCTTTCGGAACTTGTTGTAGGTGCAAATTGCACAAGGCATGCTGTGTACTTGGGTTGAGAAATTGGCCCCGGACCACCCACCGGGTACATACATGTTATGAGATTAGACATATAAGAGTAACAACAAACTATAAATTTATTTCTCCCTAAACCCTAAAACCATAGTTTCTTCTCCAACTCGGGTGTTTTTTTTCCTCTTCAATTTTTTGATTTCACAAAAGTGGCAATTCTTTTTAAACAATATTTTTTTTATACACGGAAAATTCACATTTTCCCAATTTTTACTTGAAATTTTCTTGGCAAACTAGGGGAAAAAAAGGGTGCAAAATTTGTTTGTTAAGCAAAACTTTTGGCACTTCTACAATATCCGATTTAATTTTTTAAAAAAAACAACTACTTGTACCTAAATATTATTAGTATATATAAAATCAAAAAAATAATAATCCTAAAGCAATTAGAGACCAACAATATTCTAGTCACGTTCGTATCCAACCCTCAAGTATTGAATTAGAGCACCCGACCCAACGCTTTTTTCATATTTTTTGAATGTTGAGTGAAAGGTGATCCTCTACGACAAGATCGAGCCTAGTTTTCAATGAAAAGGGTGAATTGAAAGAAGTCACCAAAGTAGTCACACCTGGTGAGCTCTTTCAATTTTTCGCAATTTTTTTTAAAAAATAAAATGGTGGGAAATATTTCCTCAAATTTAATATTACTATTTTTTCACGTTTCTTTTATTTCTCAGGGAAAAAAAAGCAAAAAAAAAAGAGAAAAGAGCCTACCCTTGACATGCGATTAGGAGCCAAGCCACAACTTGCACATAAAAGTTAAGAACCGGGTAAGTAAAAAACCGAACAAATTCACATACGCCACTGGCTACCGGCCGGCAACCGGAACTTGGGGTCCAAGTAAAATATGTAATTTGCGAGCACTTTTTCAAAAGGCAAACCAATGGCAAGCGCTTTATGAAAAGGCGAACAATGGATAGTCAAGCACTTTGTTCATAAATGAGTCGAGTCGAGTTGAGTCGAGTCGAGTCAAGTCGAGTCGAGTCGAGTCGAGTCAAGTCGAGTCGTCTATAAACGAGGCGGCAACGGCACACCCCACATCTATTGTTCGTACATGATAACGTTTTCCCGTACGAGAGCATGACTCAAGCACTTTCATTGGCACACCATCCCGACCCATAATTTTTTTCCGCACATGGGAAGAAGCATGAATCGAGTACAAAATAAATCGACTGGCACAACAATCCCACCCACATCAATTGTTTGCTCGTTTTGTTCGTTTGTTTCGTTCATTTGTTCGTTCATTTGAATCGGGCATTTCCACCCACATCTCTTGTCCGTGTTCGGGATAACTTTCTCCTTTCTACATGTGGTAGTCAGAGGCCCGACAGGCACCCCCACATGTCACCCCACCCACCAACCTTTGTAACAATTTTTCACCGAGGAGAGTACCGAGTGGTTGTCATCGGCAATTCCAAAGTCGGGTCCAAGTTGCCTAAAAAACGAATCCACATTTGTTTGTTGGAGGAGTTCCGGAGGACAAGGAGATGACCCTGCCCCAATGCCCCTAAAATTTAATTGGAGAATGAATTCTCCTCGGAGTGGCAATCCGTTCGTCCATACGAAATTTATCTAATTTCCGTCAAGATCGTGCTTGGTGTGTAGCATTGTTACTAGGGTTGTTGTTTTTTTTTTTTTTCCTTTCAATTTTTAATGAAAAAATAGAATAAAATTTTACCCCCAATAAAAGGTCAAAAAATACATTAAAAACACCTAAAACGAAAAAAAAAAATCCCCTTTTTTTTGGGGTAGTAAAATTACAAAATTTGTCAAAACAAATTGCCAATTGTAACCCTCGGGCATTTTAATCTAATTGTCTCAAGCATTCATCCATTTCTTAAATTTAAGAGAGACAAGTTTTGTGTGTTACAAGGGCACACTTCCCATGCAACCACCCCCCTTGAGGTTGAATATTTATGGGTGATACTACTAATAAGGAAGGTTGTATTAATAAATTTTTTCATTGAATAATGAATCAAAATAAATTTTCAAGGGAAATTGAATTTCACATGAAACATATATATACTTTGCAAAAAATATATTAGTGATTACTTTATTTTTGCAAAATTTCACAACCTAGTGACAAAAATAAAATAAAATGGGTCCTTGTGACAAGTAGAAAGGTTTGTTTTTTTGGGGGAGGGAAAGAAATGGCCCAGTTTTGTGTCATGTGCAACAACATTGAGGCACTTAAATTTATTAATAGCTAGGTTTTGTTTTGAATTATTACTAGTTTTTTTTTTTTTTTTTTCAAACTAGGTTTTTCTTTGAATTTTCATTAAGGTAACTATTTATTATATGTTTGTGTGTGTGATTTTAATTCATTTAATTTTTTTTTTGCAAAATAAAGCTCATTGGAGCATGGATGCAAATTTTCATCTCGTAATGTGACATCCAAATATAATTTTTTTTTTAAAAAAAGGAAAAAAAAAAAGCTTGGTCTTCTTTAGTCTTTACCCATGTAAATTTAAAGCTTTCAATTTGGCATGTGAGATTCATAAGGATGCGTGTATTGTTTGTCCATATTGCAAATGCTTCCTTTGGAAACCACTTGTGTTCAAAAACAATTTAAACACGAGCTCAATTGAGGTGGAATTGTTTTTTCCCTTTTCTTTTCTTCAGCTTGTTTCAATTGGAGCTAATAGAAACTTAGTTGGTTGGCTATGGGCCCATATCCATGTAATGCCTTTTTTGCAAAACATAGCTAGTCCAAGAGGAAGAGGGGCCACTTATGAATGAATGAGAAAGCTCTAGAAAAGAGCATGGTTTTGCTTGTGGGAAACTCCAAGGATCCCAATTGAATACAAGGGAAAATATGTGGTTCCACATTTAAATTAATTAATTAATTAATTTTTTGGACGGAACTTATTATTATCTATGGTTTCGTTCCAACTTGGTTCTTCAAATTCCTAAACTTTGAATTCCAATTGAGCTCACACTTGTCTATAAAAACATTCCAAAATAGAGTTTGGTTTGGAAAATCAAGTCTTGCCTAAACAATTAGTGGGGAGGCCCAAAAAAATAAATCAACAATTTTTGTTGGGGGGTTTTTTTTTTAGCCCAAAAGTTTGGGAAATGTTTGGACAAATGTGTTTAAAATTAGTTAGGGTTTTAAAATTGTTAGAGAAAATCCTAGTCCTTGATGAGCTAAATCCTGGCCCTTGAATTAATTTGATTTTTTGGAAAATTTCAGCATTTTCTAAACAAATAAATAACTAATTAAATAAATAAGTATATCCAACCTGCTATTTAACTATGGTATACTGAAGGAAACAAATAATATATCAACACAACCCATTGGTTTCCACACAACCAAGAGAATTGGCATGGGAACAACAACAACAACATTATAATGTAAGTTATGTTTCATGTCGTCTTTATGAAAAAATAAAGCGAAGCTTCCACTATAAGTGGCATAATTGTCGATTATAGAAGAAGAAGAAGGAAGCTTCGATTATAGTAGAAGAAGAAGGAAGCTTCGATTGTAGAAGAAGAAGAAGGAAAGCTTCAATTGTAGAAGAAGAAGGAAGCTTCGAGTGTTGTTGTTGGTCGGTAGTCCTAAAGGTGTAGCACTTTGTTGAAATTGCACCTCCCACCAACCCACCAACCCACACTCATTCTTATTGGCTCTTTGTTTGTTTCTTTGCCAACAATGGGTTGACACAAATTGTTTGTGTTCAAAAATCCCTTAAATGATGGACCAACAAACAACCAAGTACTAACTAACTACCTACCTACCTACCTACCTAGTAACCTTATGTTAGGTTTAGTTTGCATATGAGCCAAATTGAGAGGAGGTGATGGTGTTGTTGTGGAGGATCCTTACATAGGACACGTAGCTAACTTGGTTATTGTAACCTTGGGTTAACTTGCATGGGCCAGAATGAACCAGCCCTTCATTGGAGTGCTGCTCTTTGTGTCACCACCACCTGTTTCAGTCCATCTGGGCATTTCCTTCCAAAAAGCATCCAATAGTGAATGAAAGAATGGAGACTTCCTTTGTGTTAGCCACCAGGGTTGGGCGGTTATCCCCCTCCCCCGGTTATCAACCCGGTTCTCACCACGAGAATAGATGAGTACTAGGGGTTGTGGTAACTTGATTGATAACCGACACTCGGTATGCCCGCCCATGTGAGATCCAGTTCTTTGACAGGTTTTGGTTCTCAAGGATAAATGCATGCAAGTTAGGGATTAGTTCGATTAGTCATTAGGTGGCTAGGATCGATTATTAGGTTTAAGTTTTAGGTTTACGAATCTCTCATAGCAAGTGACAATAGCAACATCTCTTTTCTTTGTTTCGTAGACATTCATTGTGAATGTCAAGCTTTCGCCTTTCATCTCTTGTGATTGATTACTTCACATCTCACCTAGATTTTTAAAATTGTCTTGAGTTTTTTTTTTTTTTTTTTTGGCCTTGGGTTGTTTAGTTTCGTGCAAGGTTATAGTTGCAAGGCATGATTTGGAATTCCAAGGTCAAGTGAAGTGTGAACAATTTGATTTGGTTGTTATTTTGTTGCTTGCTTTGAGTAATGGACTTACTTGTATGTGCTCCCAAAATGCAAGTGATCATCACTGGCCATTGTTTGAGATTATATCTTGAAAACCCAACAACAAAACTTCTTTAAAGTTGTCATTCTTCCTCAATGCAAAAGTTGTCACTCAAAAAAAGCTTGTGAAAAAGTACATTAACATTAAAGTGGGAGTGAAACTGGTAATACAATCAATTTTTGTGGTAAACTGAGTTTCATACTCTCATTCCTTTTTTGCCTCAGTGCCTCTCACTCGTACTACATATAATTTTTTGCTACTCCTACTTGTACATTTTACACAATTAATATGGCCACCAAGAGGCCTCGCTTTAAAAAGAAAAAACAAAAAACAAAATGTGAACATGCCAATGTGGGTTCTAGTTCACCCTGGCCCGTAGTGTAGGAAAATTGGTTAACGCTTTGGAACAAGCCTTGATAGAACCCCTTATGACCTAATGGAACAAGGGCTCTCACCTTACCGAGCTTTCCATGACCCTAAGTGGAATGGGCCTTACATACCCCCTTCCATTAGTTTCTTAACCTTGTGCAAGTGCATCAATGGAAGATAGGAAAAGTTCCATGAGTGTTTCTATGGTGATGTCAATTGGATTTGAGGTTGTGCTAAAAGCTTTTTTTTTCTTTGACTCTTTCACTCAAAAGCTTGAAAAAATGCTACAATGCTTGTTTTGTGGCCATCACATTTGCCTTGCCAAATGAAGGTTGGTTCATCGTGCATATGAAAGAAATAACCATGCGAGTCATTATAAGTCGCATGCCATCCAATAATATTTGAAAATTTGCAAAGAGACTATTAGCTTAAAATATTTAGATTGGAGGATCTAAAATTTGAAATTGTTCAAGTAATGAGGTAGGTCCATGGTTTAACAAAATGCATATTGGAACCCAAATGCTTCGAATCATAACATAAACTTATTTGTAAATATCAAAGGTTTTGGATTATTACCATTTCAAATTTCAAATTTTTTTTCACCTTTAATTGAAAATATCTTCATTAATTGAATGTCTACTTCGCAATTGTGATTTCAATAATAATACTAAAATTTCACATTTTTTTGTTTTTCATCTTAAATTTGGACTAATCAATTTTAAGTGTAAAATATGATTTACAAAATTTGCAAGAATATCATCAATAATTTGGAATTCCCTTTAGACATTATGTAATTTTAAATATTTCTTTGTGTGTTGACAACACATTGACAAACACACAATCAACCAAAATCTTTTGTTTTCAAAGGCATTAAGGCCCATGGTTAAAAGTAGTGTATACTTTCAAATTGAAGTATTCAAAATAGAAAACCTTTGAAACTCCTTCCAACTCCTCTTTCATATATACATATATTTCAAGTTTTTTTTTTTTTTTTGAATGTCATTTTAATTAAAAAAAATTGACCCACTTTGTGAATTCATAAATTGAAACAAATTCTCTTAATCTATGAGATGGTCTTCAAAGTCCATGGTGCAAGGATTTTTAAGAAACTTGGTTTGGGAAATGCAAGAACCATTTTTTGGGTACAAAATTTCAAAACCCATGAAATTCATGACCTAAATGTACCAAATCTTTGGTCCCTTTAAGATGGGGCCTTCATCTTAAAGTGACCAAAGATGCGATGCTTAGTACAAGGCCTTGTCTTATGTGTTGCACAAACATCATGTGAGACCTTTTGATTATTGAATTGGTGGCCCTTATTTTGCACGTTCTTCCTTCATCTTTTTGTTAAGGAATTCCCCTCAAGATGCAAGGTTCCTTGGTTCACAAGCTCTTTCTTGACTTAAGATGTGCTAGACTACAAGTGTAAAGGTGCTTGAGCTATGAAGTTCACATTTTCTAAATGCCAACTTTAAGAAACAAGTTCATTCAACCCCATGTGCTTTTCTACTACCAAGCCATGGTCACATATATTTATATGTATATTAAAAAATATTCATTCCTCCTTTTAACCAACTACAAACAAATTCGAATTATTCTCATGTTTTACATGGTGGTTCACTAGTTCTTGTCACAAGTGGGTACCATATGTGATAATAGACAAATTTGGAAGGGTTTGTTGTTTTTCTTGATGTCCATTTGTTGGCACCATTGTATTACATACAACACAATTTACAAATTTTAATGGGAATCTTGTTTAATGATTTCTAATGACATTCTAAATCTATATCATTTTCAATTTTTTTTTTGGAAATTCTCATGTACATATAAGTACCGAATGTTAACAAAATTTCCATGTATAAAAACCTTTAAAATGATTGAAAACACGAATCAACATTCTAGATCCATGTTATGTACATTTACAACATCTCAATTTCCATTGTTTTTTCAACAACAACATAGAACATAAAAGCTCATTCCCAACTACCAACTACTCTAAACCCTAAACCTTGCATTAAAAACAACCAACTACCCTAAACCCTAAACCACCAATAACATCCATATCTCATTTGTGATGATTGTTGTTAAGATTGTCATTACTTCCTGTCATGGTCTAGTTTCAATTGAATGCAACCTTCATTACTAACAATTTAGTGACAAGAGCCCTTGCCACAAAATAGACCCCACAATCATTGTAAAAGCCCAACAATAGCTAGAAGCAACAACACTTAATAAGGTTTTGGATTGATCTTTTGAAGAATACATTGCTTACATGAGTTGTTCTATCCTTAGATAAAAATGTATTATTAGGAGGGGTTAGATGGCCAAAGAGTAGTTGCAAATTTTGTTGTTTTATTGATTATTGGTTAAAAGTAGGCTAAAGCACATGGGTGCTGCTCAGTCACTCAATTTGTACTAAATTTAAGAGTTTAAGGAGTTAAGCTACTATTTCAAATTCTCTTCATCATCCTTCTTGCAAAAGTTCAGACTCAAAGCTTGGTTTCGGGAACCCAAAACACACCAGATTACAGCTACTACCACTCTTCAAATCCTTCCTCGTCACCTTCTTCCTCCGCTTGCTCAATTTGCTGCCTCACAAACTCTACCTGTTGGGTGAAAAAACAGCAGTAATTCCTATCAGCTTCTTGTTGCTCATCAATGGATGCAATCACAAACAAGTGAGATCATCACAACAATTGTGTCCTTGATCTCTCATGAAACATACTGCTTGACAAGTTGTGCAAGATGAAAAAATATACATTCCATGTGGAACAATAAGACTTTCCATAGCCAGAAATTTGAAATTATCTATGAAACTGCAGAGAAATCTTCACAACAACAATTTGAAAAACAATTTGAACATAACATGGTAATGGGTGTAATCATAACCTTTGAGCGTCACTCACAAAGTGTCAGCCCATCACCCTCATCATGAATAGCAATGACAAGGTGCCATGGCTACCCACTGACTGCATCAGTTCCTGATGGTGAGTTTACAAGAGAATGGTGGATTTTGGACCAAGCTAACATGCTTCCTTAGGCAGGTGAGGTCTTCTGTCTCTACCTTAAGCAGCATGTTGTCTCACCATTTGCTGCTGGCATTTACCACTTGCCACATATATGTCATGGCCAACCAAGAAAATTAACACAACAAGGGCCTAAATTTAGAAACTTACCTGATCATCAGAGAGTCTCAGTTGCTTTGCCCGAAAGATGATACTTAATCCTTCACCTTTCTGATCTAGGAGGTGGACATGTGCCCCCTGAAGCCCTGATCCAGCTGCAATCTCTTTGTGTGCTATCACTTCTGCATCAAAGCCATTGCTGAGAATTATTTTTATCAGAAGCTTGCTTGCTTCTTCCTGCACAAAAAACAGAGACAAATAGAATCAGAGGAAGGAGAAACAATAAATCAATGAATGGTATGTACAGTATAGGAATTTGCACAACGATGCACCTTGTTGGCATTTCTAATTCCATCCCAGAAGACAACAATTGACAGATGTAAATCTCAATTCTATACCAATTTTACCTCAGAAATGCCTCCAAATGCTGAAAGTGGAACCTCTCCAACAAAGACAGAGTCCTTCATAGCCATGCTTCTTGCATAGCCAAGAATAACTTTAAGGCCCTCTGCTGACAAGCTGTGTACGCCCTGCATCCATCACTAAAAGCCATTCTTATGTTCAATCTGACAGCAGGGAACAAGCCTCAAAAATGTCAAAATCCAGTCGTGAACAACAAAATTACTCCTTTCTCCACTACAAAATACAGGACTCTACTAACCTAGATAACATCTAGACTCTGGAGGTACTGCAGTGGGCTTCTGAGCTACTTGTGCAAGTATGACACTCCAATCCTTTCACACATTTGGTATGACAAACTGTTTGTACTTGCACCTTGAGTTTTTGCATGCAAAGCTTCTCTCACCTGCATTGCCCATACACTGGGTCGGTCTCCTCTGAAGCCCATTTTCACAAGCTTCTCTCCCCAGCCTCCTTCACCTTCACCCACTTCAGCTGATATGTGCTGCAACAAACACATTCTTGGAACCTTTGCACCAGAAGCTGCAAAATAATATGCAGAAATGGCAGGGAGTAGGTATCATCATTGTTCACTCCATTTGTAAAATGCACATCTCTCTGATAAAATTGACCGTACAATGAAAGAAGAAAGTATTTTACAAGCAGATGAATCCTCAAGGCTTAGATATCAGGAACCTTACAAACATTACTAGGGCTTCCAAAAGGAGGGACTCCCTCATGCAGGGTACCTTTCAACTTTTCAGAAGCTGCTGTGTAGATGGAGTCAGGTGAGACATCAAAGATGAGAGATGAAGGAGGCCAAGATAAGCGGTATGGTCTTGTGTCCATTCCATCTGTCAACAACACCATCTGTAACCCTAATCAGCAATGAGATGAAAGCCTTGGAAATGCAGATAAAGAGCTCCAGACATCTATGGATATAGATTGCAGCAAGTTCCAGACATCTATCTCTCTGCAATTCCCTTGAGGAAAAAAATTAAGATCTGGTGAGAAGAGAGAGTATGGCTGCCAGACATTGCACCAGGACATCTCTATTTGCAATTTCTTTCAAGGAAAGAATTGAGAGTATCTGGTAAAAAGAGAGTACCCTACCTGCCGGACTTCACTGGCTTTGTCCTTGACAATTCCCAGCAATGTGTCATCTATGAATCTTGTAACCAATTCATAGCGACCAGGTGATTCTCCATTTGCTTGCGCAGATGGTGTGTCTTCTTCTTCTGCTTCAGAATTGATTGCAGCCAAACAAGCTGCATATGGATCATGGAACAAAGGTTCTGCCATCCATCCAAGGAAGCTTTAGCCACAAAAGGTGCACACAGAAAGGGAAGCACCACTCTCATCTGTCTAGTGTGAGCATGCTCTGGTGAAAACCACCAAACCCTAACAATCTCATAGCAGAGAAAAAGGAGAAAGAAATCAGAGGCCGCACCTGCGCGCAAGCTCTCTCGTGCACGCAGACCTGCTGCATGCACGGCGGCATCCCGTAGAAGCCTGGTTTGCTTCACGCCAACGCCCTCTTCCCCACCACCACAACCACCTCGCGCCCTTACCAAATTCCATGAAAGCAAGAGGTTTTGTCCTTGGGGTGGACAATCAAGAGGGAAGGACCGGGGGCAGAAGAAGAGTCGACAGGCAAGAGAAAAGCTTGCAGTCATTGCATTTTCCGTGTGTTGACAAAGAAAGGTTTCTAAAAGCATGAAGGAGAATCAGGTTTCCAGGAACTGGGTGCAACTTTATAGTCAGCTTTTAAGATAGATGGTGATGAAATTTTGTGCAAGATAGTTGAGAAAGGAAAGATTTCTACAAGAAGGAGAATTAGGGTTTGAGGAACTGGGTGCAATTTTATAGTCAGGTTTAATGTCTAGATAGATAGTGATAAATTTTTTTTGTCTAAGATAGTTGAGAAATGAAGGTTTCTGCAGGAAGGAGAAGTAGGGTTTGAGGAACTGGGTGCAATTTTACAGTCAGGTTTAATGTCTAGATAGATGGTGATGAAATTTGTACAAAATAGTTGAGAAAGGAGGTTTCTGCAAGAGGGAGACTAAGGGTTTCAGGAGGAGCTAGGTGCAATTTTAGTGTCAAGGTTTGATGTGTAGGTGGAGGGTGATGAATTTTGTCTAAGATAGTTGAGAAAGGAGGTTTCTGCACATAAGGAGATTTAGGGTTTCAGGAGGAGCTGGGTGCAATTTTACTATCAGGTTTGATGTGTAGATGGTGTGACAAGATACAGTTGCCACATTAAGATTGATTTTGTTTCCAAAAAAACAACAATGCTGCAGAAGCCAGCATTGCTGTTGCAAGCAATGAAAGCTCCAGGAATTGTGTTGCGATGTGGGAGAATCCATGCACAGAAGCACTATCTTCTTTTACCTGAACTGGTGAGAGGGGGAACTCATGGCCGCAGCTCTCTTTCTGCTCTGCCAAGGTGTTACTCTGCTGTTCTTTCTCAACCCATAAGTGTAGACCATGCCTGCCTGGGGAAACTTGGCAGGAGCAAGTTTGCTTTCAATTTTGTCCCACAATCCAAAAGTCGACCTGGCTGCCACATCTATGCAAGGAAAGAGGGGGAAGAACTGAATGCAGAGTGGGGGGGGCATCACAGCTGTCAGCAAGATAAACCAATAGTGCAATCAGAGGATGAGGAAGCAGAGAGTGGGTTTATAGTGGTCAACTTTTATTGCTTTGTGGAGGTTGAAGATCCTCATCATGAGGTGGCTCAGCACACTGCCTTCATGGAGGTGAGATTTTATGTACTCTTCATTTCAACAGCAGAAGTAATTTTGTCTCAGGAAATCACTGTTGTGGTTTTGTTTACACAGATAGCATGTGTTAGGAGGAAATCCATAACACAAAAGTTCAGCAAGAGAAAGGTTAAATGTGCTGTTTGTTCTTATGGTCTAGGGTTTTATTGGGGCCCCAAGTGTGAGGGAAGATGACATGTGAGGGATAGGCTGCAGGGCCGAGACATACGGGGTCGAATCTACATCAGCCATCAAGGCATCAACGCTCAGGTTCCATCTCTTCACTTCCCATGCCAGTTATTTTGTCTTTAGCCCAAAAATGGTGGTGGGTTATGGTTGCAGGTTTCATAGTGTTTGTCCTGCACTTGTTTTTTGTTGGCTGCTGTTTGACTCTGGTGTGCATGTTCAGCTAAGTGGGCCACGGGTGGATGCAATGGCATATGCTGAATGGGTCAAGAAGGATCCGAGGTTCTCATCAATTTTCATTCAAGTGTCACCCTGCTTACATCATCATGCTTTTCCTAGGCTCAAGCTTCGTTATAAGCCCTCCCTGGTTCAGGTGAGGACATGTCTCTTTGGTTTGCATTGATCTGGAGGTTGATGTCTTACCTATTGCTTTTGCACTGCTGTTGGCTTGATGTGTTGCTCATGGTTGCATTCGGCAGGTAGAAGGTGGGACTGCACATCTTCCTGTTACTGACCTATCAATAAGAGCAGAACCCCTAACTCCCCAGCAATGGAGAGAAAAGCTCAAAGCAAGAGCTATTGTGGGCACAACTGATTCTTCAAGATTGAAAAAAGTCTTACTTCTAGATGTACGAAATGGTACATCCAAATTCCCTTCTCTCTTCTCTCCCCCTTGGAGCCACTGCAATCTCATATCAGCTCTTCTCCACTTCATCTCTATCCAATATGTTACTTCTTACATGGCTATTGAGACTGCTCTCTTTTTTTTCTTTTCACTTCCTCCCTTTACGCTGCAGTTCTTCCTGGAAGCTGAATCCCCAAAGTAATGTTTCACCAAGGGTGAAAACACCAGTTTTCTATGTCATCTGGCTTCTCATATGTGACAATCAGTTAGACATTGGTTTTGTGCAGGATATGAATGGGATGTAGGCCACTTTCGTGGAGCTCAACGACCAAATGTTGATTGTTTCAAGAGCACTGAGTTTGGGTTGTCGGAGGAGAAGGTAGGGCTTTTCTCTTGGTACCTTCACTTAGTCCTTTTGAATGTTCTGTGCTTTAATAATAGGTCGTGGGTGGGCATCAGGGTTGCTTCATGGTGGTTTAAAGGGACAAGCATTGGTTGCCTTGGTCTAAAGGTTATTATAAATCTGTTATTGTGGAGCTTCCTCTGCGATCTCATAGATATACTTTCATGCCAAACAGGCACTCTGAATCTTATTGAAGAATCCATATTGGCACTCGCATTTTTTGTAGATAAGTATTTGTACATCTCCAATTTTTGTGGATGATAATATACTTGATGTATGGGGTTGGCAGCCTGAGAGTGATGACCCATTATCAGGGATCAACAAGGATGTGGATGAGGTCATGATGTATTGCACTGGTGGCATTCGCTGTGATGTCTACTCTACTATGTTGAGGTAAACCCTGTTTGCACTAGGTTTCCCTGTGAACATTTTTATCAGGACTTGAAGCTGTAGAAGAAGGTTGGAAACATTTATTTATGGATTGCCAAGCACTTGGGGTGTCTCAGCAGTTTTATGATGTCACAAATACAGAACAGATTAGGCTACAATGGATGCTGAAAGCTCAGTATATTATCCTCCTATTCAGTCCACATCCATAGATTCTGGTTTTGTCAGGCTGAAAAAGGGGTACTGCATGGTTCTGTCTTTGAACTAGATTGATGAGCTTGTGTTGAATGGTCTCAATTTGGAGATGACAGGCAGAAGGGATTCAAAAACCTCTTCACTTTGAAAGGAGGTGTTGCACGCTATCTCAAAGAGGAAGGCTCCTCAATGTGGGCAGGAAATCTTTTTGTCTTTGATTCTCGACTGTCTGTCCCACCAGAATATTATTGTGACAAGGAGCGTGAAAAGGTCGAAGAAAATGTGTTAAAAGAATCAGATACATGTTCAGAGGGACAGAATCTTTCAGCGTTTGCTAGGTGTCAGTTATGTGGAGATCCTCTTCCTGAAGCACGGCATCGCAATTGTGCAAACCTTGACTGCAACAAGCTCTATCTGTATGTACCATTCTTCATCTTACCCAACTCTGCACATTGTTCCCTAGGTCCTATCTGTAAGACTTTCTCACTGGTCATTTAGTTGAGTGGGAGCAGCATGGCCTCATCTGATCAGGTTTCACTTCTGCAGATCATGTCCAGACTGTGTGAAGCAACATGCTGGGTGCTGCTGTGATGAATGTTTGAGAGCCCCAAGGCTGAGGCCTCTACTGAATGAAAAGCAACCCTATGAACGCTGGCACAACTATCGTCCTGAAATTCCCAAACCTTCACATCCTCCAGGTTATATAAGTCGGCGTGCTCTCAAGAGACAAAGACGGAAGGAGCGGAGAAGGGAATGTGAGATCAACTTACAAGAGTCTAAGAATGGGGGAGTTGTGATGCCTAAACTGGTTAACAGCAGCGTTTTGCAAGACTAGAAAGAGGGTTCCTTCGCAAACCATCTCATATCATAAAAAGTGCATATCTTGCACAATTGTGACTAATATTCATTCTGTAGAGAAGTGTCCTTTGTCCTTCCCTTTGGAAGTAATGGGCTACAGTATCCACTAGAAGGTTGACAGATACATTTGTAATCGGCCGACAACCTAAATCCGGTTGTGCTTTGAATGCTCATATGTTTTGAGCTGTTGTGCTGTCTCACTGCAGCTCTTGAGCAATTTATTGGGCTTCAGATTAGTTCTGATTAATTCGGATTGGTGTACAGTGTAGAGAAACAATTGAACTGAATTTCTGTGTTGCATTCATGTTGCCTTAGACCAAAAAAGTGATGAAGAAACCTTGTCATGAATTGTGCAACTAGCTACTGCAATGGAGGCATGCGCCTGCACTTTGGTGAGGATCATGGACAACAAAGTTGGTGTGCAATTTGCTCAAGTCAAGAAGCTACCTGAAGCAGATGGTGGAGAAGGCACTGTTGCTCTCTTGAAAGTGCATGCGCACTGAACCTTGCTGCTTTCAGAGGTGCAGGTGAGTAGTTATGCTCTTCTTCTGTATTCAGCATTTTGATCTCATGAAATGGCTGATGGGTTGCTGAACCCCATACTCCCTTTCTTTCATCACACTCTGTACTCTCTCTAAAACATTCAATTGCATCATTGTTTCTTCAATCTTCAGTTTTCATTAAACCCTAGACCCTGAGCACATTTTTCTTTTGAGATGAAATTATAACATTGCAAGTGGAGGTCTTGATGAGGTTTGCAATTATAATTAACATATCTTTTCATAGAATATATCCACCAAGTGACAAATACTCTTTAAGATTGGAGGAGATGTGTGAGACAATTATTGTCAATTAGTAAACTTCATTTTTCTTTCGAACTCAAGTAAAATGTTGTTAGACCAATAATTTGGGAAAGTTTGTGAATTGAGAAGACACAAGTTGTACTTGTACTGAGAGGCTAGAACATCTAATTTGTAAAGGTCCCAACAAGTTTGAATATTGTTTTGAGAATGGTAGAACTTCATTGATAACTGAAAATCCTGTTTTGGTCTCCACTTAAAATGCATTTAGGGATCAAATCAACCTCATGTACAATGCTTGAATTGGGAGGAAAGTTTGAAAATGAACCTTGTTGACAAGATTAGATGGAATTCTCGTAACCGCCCAAACACTAAATAAGTTTGTGAAAGAGACATCCAAAACATAGAGGAATTCATGGCAAATTGCAAAATATCAATCAATATAAATGATTGTCAAGGTTCCTATATTCGGTTACATAAAAATAAAAAATTATGTTATGAAATTTCCAAAGAAGGTAGAATTAAACCCAAAACCTATCTATGAAGGAAGGTAGTTTGTTTTGTTTTGTAGGTATGAGATCACTCAACTGGGATGCTTCAGATCATGTTCTTGGTGTCTTTGGAAAGCTCTCAAAGAGGAGGGATGCATGGGCTTGGTTCCATGACGTTTGGACTTGCGGTGCAAAAGTTCTTGAATATTGAATGATTTCTTCAATGAAAATTAAATTGAATCGTAACTGAAAATTTTGGAGGAATTGGAATGTGCCTTTGGTGTTGTTGGAAAGATCTCGATGGGCAGGATGTAATGGAATTTATTTGGTAAGATTTGGGATTCAGAATGTGGGAGATATTGATTTTTAAATGAAGGCTTTAAAAAGAGCACATGTTCCTATTAAAAAAGAGAAAAAAGGAGGGAAAAAAAAAGGTCACTTTCTAGTGATTTACAGTTCAAACAGCTTCCCATTTGGTCAATGCCCCAATATGCAGTGTTGTGAGGTGATTATGAGCCCAACAACTGGATGAAACAAATGTAATAGAAAGTTGCTGTTGAAGAATGTGTGTGATCAGAGTGGCTTAATGGAAAGAGGCCCTTATGCATGGAACTATCCTAAAAGGTATTAGGAAAGCTATGCTTCCATTATAAGGGGCCATTACATTGTGTATAACTTTCAATGGAGCATGTTGGGCACAAATTAGTATATTTCCGGATTTAAAGAAAATGTCAGGTTCCTTTCATGAGCAGGTTCTTTCAATTATTAATTGGTCTTCAATTTCAATCTATTCATAAAATTTCAAACTTGGGTTTGGTTTGGTTTTGAGTTGGGTCTAGGTTTCACAAAATTTTACACACAGCTCGGTATCATACATTATGTCTTACTAGTGGGTACCCGTGACGGTCGGACACAATCCGCCCGTGCCTGCCTTTTTTTTTTTTCTTTCATTTGGATGGTCTTAAAACTCCCATATATACTCAAACCATAGTTAAATGGGTTGCAAGAATTGATGGTGGGATACAAAAGAAGGTGAAAGAACCACAACCCAAACCCCCACTCTACCCTTAACCCCAAACCCATCCCCCAAAAAACCTAAAAATTTGAAGCCTAATACCCTCTTGATTCCTACCCAGAAAACCTTGTGTTGCAGTGTCCACATCCACCATCATCTCTAATTTTAGAAGCCATGCAAGTCCTATTAGGAGCCGCGACTCTCTTCTTCTGTTGCTGCCGTGTTGCTGCATTTGGCTCTCAGGACCTGGATCCCAGGACCTGAGTTTCAGGACCTCGATATTTGGCTCTCACGACTGACGGTCACAGACTGACGGTCGCAGACTGACGGTCACAGACGGACGGACGGACGGACAGACGCAACAAGTGACTCTCAGGACCTGGGCTTCAGGACTTGGACGGACGGACGCACGCACGCACGCACGCAACAAGCGACTTTATATATAAGATTTTGTTGTCTTATTTATGAACCGCCAAATGATTTAAAGGTACATCCTACGTGCCATGTTGAAATTGAAAACATAAATACATTGTTTACATAGCGATGTTTTTTTGGGACATAAATTTCCTTTAAAATAAAATAAAATGGGGAAATTACTGGAATTTAGATTAAAAAAATTTTTGGGACAAATTTTGCTAATTTTTTGCAAAAAACTGTCAAATTTTTATTTCATAAAATTGGAAGAGAAAAAGAAACTCTGGCTGCCTATAGACTTGGACCCTAGAATTGAAAAAAGAAATTTACAATAGTAAATGTATTTTCACCAGCTGATAGTTAAGTACTAAAAGAAGAATATTATCCAAGTTGGATAAAAGTGCTGTAATACTCCCTGACCATTCCGCACCCATTAAGGTCTGGGATGGCAGATTATGATGCCATTTCCTCGACCACATTACGGTACTAGCTCTGCAGTTTTGACACAAATTATGTGTATTATTTTAAAAAAATGTTTTGAAATTTAGAGAATATTATTTTTTCAAATACATTTCTTTTGTGAAGGGGATTATTGATATTTAAAGAATATTTGGTACGTCACCTAGCTCTCGCCCTAACTGGCTAACTGGCAAAGTAAATTAACATTATGGGCAGGGGTGTGACCATTCCGTAACTAGTTCATTGGGGGGTTTTTGGTGATGTGGCATCACCACATTCGTTGAGAGCTACGGGTTATGGGTGCGTGAAATCTCGCCTGTCCACTATGTTGTTCCGTCCGGTAATGTCTTATGGCTCACTGGTTCGTCGTTATAACACACGGCTCAAGGAGGCCGGTTACAGAAAAAAGTCTCGCCACTCATGCGGCTCGACTTTTTCCTTTAACTAGTTTGCTCTTGCGGGTTACCTGGTCCATAATTACATATAGTAAAGGATGTTGTGGTCGTTTTTCATGAAGCTTTCCATCCATCCATTGATCCGTTCCGTCATCCATCCATGGATGGCGGGAAGAAAAGCCTGGCAGAAATAACCCCCCCCCCCCCCCCCCCCCTCTGCACATGTGTCGCTGTCTAGGAAAGGCATGCCCGGCCTGGGGGGGGGGGACACCCCCAAGATGTTGATATCAATATCATCAACAAACCCAACATATATTTGCTGTCTCCGGTGGCCAGGGTCCCGAAGGATAAATGCGGAATGTGGTATATGGAGAGGTTCTAGAAATGTAGGTTGTAGTTGT
The DNA here is from genome assembly GCA_963920785.1 of Sphagnum contortum. Classification (NCBI taxonomy): domain Eukaryota; kingdom Viridiplantae; phylum Streptophyta; class Sphagnopsida; order Sphagnales; family Sphagnaceae; genus Sphagnum; species Sphagnum contortum. The sequence goes on from OY987288.1 coordinate 1,260,455, forward strand.
AATTTTGTAATATGTACCATCAAATACACACACACCTGTGCATTAGGCATGGGGTTCAAACTAGTACATTTACTAAGTCAGGCAGTGGACATGCACACACAATGCATAACTTATGGGGGTTGGGCGTAGTAGCTATGGCCGATCCCATTACTAACTACTTCCGGGTTGAAAATGCATGCGCACCGAACATAAAACTTATGTCACCTTCATTGCTGTTGTTGGCCGTGCCACTCCCACCCCCCCCTCTCCCCCCATTTACGACTCTGTTCGGCTTGACGACACACCCACAACACCAACACTTATTATTTCGGCTATGCCTTTTAGTCTGTTCCAACAATGACGGCACAATAAAAAGAAGAAGAAGAAGAAGAAGAAGAAGAAAGAGATATGTACGTAGTAGTTCCGTAGTTCCGTCTTTTCCGCATCAAATTGTTATGTTGTTTCGGTTTGTATGTTGGTGCTTGGGTAGTTGTATATATTTAAATTTTTTTTCCCCCCTTTTTATTTTCTTTTTTCTCCCTCCATGGAGTAGAGTTAATTTAAAAAAAATAAAAATCAAATTTTTGATATAATTTTTTTGGGAAGTTTTACCCAAAAATTAGAAACATCAGTTGAATTTATACTAAAAAAAAGAATTATCCAAAAATATTTCCCCATTTATTTATTTTTTGGTTAAGAAAAAAGACAAAATTTGTCAAGAAAAAATTACTGCCTGCATGGAGGCTTAAAAGGGGCAAGCAGAAAAATAATAAATAATCATAATCATAATAATCATAACAATAAATCAATAATAATAATAATAGTGATTACCCTCAAAAGCTGTCAATCTTTGGAAGGCCTGCAACGATTTATAAGTTGTAAGAAAATAATAAATAATTTTGTCTGTAATTTCTGGACCCATTTTGGTGTATTATGAGCTTTTTTATGCTTCGTTTTCAGATGAAATTATTTTTCTGACTCTTATTTTCCCCCGCCCTGCATTAATTGTAAATTTATTTTTAAAATTAAAAGAAAAAAGCTTTGTATTATTTGCAATTTCCTCTGTGTCACAAACGAGTTTTCCTCAGTGGCGAAAACCTTGGCAAAACCTTGGCGAAACCTTGGGTTGTGTAACCACCGTGATAACAGTGCCTTTCATCGCCAGCTGCCTGGTGACCTGTCACCGGCTGGATTTCGCCGGTTTCAGCCAGTCTTCTCGGCCGCTCACTTTTTGAGACATAGAACCGGCGGGTAAGGATAAGGTGCATGAGATTCTGAAATTAAAAACCGGATCCAAAGGTTCTTTTATTTTTTTAGTTTTTTCGAAAACCCCGGAACCGGAGGTTCTAAAAATCAAAGAACCGCCGTCCACTCCAGGTGAGAACCGCCCCACACCGGCCGTCACCGGCTGAGCCAATGGACGTCTGGAACGGCCACCGGCTGTGACGGGAGCTCGTGACCGGCGCAGCGATGGCGCGACCGGCTAGACGACGACGCCAGATGGCGCGCGCGACAGAGAACTCCGTCGCTGTCTGGCTGTCTGCCGGGAATCCGTTTTCCGTCTTTTCTTTCCACTTGTATCTGTTTGTTGTCTGAAGATTGCTGCCAGGGACTCCAGTTCAGAATTCGTGGTTTTGTCATCATCTTGTTGGTTTCTTTCCGGATTTTGAGATTCCAGAGAGACACACCCGTCCAGCAGTTGCCGTGCGTTCCTGTCGGACCCTATTTCTGCCAACAGACCACACTCCACACATCCACACAGACACTCACTCTACGAGCTGTCGAAGAGCTGAAAGAAGAAGTGTTTTTAAGCTTTCTCTGAGCTAGGTCCTCCATGGTCTACTCGCTGCAGTTTGGGTCGCATTGTTCCTTGTACTGGTTCTCTGTCGTTGTTGAGGAGAGAACTCTCCACTCGTCTGACTCTTCGCTTCTCTTTTCGTTTTGGATTTTTTTGGTTCTCTCATTTGGGAATGTGAGCGCTCTCTCTCTCTCTCTCTCTCAAGTTTCTTCTTCTGAACTGCACTGACTGTTGTTGCCTCTCATTCCTTTAGTCCTGAGCTTCTGCTGGAGCGCGTGTTCATCATCTGTTCTTTGTTTCTTCTTCACCTCCGTTGCTTCTTTCAATTACCCAACTGTTTCTTCATCTCTTTGCCGTCCCTCTTGTTCTTGCTCTCTTGAAAAACTCTACTGGGTGGAGGGTGAGTATCGGATTTGGCGGACGAGTTCAGCTACATTGATTGTCTCGCAGTTAGATGGGTTCTCAAAAAATTTCGAGAGGATGATTCCTCTGCGCCAGAAATCAGGAGTTCTAAAATCATAAGAATTTGCGCATCGAGAGAGGTTTAGGGTTTAGGGGTTGAGAAGAAGAAGGCGTATTTCTCTTTCAATAAATTTGCAGTAAAAGCTTAACAGGCAATACGACAGAGGTGCGAGGTGGGGAAAAAAAGGTCAAGAAGTTCCTTCACAATGCAATGCAAGGAGCCGCACAAATCACATGATGAGGAAGAGGAGTTACTGGAATTCTTGATGTGATCAACAATGCAGACATGATGAGGAGGAGGTTGTTGTTGCAACCAGATTTCTCGGCAATGGCATTCTCCAGAAGTTCCTGTCCATCAGCACCATGTCCTCCATCATCAGCCATGATTTCTTCATCATCTGTCCTCCTCCAATGTGGTGTTTCTGGAGACTTGTGGCAGTTCAGCATGAGGATTAGGTTAAGAGCAAGGAGGAGGAACTCATGGGTATGCCATCTTCTTCTCACACTCTTTGGTTTGGCTCTTTTGGAGAATGCAACTGCCAAAACGACAAGAAGCACACAAAACACTCTGCAAGGATTCCTTGCATCTTCGAAGGAGATGACAAGGATGGAGATGATGCTGCCGGTTGCAGTGAACCCTGTTTCTGTCCATCAGCAACTCCAGCAAGCTGTTTTCAAGGGTTTTGCACACAACAAAACTGGAATTCCCTTCCCTGTCACTCTTCCAGCACAGCTGTCCAACATCACTGTGCAGGCAGTGCGACTGCGGACCAGGAAACTGAGGAGTAGAGGATTTGCCTTCAATGAGTTTCATTTCCCAGTAGGGTTCATGGTTGGCAATTCTTCGATTGTTCGCGTGATGTTGGTGTACCAAGACTTTGGCAAATTTGCAGTCTACTCTCCACCTGCGGGCAAAAGCTTCAGTACCAAAGTGCTAGGGATGATGATCTATGATGCCAGTGATCTGAATAACACACATCCACGACTGCCTTTGAGTATGACCTCTGCAAAACCGATTACAGTCATATTTGCTGTGAATGCAACTGTTCAGCTGAGCTCTGAATTGCTTTGTGCTTCATATTCCACAACAGGTTTGACAACAACAACGACAATGAGCAATGTGGATCCAGGTACAGAAGGGCAATGCTCATTTACTCAGTTAGGGAGTTTTGCTCTTCTAGAGCCGCAGCAGCAGCAGGCAGCAAGTTCTGTTCATCATCAGCACCACCAGGCCAAGGCTTTGAAGATTATACTTGGAACAATTTTTGGCTCCATAGCTATTATTGCAATTCTATTGCTTTTTGTAGTTGCTTTATGGAGGACTGAACATGAACGCCATTTTGCAAGAATGCAATACTACTCTGATCAGGGGGAAACACTTCAGCATTCTTTGATAGGAAACAGCCGAGCACCTGCAGCTGGAAGCACCCGGACTCGTCCCACTCTTGAGAACCTTGACTGAGAACCCTTTTTTAACCTCAGGTTTTGCTCTTCTTGCCTACATTGCAAATCAGCTTGAAGCGAGACAAAATGTATAAGAATCTCAGAAAGTCCACAGCAGTTCAAGCTAATGTGAGATGGCGTGGCATCACTCTTTTTCACAACTCTTTTGATATGAAGGGTTCTTGTCTCATTCTGCTCTAAAATCTTTTGGGCAGGGAGAAGAGAGTCAGACAAGTCACAAATTAGATGGCTAAACTAAATCCATTCTTTGCTTTAACTAAGTTCTCACAAAGCAAGCAAGCAAGCAAGCACCTCTACAAGTTGAACATCTTCCACAAACAATCATCATAGAAGAAGAAATGATTTGTGTTTTGCCATAATGAATTTATTTATTTCTACTAGTCCTTCGGAGCAAATGTCAAAATCTAGTTGTGGTATGAACCTCATTCATATTTCAATGTTTTCATTGAATCAGGAAGTGTAGAGTTCTACTCCTTTGGATTCATAAATCAGTCCCCCCTTTCTTTGTGAGTGGGTCCTTCCTTCATTTTTAAGTCTTTTGGTCCCACTTTCTTTGTGAGTCGGTCCTTTCCTTCATTTCAAGTCTTCTGTTTCGTACCGCTTTCTTTGCAAGTGGGTCCTTTTGTCCTTCCTTTGAAGTCTTTCTGTAACTTTAGTATGTTGAGATCTGTGTCTCCTTATGTCATTCACTACACTGTAACCTTGTTATTTGTGGGCTGCATCATCCAGAGGGAAGAAGAGACTTGGGCATCTGTGTAAGATTTGGGATACAAATTTTTTCGCCTTGAAGTTTGGAACCTGCTTTGTGGGTGATGGTAGCTGAAGATCTCTCTGTACTCAATGCTTTGATCAAATTCATCTTTGCAGTCAAAATTATCTAAACCATGTTACATGGTTCCATCATCTAAGATATGTCTAGTCAAGATTTGATAGGCAGTGCTTTGAATGCACACCTACGGTATGCAATAAAAGGATGTAATTGACAATTCATGAAATTTCATTTGAAATCAACAAGGTTTGAAAATTGTTGAGAGTGCATCAAAACTCCTTAAACACTCCGAATATAACCAACCATATCCAATATGAAAGGTTGTTCTACAATCCAAAATGGCGTCCTAATTATCGCAAAACTTGATAACCATGCAAAATTTTAGTGATGATGTTTCATTGCAACTAGTCTAATGTAGGATGGGTATTCTGGTGATTGTTATTGCAACAATTCTATAGTCATTTCGAATCATAATTCGTTATAGATTGAATTTCAACTCAGAATTGTGTTTTGTTTTGTTGAATGTCTTGCACCCTTTCAATGTTTTTGTTTGTTTGTATTTTGTTGTTTTTTTTTTAACACCCTTTCAATATATATATATTTTGGTCTATTTGTATCTTGTTGTGAACTTATCTAATGAATCCAACTTTTATTAACATTTTTCTTATCAAATAAAAAATATAATTTTTTATATTAATGGAACAAAATGACATATAATAAAATTTACATAATTTTATCTTTTGAAAAGACAAAATTAATTACAACAAAATTATTATGTTCACAAAAAAAATTGAATCGTGATCATCATTGGTAGTGCAAAGCAACAACATGGAGCCCAAATTAAAAACATGTATAAGCACATGATACATAAAATTACCTTGCAAAATCATGTCACATTAATGGTTAACCATAAACCCTAAACCCAACTAAACTTGATTAATATCATCCCCTTTTGGATCAACTTAGGGTTACCCAATGTTCACTCTAAATCATATTAGAGTCACCATTGGCCCTTGTCCTTATTGGGTTTGATAATTCACTCATTAATTTTGTTAATTCATTTTAAAAAATAAAATTTATTAATATTACAATTGAATTTCCATTTTAAATTTGACTATTTAATCATCTTGACCTAATTAATTATAATTGAATACGTATTCCATGACATGGTAAAATAGTTGAAATACCCTAATATTTGGAGTAAGTGAACCCCTATTCACACCGGTTGAGTAAGTTCTAAGTATGCCTAATTCACAATGATTTGTGTAAACACAATAAGGAGCTAATGTGTTTCAAATGCAAGCAGTGTGAATAGGGACTTTATTGAATGGAAAGGTCACCCACCGACAGCCCTCTTCTTTTTATTGGCGAAATTTCGCCAAAAAAGAAATTAAAAATTAGAAAATTAGAAATTTAAGTGAATTGGGAGGTTTTCATTAGCCAGAATTGAGGAAAAATTTGTTAAAATCTTCTCCAGACTTTGTATGCTTGGCTTATCAGTATGTAGCTTGTACTTTATATCTGGTTTATAGCCATATTTGGCTAAACCCTAGGGATGATGGCCACTTTTTCTACATTGTCCTCAGTGGTTTTTTTTTTCAATTTTGTGCTGTTGCTCAAGTGAAAATCAACCATATGAGTATTTAGGCAAATTTGGCGATATTAAAAATTAGAAAAAATCTTAAACACCTTTTCATACTGTAGGCAGTAGTGGCAAACTTTGGCGATTTGTTTTTTTAAATAATTAGTTTTTGGCTATCATGTTTCCCCTAAAAAAGGAGAATTTTGATAGAATGTTCATTCTCCAAAGTATATTGCGCAAAATGGCGAAAATCAAACACCAAAAAAATAATTCAATGATGTTCGTGTGGATGATCGCCACTTTGGCTACATCACAAAAATGGAAAACAAAAAACACAATGGCCGCTGCTTTTTTTTTTTTCTGGCGAATTAATTTTCACCATTTTGCGAAAAGAATTTTCAAAAACAATTCTGTCACAAATTCCCTTTTTAAAAACCAAAATCGCTAAAAAAAAAACCGAATGACAAAAAAGAAGGCCAGAATCGCCACAATTACCTCCAATATGAAAGGGTGCTTTCGATTTGATACTTTTATGTTTCGAATATCGCCAAATTTGGCTAAATATACAAATGAACAATCGCCACCTGAGCAACGTCACAGAATTGACCCCAAAAAAAAACACACTGCTGCCCATTGGCCCACCGACCACGGGAGCGTTCGGTTAGCGACCTGCCGTTAACTGCCGCAGTGTTTCTCGCCCGCCCGGCGTTTCTTACGCTTGCCGTGCCGTGAACCGAGCGCTTATCCACCGCCGTCGCTGCCGTTGCTCTTCCGCTGTCCCTCCGCTTACCTGCCTGCCGCGAGATCGCAGCGGGAAGGATTGCGGAAGAGCGAGCGTTGCGGAGACAGAGAAAAGAACGCGACGAGAGGCAGATCTGGTCGCGAGGAAAAATAATTTCCGAGAAATTTAGTCCCATGGAAGTGGCGGTGAGGGATGTGGATGCCGGAGTTGCACGAATTGGAGGTGGTTGTGGGCAAATGGTGCGCTGTTTGGAGCTCAGAGATGGCTCAGAGATGGAGCAGCGGGAAAGGGAGAAGAAGAAGGAGCGCACTAGTGCGGATGTAGATCGTCTTGTAGAATGTGCAGAAATTGACACTGCGGTAGAAATTCTGCTGCTGCGGCGTCGTCTTCTTCTGGAGGACATGGAGAATCGGGAGGGGATGGAGATGGAGACGGAACAGGAGGAGGAGGAGAGTAGTATGGAGGTGGTATTGCGAGACGGGGGTCTGGTTGCGCAGATTGTGCAGAAGTTGGACAATAGCATCGATAGACATGCGGCAGCGATGGTGTGTAGAGCTTGGAACGACGCCGTTACCTGGGAGGTTCAGAAGGTGATGCCGCGGTCGCGAGAATCGTTGCCGTTGCTGGTGACTCGCTTCTGGCATGTGACCTCCTTGGACTTCTCCCATTGTAGTAACCAGTTGGAGGATCGTGACCTCGCGCTCGCTGCATCGGCTTTTGCGCGTGTACGATGGCTTAGAATCGGTGATGATGATCAAGCGCAGACGAAGCTTACGGACGCGGGAGTTGCAGAATTCGCTCAGACGAGGTTGCTGCTGGATCACCTTGCCTTGACAAACATTCCGCTGCTCCGCGATGCAGGTATCCTTGCTCTGGTTCAAGGATGTCGTGATTTGCGTACTCTGTGCTTGCAGAGCTGCAGAGGCTTAGGAGATGGAGCCATTGAAGCCATCGCTGCTTGTCTTCATGGCTTACAAGAGCTTGAATTGAAAGGAGGAGGAGAAGCTAGGTTCACTCCCTTAGGATTAGCCGTGCTTGGAAGCGGATGCGGAGAGCTTCGCAAACTTGTTCTAGAGCTCGGATCACTCAACATCGACATGGCATTGGAATCTGTAGCGAAAGGATGTAAGAAATTGCAACAAGTCGCCTTGAAGTTCCGGACTGCAAAGCTTGAGGGACTTGCTCGTTGCTCATCGCTGCAATCTCTGTCCTTGGAAACCAATCAAAGAGGGAGCTTGGATGGGGTTGTGCTTGCCGTTGCGGCAGCCAACAGGAACCTGATCGAGCTCTCTTGCATCAACCGATTGGTGCCGTTGAACGATGCAGCCGTGATCGGCGTTCTTCTCCGTTGTCCTAATCTTCGAAAGCTTCATGTGGAATCTGCGAATCTCACAGAGGCAGCTTTGCTATGCATCGTGCAATCAAGAACAACGCTCTTGGATCTCGCTCTCGGTCACTTCACCAGCACAGGACAAGGAGGAATTGGCTTACTAACGCTCGATTTGAAGAGACTCTCTTTGGCGCATACAAAGGGAGTGCGGGATGAGGAGCTTCAGATGCTCATCGCCGGGAATTTAGGGTTAGAGCATCTGGATCTTCAAGGATGTGCAGGGCCTACAGCAGCAATTGGGTTCTCGTCCATTGCCTCTTGCAAACATCTGGTGTTTCTGGACTTGAGCTACACTCGAGTGGATGATGTGAGCTTGTGTGCCATCGCGAGTGGCATGCAAAACTTGAAGAATCTGGCTATAGCAAAGTGCGAAAAGATCACTGACATGAGAGTCTTGACTCACTTTCCAGGAGTAGAATCTCTTGTGCTGGATCACTGCCCCTTTGTCACTGATGAGGGGCTTGATGACCTTGCCAGAAATTGCCTTCACATTTCTCACCTCAGCCTTGCATTCACAAATGTCACTGATGTTGGCTTGGAGTACTTGAGCAAGTGTCGATCACTACGGAGCTTGCGGGTTCCTTATTGCAGACAGGTTGATGGTGAAGGGGTCGTTGCCATTGCCAATTCTTGTGGCTGGTTCCAGCATGTTGTCCTGAGCTACCGCTTACGTGGCTCCCTGATTGCAGATCTGCTCCAAGATCTTTGCTGCACTGTTTGCTTCCAAGTGGATGAGACTGCCTTGGTTCCATTCGATGCCAACATGTTGATGCATGCCTAGTTAGAGTGGGGTGTTGCCGGTCTGATGAGCACATGTTTCGTGCTTGTATCAGGCCCTAAACACCTGGCTTCAGGTCTAGGGCTCAGGGCATTCTTGCAGTTGATTGTGAGTAGCAACCACTAGATGTTTCTCCTGAGAATTGTGAATCTAGATCCAGCAGTGACTGCCACATGGTAATGTTGTCATTCAAGGTGTGGATGGAGCACTTGCTAGAAACTATTTGCCCTCCAACATCCAGACAGTTGGGTCTAAGGGTGTCAAGGGGGGACTCTTATTAGTCATGGTTGTCACTGCCTTTTGGAATTATTTTTCATGTGTAGAACATTTTTAATCTTGTCCTTGATCATTCTATTTATTGGAGCACTTCAAGGACATATTGCTTGTGGCCATAATTAGACATTTTGGCAATGCAAATTCTTCTATTCTCAAGTTGTGGTTTTGCCCATGACCATGCTGAAATTTCTATGATCAATTTTTTCTCATGACATTCCTAGAGTAACTTTTTACAATATGCGTGGTCTGATTTTTGGCAGGTTGGCTTGGTCACTTGTTTGTTTAGTTGACACAATGCAAATCTAGCTATTCATGGTTGAGTGTATCTATTATCTCAAGTTGCATGTGTTTGATGTGAACTAAGGTTGCTTGCTTTGTAATGGGTCTGCAATGTCTAGTCGCAAGTGAACACTAAAGTTTCTTCTTGTCCAAGGAGTGGTTTTTGCTAATGTGTGTTTGAAACTCCTGTAGGAAGATGTGAAGCCACATGCGGGATGATACTACCAGTGTGGTTGCCATTCTGCTCAGTTGGTAACTGTATCATCAGCCTACCCACCTTGGATTCTTCTTCTGTATCACTTTACCCATATAGTGTGACCATACTCCATATCATTCTACTTCTGAGTTCACCCATACCTGAACTGATTTAAATCTGCTGTCTGAATTGGGGTCTCAATCTATACTTGTTGTGAGTTTATGCCCTTTGTAATGGAAGCACTGACCATGCAAAGTCTGAGGTTCAGCTGTACTACTATGCTGATCTTTTAGCACCTAAATTATCCCCATGAAGGTTCAAGGATGAGAGTTTGATCCTTTTGCTATGTCATAAGTCTCCTCAGTGTGAGCATACCACCAGCTTAAAAGAATTTCAGGAATGTGCAGATTACCCTTTCCTGGGAAGATGAAAGATGCGATTTACTCTTTGATTGCAATTAGTGAGGCTTGGTTTTTGTCATAGAAGGTTTCTTAGTGAACAGTTGCTCTCCTCTGAAGATCATGTTTTGTCAGGTGTTTAAAGTGTGTTACTGATGCATATGTACATGCCTTTGCATTATGACAGGACACCAGTTTTATACTCTAACATGGACATGAGAATGGGAATCAGCAACCCTTGCTACACTCAAACAAGTCCAAATCATAATAAAAATGAAGAAAACAGAGATCAGAGAGAAGTGTGCCAGACACAAAAGAACATCAACCAGAGATTCTCTTGGCAGGTTCTCTGATACTAGTACTGATCCTTGACTCTGTAGACAAGAAAAAATTGTGCTACATTTCCATAGCGAAGGTTTTACAGCATTTGTTACACTACACTCAGTCTCATTGGTGTGCAAAATCCTAAACCCTATCCTCCTGAATCTGGCCTGTAAAGTTCTAACACCTTTTCTGCACACAATTTCTAACTTGGTGATTTGGAAGTAGGTTGAAGCTTTTAAGCAAATCACCTCTTAACAGTACAAGATCAACTGACTACAAAATATCTTTCATGAGAGCTATGAAGTTTCAACCTGAAATTCTTTTGCGCTGGAAGCTTGATAGCCTCTTCTCTGTGTATGTTTGTGTGTTTCTGCAGATGTGTATAGGCAAGTTGTCTTCACTTTTAGACCTGCAAAGCACCTGCTGCACATCAATGCTCCTTGCAAGTCATCCAGCTAAATTGACTTTGTTGTGGCCAACCTTGAAGGCAAGTCTTCCAAATGCGTGTCCTCTTTTTCACATTTTGATGAGATTGGGTTTCAACTCCCAGGGAGGAAACTACACACTTTGAGTGAGGAGGACCAAAAAACAGCCTTCAGAAGGGGCTATGATTCATGTTCTGTAAATGGTTTGTCTTGCAGACAGGCAGCTCTTGAGAAATCTTCTTCTAGCTTCGATCTTTGGCAGGATTTCTTTTTGTCTCCCTCAAAATTTCTTGAAGCTAGAGGATACATAACACAGTGTACAAGAAGGAGATTAGAAAAGCAAAGGTGAGGAAAATGGAGGGGTTTCTCCCATGTTGGGGGGAGCTTGCACTTGGTGACACTGAGCTTGGAGCTGAGGCATTGGTCAAACTGCTGTTGTTGGAACATGGCTCCACACCCATGTTCATCGTTTGTGAGTTGTAACAAAGGCCTGGATTGCCTCTGACCACCAAGTTCTGCCCCATCTTCAGCACAAATGAGATTGGGAATGGCAGAGGCCCTGAGAGATCATTGGCCTCCAAGTTCAAGGTGAAGATATATGGCAATGAAGCGAGCGATGCAGGTATTGTCCCAGTTAGGTGGTTGTTGCTGAGACACAAATACCGGAGGTTCTGCAAATTCTTAAAGCTACTGGGTATGGTGCCTGAATAGTTTGACCATGACAAGTCCAGGATCACCAGGTTCTGCAAGGCACCCAAACTGGAAGGGATTTCTCCGCCAATGCCATTTGCACTCAGGAACAAGTCCTGGAGGTTGGAGAGGCTCCCGAGTGACAGTGGCAGTGTGCCAGAAAAGTTGTTGAAGCTGAGGTCGAGCAAACTGAGAGCATGAAGGTCTGTGAACATGTCTGGCAGGCTCCCTTGCAATTGGTTGTAGCTCAGTGCCAATCTTTGCAGTGCTGGAAACCCACTTCCAAAAGCCGGTGGAAATACTCCATCCAATCTGTTGTACCTGCAGCACCAGCACCTAAGAATTCAATCCCCAAAACTGGCGTGACAGGTCTCTCATCTGAGGCCTGATCTGATGATTGCATTCAGGATGGCTCTGATGCTACCAGAAACATCTTGATGGAGACCTGATGACTGCATTTGGGACTGGGATGCTACCAGCTGAAAGATCTTGCTGGGGACTGGATGAGGGCATTTGGGATGGGAATGCTACCAGAAACATCTTGATGGAGACTGGATGATGGCATTCAGGATGGGATGCTACCAGAAACATCTTGATGCATTGGGGAAGCTAAAAGCAAGAGCATGGATCAGTCAGCAATCACCTCAGCAGATACAACAATCTCCGCTTCTGCATCTGGGGGAGGGAATACTGATCCAGAGGGATGGGCAGATGAGAAGGAAGGCGAAGAACTTGTACCTCATATCCAAATTCACCAAGTTCCTCAAGCCTGCCAAGCTCCCGGGAATCTGGCCAGTGAGGCAATTGTGACTGACGTCCAGCTGCGTCAAGCTGGTGAGATTCCCCAGTTCTTGGGGTATGCTCCCTTGCAACCCGTTCTCAACAAGGACGAGTCTCTTAAGTCCAGTCAAGGCACCCAACTCCGGGGGTATCCCACCCACGAGGCCGGTGTTGCCAGTGAAGGAAAGGAGTCTGAGAGTGGTGCCAAGCTGACCAATCTCGGACGGAATGGTGACGGTGTTATTGGTGTCCATGAAGCAATTGTAGAAGGCCACAGTGTCGAGGTGAGTGAACTTGGCGATGGAGGCTGGTGGGATTGTGGCATTGTTGCTGCAAGGGATGATGCTGGTTATGGGGGAGATGAACCCGAACTCCAACTGTGTCACGTAGTAGACTCCTGTTACCGCATCCGGCTCGCACACTATCCCTTGCGGACCACCCATGCAGGGGTCCGGGTAGTAGCTCAACCAATCGTTCTCGTAGTTGATGGAGTACATGAGCTCGAAGAGAGCTTGTTTGTCGACTGGGTTCGTCTCCTGAGCATCAACTGCTCCAGCTACGAAGAGAGTCCAGAAGAAGAAGAAGAAGAAGAAGCCCAGGAGACGTCTGAAGAAGCTGCTGAAGATGCTGGGTCGAAGAAGAAGAAAAAGAAGACCATCTCTTGAAGAGTTTAGTGGAGAGAGAAAGAGCTGCAGCTGGCGGTGCAGCTTGTGCCGAGTTGGTTGCGCCATTACGGAGCTCTTGAAATTCTTCGCAAGCTGTTGCTTCTGCTACAGACCAGCTGCTGCTGCTGCTGCATTGATTGATTGATTGATTGCTTGATTCTGCTGAGAGAGTTTTCTTTCGAGTCTGAAGTTCGCCAACTGCTGCTGCTATTGCAGATGTTGAAGCTGGGCACCAAGTTCAGCTCAATTCAAGAGCTGCTGCTGCAACAAGAGAGAAAAGAGAGAGTGCCAACCCTTGGACCAGCGAGAAACAAACAAGTGTTTTCTACCTGGAAAAACACTTCACTCACCTTCAGAGCTGCACTCAACTCCTCTCAAAGTCCATGCAAACAACAAAAAATAGCTGAAAAAGTTGTGTGTGTGTGTGTATGAATTGTCTCTCTCTCTCTTTTTCTTTCTGTCTGGCTCTCTCTCTCTCAATTGTCTCTCTTTCTTTCTTTCTTTCTATCTGTCTGGTGCTCTCTCTCTCTCTCTCTCCCTCTCTCTTGCTTTGTTTGCTTGCTGTTTCTCTCTTCTGAAGCTCTCAATCTTCTACTCTCCAGTCTTGTTCTCTTGTGAGAGTGTGTCTCTTCTTTGCTTGCACTTCTATTTTGTTTTCCCTTTTTTATTCTTTTTTTCCTTTATTACTATTATTATTATTATTATTTCCCTTTATTACTATTATTATTATTTTATTATTCTTTTTCTTTTTCTTTTTTCCTTTTTTTTGCCCCCTGGGGCTTGGGATTTTTGCCACCCTTTTTGGCTCCCTACAAGTCGATCAACTCTGACACATGCAGTCAGTACAAACTTCAACATAAAAACAAAATTTAGGTTTTGGATGAATTTTAGGTTTTACTGCTTTGTAGCAACAGCAGCCAGTTTGTTCCTTTGCTTGCTTGCTTGCTTGCTTTCTTGCTTGTGATTCTCTCTCTCTCTCTCTCTCTCTCTCTCTCACAAATTTAGGACTTTTTTTGAGGTTTGTTTTCTCTTCTTTTGGAGGGAGTTTTTGAGTGGGTTCTTAAATCCTAGAAATCCTTTCTGTTCTTCTCACAGACCCCAATCATAATACTACTACTACTACTACTAATAGTAATAGTAATAATCATGGGTGCTTGAATTACAGAAAAAAATCCTTGAAAATATTTATTGCATAGATAGGAAAAATCTACCCCTAATCTTGAATTTTTTATAAAAAAAAAACCCCTTAATCTTGAATTGTAGTATTTCTTTGTATAACAGAAATAATTCACCTTGATCTTATAATTTTCCACAAAAAAAGAAAAATCCTTATTTTTTTATGTTTGAAAATAAGAAATCCACATAAGAAAAAGAGTAATGTGACCTCATCATCATCATGATGTAATGACACTAGCCTTTTATGGGAGCAGGTTCATACAAAAACAAATCATGAGAAATGATGAATATATATATATATATATATATATATGTATGTATATATATATAATGCTTTTTAGGTCATTGGAATGCAAATTTAATTTAATAAAAAAAAATTATTTAGCCTAGTGCATGGCTTAGGTATTTTTGAGAGTGCAAAGATAGATTTGATTTTAAAAATGCCAAAGTCTCGCTTCTTTTTCCTTGAGCTGAGCTCGAGACAAAAGCCATCAAACAAACAAAACAAAAACAAAGGGTGTGTCACACTATGGCCTTGCCATTTACATTAAAAATATATATATATCTTATTAAGGCTAAAGAAGAATTATGGAAACTCAAATAATTCACCATGCAAAAAATATAATCTTCAAAAAATCCTCTAAAAGAAACTAAAAATCCTTCCAGATATTATTATAACTCTATAACTAATCTCAAGTTTCAACACAAGCCAAAATATCATCTTTCAAAAATCCTCATATAAAAAATAGACCTAATATTATTATTACCTAGTTGGGGGCCAAAATCCCCGAAGCTACTATACTCTATGATGAATATCTAAACACAATATCAAGTGCCTTTGCTAGTAGGCAAGGCCAAACAAACCAAATGGGTGAGTGGGTGATGGAAATGAAAACACTTAGTTATAGCATCATGTATGTTTGGTAATTGGGAGATTGTACCTAAAGCCTAGCACCAAAAGGTCGGAGGAGGAGGAGATGAAGAAGAAGAAGAAGAAGAAGAAGGGGAGGAGCTTGGAGGAGGCTTTTTGCAGCATTTGTGTGTACTTTTGCAAAAAATTGTTTTTGAGTATTAGATCTCCGCTCATTTACTCCACACCAGTTCATGAATCGGTGTCTACAAGTAGTATTATGTTAATAATGTTGTATCTCTCCTCTCGGCTTTCAATGATCTTGTAAGAGCTTCATGATGATGCTTCTTAAGGATGTAATCAAACACCCATTTGTTTGTATGATTTTATTTTATTTTTTGCAAAAATTTTAATTTTAATTGAATTATTATTTGAAAACATGACCTAGGAGGTGGTCACAAAAGCTGGGGCCAAAAGTAAAGGAGGAGAGAAAGGGGGGGGAAATTTTTCTCTTGAAATCAAAACCTTTTAGGGAAAGAAAGAAGGTGGCCAAGGACTTTTTTCCATATATATATATATAATAAGCAATTAAGAAGAATTATATTAGTAAATAGTTAATAATTTCATATAAGGAAAGAAGTGTATAGGAAAAATAATTAAGAGGAAGTAAAAAAGACAATGAAATTCCAATCAAGTGCCCCAATTAATGAAGATGTCTAAAAATCTGTATCAAGAGGTAGAATGCGAACCCAACATATGGATGTGAAAGGAAAAAAACATCCGTATCAAGAGGTAGAATGCCAACCCAACATATGGATGAGAAAGGCAAAAAAACATCCGTATCAAGAGGTAGAATGCCAGTCCGACATATGGATGAGAAAGGAAAAAAAAATCCGTATCAAGAGGTAGAGTGCCAATCCAACATATGGATGAGAAAGGGCAAAAAAAACATCCGTATCAAGAGGTAGAGTGCCAATCCGACATATGGATGAGAAAGGAAAAAAAAACATCCGTATCAAGAGGTAGAGTGCCAATCCGACATATGGATGAGAAAGGAAAAAAAAAATCTGTATCAAGAGGTAGAATGCCAACAAAATATATGGATGAGAAAGGAAAAAAAACATCCGCATCAAGAGGTACAATGCCAACACAACATATGGATGAGAAAGGGAAAAAAACATTTGCATCAAGAGGTAGTAGTAGAATACCAACCCAACATATGGATGGGAAAGCAAAAACAAAAAACAGGGGTGCATCGAGGGGTAGAATACGAAACCAATATATGGATGAGAAATGGATGAGACTACCACCATGGTGGAATTTTAGGGTTTCCATGTGTAATATACAATACACACTTTGTTTGCTTCATGGAAGACTAGACCATTTGGGGGGTGGGGGTGGGGGCGGGGTGCACAAACAAATGGGTGTGTACTCAAGATGTACTTATAACATGGGAGACGACAATCGAGCATTATAATCGAGCATTCCCACTTAGGGTTCAGGTTCTTGAGATCTTCTAATCAATGTGAATGCACTACTCATTCATTGCCGGAGCTCATATCATTTCCTTTTGATAAAAAAAAAAAATCAGATCCGAGAGATCTCATCATTAACCCCCCGAGCTTACGTCTTCAAAGCATATGGCTCATGATTTTTAAACTTATTATTACATCGAGTGCTTGGCTTGCTTGCTTTCGAGTTCGTCAATAATATTTTGTAACCCGTTGGGTTCATTTGTAACCATGGGTGAGTTCTTGATAATTTTTTGTAACCCGTTGGGTTCATTTGTCACCATGGGTGGGTTCATGATAATTTTGTAACCCATTGGGTTTGTTTGTAACCACGGTTGGGTTCATGAGTCTCGTTCGCCCCGCTTAAACCATTTTAAATGAGGCCATTGAGCAATTTAATCATTAGGGTTTGTTATATGATGATGATATTATGATGTTGTTTCAATAGTGACGATGGGCAAGTTCAGAGGCTGACACCCAAAAAAAACCCAAATGAATCTAAAGGGGATTTTGGCACTTAGGTAATAGCCTAATTTCTATCTTTTATGCGAGGATTTTTCAAAGATGATAATTTTTGGCTTGTGTTGAAACTTGAGATTAGTTATAATAGAGTTATAATATGTCAAAGAATTTTTAATTTTTTTAGAGGATTTTTTGAAGATTATATTTTTGCATGGTGAAATATTTGAGTTTCCATAATTCTTCTTTTGCCTTAAGATATATACTTTTAATGTAAATGGCAAGGCCACATTGTGACACACCCCTTGTTTTTTTATAATATTATTGACATTTAAAAAAAAATAACCCTATGAGCAAATTTTTAAAAGCGAGAAAATTTCAGGTTCAAAAAATTAAACCCTTTTGTATTAAAAACATCGTGCCAAAAAGAAAAAAGAAAAAAGAAAAAGAAAAAAGAAACCTCTATTATTGGAATTTATTTTTTCTTGATTTTTATTTTAGATTAAAATGATTTCTTTTGAGTCAAAATGACTTGGCCACTTTTTTTAATAACGAAAAAAATGAGGAGATTTTTTTTATAGTGTGCGAAAATTGAGGAAAAACAGGACTTTCAGTCTGTCAATTTTTTTTAATTAATTAATCTAAATTTAATTAATTAATTAACTAATTCCCGAAGGCAAGATATTTACATCTTTGAGTAATTAGTTGAGTATACCTAGTTGTTACTCATATTAATTGCTTAATTAATTAATTGTGCGGACCCTGAATTTCAATTTTTTAAAAATTAATTAATTTGTTTATTTATGATGGGTATCATTGAAAAAAATCACAAAAAAATAAATTAATCAAGCTTTTGAACAGACTTGTAAGTTGTGTGATATAAGCCAAATAATGTTATCTTCATCTCTTCCTTATTTCTACTATTATTATTATTAACCCTAAACTCCAAACCCTATTATTATTATTATTATTATTTCTTTCTGAATCCAAAATTATATAAATACATAAATACATTAAAAATATATATTTTTATTTTTTTATTTTTTAAATAAAAAATCATATTTTCTGAATATGTAAAAATATTTAAGAATATGTTTTTCAGGGAAAATAATATTGTTATTGTAATTATTATATATACACTACTCTACAAGTACTTTACCCTAGTTAAAAAGTCCATCAAGGTTACTACTACTACTGTCAGTTATGCACCTTCATGACAGCTAGCTCTAGTTTAATAACCCTAGTTAATTGAAGGGTCATATTTAAACTCTTGCACATGGACTGTACAATGGTCCCCAGTTATTTATTGGCCTTGGCCTTGGCCTACTACTACCAAGCAAAGAAGGCCAGGATAAATTATCATTATTGTGTTTTAAGATTCATTATTATAGAGGACTACATTGTAGCTTAAGGGATTTTTAGACGCCCCCTACTACTAGGTGGTAGTAATAATAATAATAGTAATAGGTCTATTTTTTTTTTACATGAGGATTTCTGAAAGATGGTTATTTTTGGCTTGTGTTGAAACTTGAGATTAGTTATTATAGAGTTATAATATCTCAAAGGATTTGGGGGTTTTTTTTTTTTTTTTAGTAAATTTTTTTGAATATTATATTTTTGCATGGTGAAATAGGTATTTGAGTTTTCGTAATTCTTCTATTCATTATTACAAATTCTAAGCACAATTCATTAGTCTCCGTTCATTAGACCAGTGAATTCTTTTATTTTTAAAGTCTAAGCACGATTCATTAGTCCCCGTTCATTAGATTAAAAAAATCATTATTTTTCAAAATCTAAGCATAATTCATTAGTCTCCGTTCATTAGACCAGTGAATTCATTATTTTTCAAAAATCTAAGCACGATTCATTAGTCCCCGTTCATTAGACCGATGAATTCATTATTTTTCAAATTCTAAGCAACATCCATTAATCTTCGTTCATTAGACTAGAAAATTCATTATTTTTCAAATTTTAAGCACAATTCATTAGTCTCCATTCACTAGACTAGTGAATTCATTATTTTTTAATTAGTCCTCGTTTATTAAGATCAATGAATTCACTCAAAATCTATTGAAATCACTTAGCGTACATGGACACCTTTTTGTTATAATTTTTGTTGTAAAATATTTTTTAATGTAAATGACAAGGCCCCCAATATGACTCACTTCCTAGTTTTTTTATAAAGGAGTTCGTGAAAATAATCCATATCGATGCGGACTACTTTACCTCTTGGGTCCTTCTTTTTGCTTTTACATCTCACAACTTTTGTGTGTTCGAACTCGCCTTGTACTCGCTCACTACTACGGTGGTGTGTCCCATTTGACACCCCTTTGGGTTATGAGTACTCCACTTTCACTTCCGTGGTGTCCGGTTCGACACCCTTTTTGATTATCATTACTTCACTTTCACTACTACTACGGTGTGTGTCGGGTGGGTTCGACACCCTTTTCGATTATCATTATTTCACTTTTTACTAGGGTGTGTGTGTCCGGTTCGACACCCTTTCAAATTATCATTATTTCACTTTTACTATTGTGTTTGTCGGGTTCGACATCCTTTCGATTATCATTATTTCACTTTTACTATCGTGTCCGTCCGGTTTGCTTACCCTTTCAATTGTCATTGCTTTCTCTTTTGGCTACGGTGTGTCCGTCCAGTTTGCCACCCTTTTGATTATTATCATTACGGGAATGAGTTCGAATTAAACTCTTTTGACATGATGGGTAAAAAACAAACCCCTTTGCCAGGTTACTACTGACCATAGTCAGTGCATGCATGAGGCACTTGCGGTTATTTGTTGCTATTGTAAATTTTGGATTGTGGTGTTGTTTTTCATTCATTTTGATTATTTATTTAATTTTGGATTTAATTTACTTGCGTGCAATCCATGTGCATAAGCCTTTGAAGAAGGTTTTTTTTTTTTTTTTTTTTTTTTTTCAAATTTAAAATTTTTAAATTAAATTTATTAATTTATTAATTTAAAAATTGGGTTCTTATTTAGATAGAGTTGAACACAAAAAATCAACCATGTCCATAAGCCTCCCAAAATGGTTTTTAAAAGGTTTTGTTTGGTTTTGCTTCTCACATTTTGGGTTGTATGTATCCCATGTCACTAGGTGGTTTTAGGGTTTAGGGTTGATGTTCATTATGTCATTTTATTTTATTTTATTTTGGCATTGTTGATTTCAACCCATGTCAATAGGTGGTTTTAGGGTTTAGGTTTGATGTTCATTATGTCATTTTATTTTATTTATGGCATTGTTGATTTTAACCCATGTCGATAGGTGGTTTTCAAACGTTGCCAATTTTTTTGTTTGCATTTGACATTTTAACTCATGTGAAAAACAAGTGCTTTCAAAAATTTTGTCATTATCCGGGAGAATTATTGGGTTTAAACTAGTGTTGGCTACTTACTTATTGTTTTTTCCCTTGATCGGTTGGGTAGGTTATTTATTTAATTTTTTTTGGGTCGCATAGGGTATCAATATAATAATAAAAAATGTAACCCCATTGGTTATCAATTTCATTATCAAAGTAATATCCCCAAGTCATTGATTTACTTGGTTAGTTTTTAATAATAATTACAAATTATGCATTAGGGTTAGTTCTCAAATACCCTCCTTGTGTACCATCAATTATATTGCCTAAGTAGGGTGGGTTATAGAGTTATTTATTTGATTATAATTACCATTATTATTAATTTCAATTTTCTTAGAATAAATATTTAAAAAAAGGTTTTTGGATTGATAACCTAACTAGACGAAAATTTAATTATTTGAGTAAGTTATTTTTAAATTCAAAAACTCAATACCCAACTCATAAGGATGTAGCTGATTATTGGAATGGTATGTATCATGCACGTAGGCTATCTAAAGTCATGAAAGTGTGAAGCTTAGCGGAACCTAAACATGAGATATAGGAGGGGAGGGTTTTCATGCCTACACCTTAAGAGTGAATATGCGTAAGTCCCTCCGACTCTTAAAGGAGTAGGTGTAATATCCCTATTCTTTTCATGGATATAAGCTACCTTATGGATACATTAACATATTTTTTCAAATTCTTTACATGGTAAGTAAGGCCCTAAGCGAATGGTGTCACCAAAATAAGGGGCTCTCGTGTGTAGACAAAATTGAAAGTTGCCTCAATTCTACTAATGCCTTCCCCCAAGGGCCTTATCCCCTCTTTCAGTGGTATCCGCAAAGAAAGGAAATTTTATTAAATCTGGGTATGAAATGCTGAAACTCAGCATTTAATGCACAAGGTTCGAAGGTAATTATCGTAGTTGTACAGGTAGCAGCCCTGAAAACATATGTAGCAGCAGTGCAGGCGCTCACGAACAAGGAAACACAGGATGAAACTCAGTTTACCACCAAAACTGGTCGAAAAACTAGTTTGGGTCCCAGTTATTTCCTTTTGTAGACAAAATTTCATTCCCAAGTAGGCATTCGATGCCCTATTATGCCGAAACTGGCCCGTTCTCGCCCCCTAATCGCCTGACTTTACAGATAACTCTATTGCATGGGAATTTGGCATTGGCATAAAGGAGTACTGAACTCACTTCCAAAGTGGTCATGAGATGAGGTTTGGCACCAATACAAACTTGAAGAGGACTAGGGTTTAGGCTTGGCCTATTTCCATTGATGTTAAAGTTAGCACCAAACTATGTCAACACCTGTAATTTTACATAGCCTATTAAGGATGGAAATTTAAAATATTTTTCAAAAATGTTGTAAGTGTACATACATGGGCAGGCACAAAACATGCATAACATGACCCAAAAGTGTGTCTGGGCAGCAACAAAAAAGATGTGTATGGGCAGTACTAGACACATCTTCTTCCCACAAATGGGCAGTCGTGGAAAAAGAAGCACGTAAGTAGTTTCATACTTGGAAAGAGTACCTAATGTCTTTGTAAAGAGTAATGAAAATAGGGTTTACAAGTTGAGGGTTGAATGAAACTTCATCCAAATTACTCTTTACAAGACATTGGATGAAGTTTAAGGTGTAAATTGCTTTTGAATTTGAGCTTGAACCTGTAAATGCACATAGGATACAATGTTTTCCAGAAGCGTGAGTAAAGAAAATTTATTGACTTTGATTGATCACAATGATCGGCCAATGGGGGTGGTGACATTTATAACTTATGCATGATTCCATGTTTTATGGGTGGGGATGGAGGAACAACTTGCTTGTACGTGATCGACACTAGAAGAGACCCACATATTGGATGTGGGTTTGGATGTGCTCTTACATTTCCATGTGTACATACATCCATTTAGTTTTTAATGTTATCGATTTCCTATGATCCACATGCTTCGTTCAAAAGCCTATCCCATTCCTTTGGTACATTATTTACTTGCAAGATTGATGAAAATTTTGGCAACAACTCTTTTCAACCCTTTGGACACAAACTTTGCAATATCTAAAATACTCCAAGATTCTTTCTTCTTGAGAGGTTTTAACATCTTAACAATAAATCATTTACCCGCAATCTTAGATTGGGTGAATCGCTATTTCAGTAGTAGTGATTAGAGAATTGCACTAAAAATCTTCACCATCTGACTTAACCCAACATGTGAAATATTTGCAACCTTTTTTTGTCCACTTAATGTCAAAAGATCACAACATTTTGAAGTTGATCAGTACCATGATGTATCTGAGCAGAATCTGTGCAATGCATCAAACATTGACTACAAAGTGGTTTTTCTCACACCAAAAGGTCGCGGGGCTCATGACATGTGTGTGAGATAAACTTTGTAATTGCATCCATTTGAATATTGTGTAATATACTATGTTTATTGTGATGACATATATTGCATTAAATTTACAAGGTGTGATACTAATTGTGCCACATTCTCTTGTAATGACCATCTACCATTTGGATTCTGTGAAACTCCAACTCGAGAACCAGATGTTTAAAGACAAAACACTAGATGCCAAAGCTGAGCACCAACTCTATTAACAAATTATGCCCAAAGTTGAGAAGTGAGTACAGTAAGCAATGCGAAGGAAGATCATGAGAAGGTAGAACCAAAAATAGCGACATGGGTTAAGCGGGAGTAAATAAGCCTCAAAATCAGACATCCTACTCAGGAAAGTTTCCATATCATATATGACAAATATAATAATTCCATCACGAAAGAAAATTCTGTTACTCTTTCATTCAATTGATTGATCAAGTGTTGCCAATGGGCCAGCACTGGCAGCGGAATGTAAGAACCATCTCCATTAGTTTTGGTACTTAAAACTCAGTTCCACCGCCAGCAGCAGAATGTTGAAACCATCTGCATTTAGTTTTGTACTAAACTCCAGTTTTGTACCTTAATTTCGTTAGATTTCTGTCAAGTCCAAGATCAGATTAGGCTGATCTCAAACCCAATCTCAGCTTTCGTACCGTCCTAAAGCTGAAGTCCAAAGTGTGGAATTAGGCTTACGTACACTTCCTACGTGAACATTGAAGATGTTGAATTCATTTTTAATACCCCGCACCAAACCAAACCCAAACCAAACCACACCTAATCCAACCCAACCTAACCCAAACCTAATCCAATCCAAACCAAACCAAACCAATCCAACCCTAATCCAATCCAATCCAATCCAACCAAACCTAAACCAACTGAACCCTAATCCAATCCAACCCAAACCAATCCAATCCAATCAAACCCAACCCAAACCAATTGAATCGAACCCAACCGAACCAAATCCAAACCCAACCAATACCACCAGTGCAACATCCATCAGAAGCTTGCTACAACTCAGTTCTCGTTCATCCACAACTGAGTTGACATTGGGTTTCACCTTGGTAACCAATCCTGGTGAAGGCAGCTAAGGTAACTAAAGACAAGAGGTGGCTACTAGGTAAGTAGATGTTAGCATTAGTGATTTGTGAATAGGAAGGTTGGTAAAAACAGCAGCTGAGCTAACAACCCTCTTCTTGCACCCTGTTTCTCTCTCTTTCTCCCCCCTACTGCACTGCAAAAGGAGCAGCAGCAGCTGGGGGACTTGCTGCAGCAAGAAACAAGGCCTTATGTCAGTGGCTTTCTGGTAGGCTGTTGTGATCACATCACATTGTGTTGTAAAGGTAAGCAGACTCCAGAGTAGCCTAATGGAAAGGGGAATTTAATATTTTCCGATGGGAAAGAGAGACCCTAATATAGTTATTACTTCTGCACTAACTAGCTAGCTAGTACTACTACTACTACTGATCCATCCGTCAAGGGGGGAGTAGGAGAAGAAGAATGTCACCGTTTCAATGGGTTTGGAACAAACTCCCAAAAGGTTTGTCAGTTCATTTCTTTTGAAAACCATCCATCCCAGAAGCAGGGGATGATCATCAGCTGAGGCAAGGTGTTCACGAATCCCCACTTTGTGTCAGCCAGCCTTAACTAATCCCTTGACTAAACTAAATTAATGCATCAGATTAGCATTATATTAGCATTAATTAGGAGCCGGCTAAAGTCGCTAATTCATATTTTGTGTAGTCTTGATCAAGGACAAAAAGTACACACAAACACACTTGCTCTCTCTCTCTCTCTCTCTCTCTCTTGCGCTCTCTTTCTCTGTGCTTTTGCAGAGTCTTTTGCATGACTCTTCTTTATTAACCCAGAATTGCACAGCAACAGCCTAAGCCAGATGAGAGCTTGTACTAAGATATAGACATAAAGGAGCTACAATGATCATATCTTCAATCTTTTGAAGCTGGCTTTGAGTGTGAGAGCCTGACTGCTTTTTCAAGCTTTTAGGAATTGGGTACTAATTCTCTACTATGTACTTTAGTCAGGTCCACTCACACTCCTCCCTCCCCTCTCCCTTCCATTTGGGGCCTTTGCCAGTATTTATCGCATTCAACATAGTGTGTTAATTGTTAGCAAGCCTCACCCATAAACATGCAAAATTGGACAATACCCGCTGGGATCAGACTATTCGAATGCCATCACTTGGGTCAATCATTATAACTGACCAATTAACATGTCCACCCACAACTGCTAAACCACCTCCAAAAGGCTCTTACCAGTGTTTATCGCATTCAACATAGTGTATTAATTGTTTGCAAGCCTCACCCATAAACATGCAAAATTGGACAATACCCACTGGGATCAGACTAATTTGAATGCCATCACTTGGGTCAATCATTATAGGTGACCAATTAACATGTTCACCCACAAGCATTAAACAATCTCCAAAAGGCTCTTACCAGTGTTTATCACATCCAGCATAGTGCGTTAATTGTTTTCCCAGCCGCACCCAGAAAACATGAGAACATTGAACAACACAAGTTGCAACACTACTTAAATGTTGCCACCGAGGCCAATCATTGTAATAAGCCACTGAGAAGGTTCACTTACAACCAAAACCTTCCCAGTGGGAAAAAAAGAACACTCAAGTTTGTCACATCCAAATATAGTGTTGATTGTTTTTTCCAGCCCTACTCATCACTGTGCAAATTTTGGAAATTTGGACACTGTAAATGAGGGGGACAACACAATAAACTTCACCAATGAGAAGCAATATTTCCTTAGTTTAAAATGGCTCGTATGAAGACCACGGTATCTGCTATACAATGTACAAGTCCAAACTAATTTTCACACTATTGGAACTTAAGCTGCATTTTACACTTGGTGTTAAGGACTCTAGTATTAAGTCCCATAACACCAAGGTAGTCATTTGTATGTACTATGTACACTTGGGCATTTACTTCTTGCTTGTAGACCAGCTCTTTCCTCTCTATGGGCTCTTCTCATTCTGGTTTATAGCAATTGGGCCTTGTTGGTTGGTCATGACTCATACTTTGCTGCTGTGAGAGCTTCCCTCATTTTCCAGCTTGGGAATTGGGTACTATTGTACACTCCCTTCCACTGAAGAAGCTTAGCTCCCATTTGGCCCCAGGATTGAGCTTCTTGGGGATGATGTGGCCAGAGCGAACCAGCACACATCAGCTGACCGGGGCATGATGGATGGGATGGTATGTAGGCAGGAAACACACTTTTTGTGGTCTATTCTTGTCCCATAGCTAAGCATGGTTGTTAGCTATGTATTAACCATTGACATTGGATCTACCTAACTATGTATGATATTTACCCTATCCATTGCTAACCATCATGGTTATCAATGTACTACCCATCCATATGTATCTATTTACATATAAACTATACATATAAACTAGGCACCATGTTGTGGCTTACCTACTCACTTACATTATCTACCTACTTAGCCTCTTACATAAGTTGCTACCTAGTGTGAGGTGAAGTCAGAAGGTTTATAGGATAAGTTATCAAGGTGGAACATTGGTAACTCAAGTCACAATAGATTTTCGATAAATGGTGCATTGGTAGGTGTTGGGTCATCATCCATTGGAAGTCTCTTATAACCACAATTGAGTCACCAAGGTAACACAACATGTAAACCCTTCTACTTCCATCTTCTGAAAAATGGGTAAGTATTTAATGGTAAATCAATAGGTGATGTAAGTGGTTACTATGTTGTAGATAAGAGGTAAGTCGCTCGGTGCCTACTAGGTAGGGAGATCCAATGTAAATGGTTAATACATAGCTAACTACCATGATTAGCTCTAAGACAAGAATACAACACAAAAAGTATTTCCTAGTCACATACCATCATCCATCTGGTATGATGTGAGGAGGAGCTGGTGCACTCTAGCTGAAATTGGGTAATTGTTGTGCTACTTGGTAAGCTTAGCTCTATATATTTGGTTGCAAAATTAGGCTTCTCAGTTGGTCAATCATTGCATCATTGTTTGACTTGATTGTGAAAGCCCTCATTTTCTAGCTCAGATCCAATCGAATATTAGTATCTTAGTCACTCTAAAGCTCTATTTGGTTGCTCCGTTGAGTTTCTCTTTGCATTGGGTCATTCTTTGGGCCATTTAAGTAAATTTGTTTTGTAAGATTGGGTTTCATAATTTTGTTTCCCATTGCAATATTGGTAGGATGTAATATTGGGCTTCTTGGTTGGTGATTGGCTATTTTCTTTTTCATTTCTAGGTGGGTGGTTGTGTAGGTTGACTTATTGCATACAAATGTGGTGAAAAGTAAATAATGTTGTCGAAAAATCAATGGATATTGAAAGTATAATCAAAGTATTCTTGAGCAATCGAATAAAACATCGCAAGTTTAAAGGGATGAAAATGCAATATGCTCTATCTATATGAATTGGTTACTAAATCATGTCCATTCCAACCCACGTGTTTACAACTTGTATCCAAATCAATCATTTTTGTACTTATTATTTTTATTTTAAAAAAATTCATGTGATAAAGATGATTTATAGTCACATATTCAATTATAAAATAGTTTTAAATTATAAATGTGACTATGACTTGCCATTATTATTAATTGGATGAAAATAAGAATGAAAAATGTTTTCATGTCGTCCACAATTAATGATGTCCAATTATATAAACAATTTAATTGTTATTACAACTAATAATGTGGTTCACATGTGATTAGACAACATGTGACATCTTGTTAAACTTGAACTACAATTATATATCATAGTTGGAAATGTACATGTGCAAATGCCAAGCTAGCGCATGTAACATGTCATGTAAACTCACAAAATTTAAAATGAAGCAATCCTTAGGTACACCCCTAGGTACTAAATAGCCTAGGTAAACCCTAGGTACCTTAAGTAATCTAAATACATTTTTAAGTAGCCTAGGTAGGCCCTAGGTGCATTATGCACTCTAGAGAACCCCTACATATCCTATATAACCCTTTAGATAAGTCCACAAATACTATAGTACCTTTTCAAGTTTGGTACATCCCTAAGTACCCTAGTACCAACCCCTTGGTAGTCCCTAGGTAACCTAACAACCCTTAAGGAACCCTTATATATGTGTTAAAAAAATGACAACAATATAGCTTGAAAAAGATTAAAGGATTTGATAAATAAGGAATTTGTCAATGAGCAAAAATTAGATGGTTTTATTGTTTAAACTCAACATGATGTAAGGTGAACATGAAATGAGCT
The DNA here is from genome assembly GCA_963920785.1 of Sphagnum contortum. NCBI lineage: Eukaryota > Viridiplantae > Streptophyta > Sphagnopsida > Sphagnales > Sphagnaceae > Sphagnum > Sphagnum contortum. Next base: position 1,288,436 of record OY987288.1, read on the forward strand.
AAAAGTACAAAGGTCACAACTTGCAAGATGAAATTGAAGGTACCTTCCAAACTTCTTTTTATACTATGCAATGGAACCTTTTTAAAAATCATCAACCTTCTAAAAAACTTTACTAACTAAACCTTTTGTTTTTATTAAATAAACCTTAAAAAACTTCCACAAATCACATCTTTTAGAAATTTCCACCAATTGTTTTAATTACATTTTTTACCATTTATTCTTCTAAATTTTCTTAATAATTTTTTTTGTTATTCTACATTTTCCAAAATAATTAAAGCATATTCTTTATGTATCTTTTTAGAATTAAAAAAAATCCAATCATAATATTCCTCAAGGATCACTCTAAATTTTTTTCAAAATTTCCAAACATATTTTCCATGGATATTTTTGGAAATTTTAAAAACATTTAAAAACATGTTTCAAGAATTTTTTTTGAAACTTCCCTTATAGTTTATTATCCATGACAATAGGCCATTAAGTACCTTAGGTAATTTAAACACCCCAAATATGTAGCTTTTAAATAGCCTTGGTAACCCCTTAAAAAGGTGGCCTTATAAATAGCCTAAGTAAGTTAGGCAACCCATTAGTAATCCTTAAATAGCTTAAGTGGCCCTTAAACACCCTCCTAGGTTTTTAGGTAGCCTAGGCAATCCCTAAGAACTCTAAATTGGTTGTAAGTAACCCTAAGGTAACCTCGGTGTAGGCTAATTAGTCTAAACAAACCCTCAAAAGCCCTTAGGAAGTCCCTAGGTAGCCTATTTAACCTAGGCAATCCCTAGGTACACACCCATAGGTACCTTAGTTAATCTAGGCAGCCCCTAAAAAGGCTTATCAAAAACTTAGGTAACCTAAGCAATCCTTAGGTATTCAAATTAGGTAGTTAAACATCCCTTTGGCAAGCCCTTGGGTAGTTTATATAGCATAAGGTAAGTTGAATAAGTCATTTTAAGTTGGTTAATAAAAATGTCTATTAACAAGTGATTCCATTTCATATTACAAGAAAACAATTTAGTGTAATGGTAAACATCTTGTCCTTTAATATGAAAGTCAAGGGATCAAATCCTTATTATTACAACCTACATACTTCAATTTAGGCTAGGTAGTTTAGGTGCCTATTGTAGGCCAAAGTGTCTAACTAAAATCACCTAAACTTCATAGCCCATGTTTTTAACATAGGTGACAATTGACCTAAGCTAGGTAGGTTAGGCCATTTAGCCTAAGAACCCTAGGTTAAATAAACTAGGTGGCATAGCTTAGGCTAGCCTAGGTAAGTCACATGGTACCAATTGTTCAACTTGAAATTGCCATGTGTCAACATTTTAGTGGTCAAAAAACTTACGCATCCCCACATTTTAACCACAAATAACTATGCCATGTAAACATATGCAATTGCAAATTTTAGTTGTAAAAATTAGTTATAAGTTATCATTCATATATATGATATTACAATGATACTGAAGAATCACATGAATAATATTTCCTATGTTTTAGGCCTTGAAATTTTAACAAATGGGCTAATAAGCTCCACCTTTGCAACTTGGACTAAATTAGAATAAACTTGCATCACCATAAGCAAAGGATGATATTCATAAGGATTCTTTTGAGAGGTTCCAACATGGACATCAATCTGGCTTTCACATTCTTCATAATTTTATTCCCCTTGACTTTGAAGATTTGAGCCAATTTGAAACTTCAAATGTTGTTTTGGTGAATGATTAAAATAACCATACATGTTCGTCATGAACATCTCAATTTGTGCATTGAAAATCAAATCCACCAATGATTGGATTACTAAGTTAATCCTATGAACAACACAATGAACACCCATAGAAAAGGGTGTCCAAACATCCTTGATTTGTTTGGTAATTCCTATTCTTCCACCCTAAAACACATTCACCCCATCTACTTTAAAGCACAAGAGCTTCTTGTACATATTCTCCTTAGTTAGCCCTGACCTTTTAACAATGCATTCATAAATCATGTCAATGAAATGTTAGAACTTGATCCATCAACACCATGTCAACACAGACCAAAATAAGTACTTTAGTCCAACAATCAATGACATACACATGCACACAAATCTAAGACTTGTTATCAATGGTTGTAACCTTGTCATAAGAAAATTCTATAAACTACAAAGTACATGAATTAAGTGAGAATCCATTTGGTTGTATCACATTAATCCATGGAAGATTGTTTGGGACTCTTAGGTTAACAAATAGTGCATACATAAAATCATACAACAACATGGGCCGACCATCTATAAGTCCATGAAACAAGGGTTTCATTTCAACAATTTTTTGATTCCCTAAACCCTTACAAGTTGCATCAATTGGACTAGAACTAACTTAGGACCCCTTTCAACATACAACTTCATGTTTTTCAAGTGTGCACTGTCCTTTGCAACATGTATTCCCCCACCCTTCTTCACCCCAAGCTTAGGCAAACCCCAAATTGCAATGATCAATTTTATGACCTTGGTACTTATTTAAAGTGTCCCACTTGCAACCAATAATCTTTTTTTTTTCAATCAAATAATAGACCCTATGCCTCAAATTATGAATATTAAACGCACCATTTGGCATTAAACCCTAAACCCATGGCAACCTTGCTAGGTAAGTTCATAATAAAATGACTTGTACTTGCCCATTTGATTACTTTAAAATGATTGTTTGATATGGAATATTCTTGAATAAACCTTTAATTCTTGAATAAACCTTTAATTTTTAAAAAAATAATTATATTAAGGTTTATTTAAAACTTTGCCAAAAAATTCAGTTTCAAATACTTTCAAGTCATTTTACAAGTCAATATAAATATTAAAACTAATGGTTACATTAATTCTTTAAAAATGATATATTGTATTCATTAGATTTATTTTCAAAATTATTCACATGTTCGAATGATATATTATGAGTGTTGTGGCATAGTAAATCCAAAAATTTCCACATCAACTTAAATTATGACTTTAAAATATGAAAAATTAAACAGCAGTCACAAATTTTGAAATTAGTTGTTTTATTGTGAATTCTCCTTACTACCAATTCAATCTAAAACTTTCATGTGTTGTCAAAAGACTTTTTTCACTAGAAGGAAAAGGCCAAAATGCGACCATCGCATTTACAACTACCTGCAACTATTTGGTCTTTGCAACTACATTTTTGTTATCTACGACTATTGTGACATCGTGCTGACATCAGTCAAGTCATCTTCGACTAACCTGCGACTAGTTTGCGACTAATTTTATTTTCATCTATATATGGGTTGGATTTATCATATGTGGGTTGGATTTATCATCCAAGAGGAGCCATTTAGAGTCCCATTTAGTCGTAAGCGAAATGGTGCTTAGTCATAGTTGGTGTATGTCTGTATGGAAAATATCGTATTGTATGGTTTTTTAGTGAGAGTGTTATACAAAGGTGTAAAATACAAATTTTGTACGTATTCATAATATTCATATGATAAATTAAAATTAAATTCCTTGAATTTAGTGGAAATGTGATTTGCAATATGATTCAAAAATACCTGCCTATAAACACTTTGAAGCTTGACAGTGTTATACAAAGGTGTACAATACAAATTTGGTCGTATTCATAATATTCATATGATAAATTAAATTAAATTCCTTGAATTTAGTGGAAATGTGGTTTGCAGTATGATTCAAAAATACCTGACTGTAAACACTTTCAAGCTTGACACAAAACATTTGAAACCATGGAGGACTTCAGGAGCTTAGAACTTGTTAGGAACATAGGTGGGCAGGTGGTATCTTGTCATTCATCATTTTGCCTTTTGGCAAAGAAAAGGAATACATGTATCTTCTCATATCTGATAACTCTTTCTGTACTTAGAATTCAAGTCAACCTGAATAGAGGGTTGGGATGACCTGACAACAAAGGTATAGGGATTCAAAATCTGACAACAGAAGAGGAAAAGCGGAAACTACAACCCTAAAGCTTTTTTGCCCCACCAAGCATTTCCAAAGCCTCTGCTTGCTTTCCTGCACGTTCAGCTCAAGGGCTCGCACCTTCTCAGCCCGAATCCTTTCCTCAAGTTGATGCCTCTGTTCATCTAATGCAACTGGGATGATCTTTGGAGATCCTGCATTAGCTCCCAACTTAGGCCTCAAACTACCTCCTGATGGTTGAGCCACAACAGCAGGCACCTTGCTTACACTTGGCACATTGCCCTTGGTTACAGTCCTGCCTGACAATTCCCCTCCTGTGATCCCTAGTCCTTTCAATGCAGCTAAAAGCTGCGGGTCAAGTAAATCCTCTACTCCATCAACATCTCCAGCATCCTGGTGCTTTGCAGCACTAGCATCCTCCTCCTTGGCCAGTTGTTCCTCTTCCTCGAGAGTTCCTTCATCATCATCCTGACAAACAGACTATCAATTTCAATTCTACATTCTTCAAGGATTACACCAGTTATCCCTGTGACCATTTAGCCCAGGACAGCTAAAAAATCAGCTGCAGAACTGTTGATGCCTACTGTGTACAAATAGGCAATGCCACCATGCATTCAACCCAATGGAGAATACAAGTCACAAAGGAAGTAATTATCTAGGTGCTGGTTATAAGTTAAATCTCTGAAAGTAGCAAACAACAAAATGCCACTCTAACCAGAATATCAGACGTAAGTTGCTTGCTTTGTAACTCATGGAGGAGAAAGGTGCTAGTTGTTGCTGCAGCTTCAGGAGTTTACCTCTTCATGCCCATCTGCCATACCTGCAGGGAAGTAGTCCTCACCATCATGCAGAAGACATGCCTGACCTCAATCAAACTGCGTGCAAGAAGGAGGCGGTGTCTGTGTGATGGGTGACACCACGCTTGTAAAGAGGCTTCATCTCAATCAGACTGCCTGCAAGAGAAGAGACAAGTTGACTACTTACTAAGACACTCTTCATCTCTCACACCCTCACCAGCTACAGTTGTATTGGTTTTGAACAGCTTTTCAGTTCCCTACAATTTTTCCCACTAAAAAGGGAGGAGGTATAAATAGATAGGAGCTTTCTGTATTCCAGAGCTAAACCTGAAGCCAGCACAGAACATGGTAAGTATAAAATGTCAGGCAAACCTGCACCACTTATTGAGGAAATAATGTTTGAGCAGCAAACTGTTCAAAGAACCCTGAAATTTGACTTTCATGAACACAAGTTCAACACAGAAATTGCTGCTACCCCATCAAAGTTTGATTTTCACTGACCAAACCTACATATGCCTGAAAGAAACACAAAATGCATAAATCCATACCTGCATATCTCTCACCATGCCCTGCTCTACTGGCACAGTAGTCAAACAACATATTGATCTCTGTGGTCTCCTCTAACTCAAGGATGAGCTAACATCTTCCCTGGTGTCAACCCCCAAATCAACCACAAGAGTTGCAAGCTTACCACCGGCCTTATACTGATTTGTTTCTAGAAAATGACCAGTGATTGTTCTGTCTGTGTGGGGCATTCCAAGGTCATATTGCTGCACAGATTGAGACTTTTTCAATCCCTGCACCATCATAACCAAGGCCTTCCCACTGGCCTTCGTTTGTTCATCAGGAACCAGGCCACATTCTGCAGATTTGACACTGCCAACAAGGTTTCTGGAATCTTCCATCTCTGACAACAGCTTGGCTCCGTCCTTTGCATTTCAGGAAGATCTGGTCAGCTCTTCAGCTTCATCCCGTGAAGTCCCATCATGTACTGTACCATGCTGTGACTGCTCAGGAATGACATACAACTAGATGCATGTTCCTCCCTAGTTTCAGTCTGCCTGCATATCATGCATCATCATCCTCACCTGGCATTTGCAACTCTGCAGATGCCATAATTGCATCTGTGCCACACAACTCAATGGCACCAACCATTGCCATGTTGTGAGGCACATCTGGTATTTCTAGAGGCACTTCAACGCCTATCACATTATCTTGTATCACGGTCTGTTCCTCCCCTGCTTCTGTTACCACATGCCTCGAGCGAGGTTCCTTATGTAGCACAACCTTCCACCATGTTTGGTTTAGCTCTTCAGAGTAAAACACCTGTTGCATCTGAGCTGGGAACACAAATGGTTCGTCGTCATTTGCCTTCAATGCATTAAAATTTGCAAGCAGGAAGCCATCCTCATCACGCTTGTAAGTTGGATGACCTCGCCTATCAACCTCATTCTTCACCCAGTCACATTTAAACAAAACCACTGGGATTGATACTGCCCCATAATCAAGTAATATTATATCCTGCAGAATTTTCACATATTGCATGGGCCCAAGTGCACACACTCCACCTGGCCCTTGTGCTTGCTGGAACACTGATGCCACTCCACAATCATAGGTTGCCACAATCATGTGTTAGCATTGGTTTCTCCAACTATAGTGATTTCCATAGGCCTTCATCCGTGTATATCGGGAAGCATTAGAACTAGGCTTAATTGACAAATAGTATGCATCCATCTCATCAAGCACATTGCCATTTGCCATATGGGTTCGCATTGCCTCCCTCACCCATTCTGCTAACTCCTGCACTTCTGCAAGCTCTACAGGATACTTTATAGGCCCTCCTGCTCCTCTTTCATCCCTGTGCCATTGGTCTTCAAACTCTGTGCGTAGTCTTGCCACTCGGTCACACTCTTGCTCATGTTTTCTGCCCACCCCATTAAACCCCAAGTAATGAGTTAAGGAAGGGCTCACCACGTAGGTGGTCTACAAGGCTACATTATGTGACCAACATACAACAGCTTGTAAATGTAATACCATTCATGAAAATTGAAGATGTGTTGGGTTTAGGTGGCAAATACCGGACCCATGGTGCTAAGCAGGCTACATTGGTAAGGACATAATGATGTGCAAGGTCCCGTGTTGATGGTAAAAGTCGGAACTTAGATCCAGACCCTTCCAATACTTCACCATACACCCCTTCTTCCTCATTAGCATCCCATACTCGGCAACGTACCTGTGTAAACGTTTGCATGTACTCTGTCACAAACCCCAGGGTTTCATCCAACACATACCCTGAAGCCATCGATGCCTCTGGCTTTGCTCGGTTACGCACGTACTTCTTTAATGTCCCCAATGTTCGTTCAACTGGGTACATCCATCTACTATGTACAGGCCCGCAAATGGCTAGCTCTTCAACCACATGCAACACCAAGTGTGTCATCACATCAAAGAATGCACCCGGTAACTCCCATTCAATCATGCTAAAGGTGACAGCAACATCTTCTCTTAAAGACGGTAGTGATGCTGGGTCCCAAACCTTTGCACAGATGTTGCGGAATACTCGGCTAAGGCGCATTAAACTTAAACGCACATTGGTGTCCATCAAACCCCTCAAAGCCAAAGGCATAAATTGCTGCATTAGCACATGCCAATCATGGCTTTTCATATTCCCCAGCTTCTTGTCCATTACATGCTTTCCCACTGCACTGCAGTAGTCTGATGGCACTTTCAAGGCCCCTAACCTACCCATGAATGTTTTTAGTTCTTCTGGTTTTAACACATACGAAACAATAGGCTGGAAGATCTTGCCTGGATTGTGAGGGTCTCTCTTCAGCCATAAGTGCTCCCGAACCCCACACACCTCCATGTCTCTACGCACTTTAAATGTGTCCTTCACCCCAATTATGAACTTGATCACACTCTCGCACACATTCTTCTCAATGTGCATGACATCCAGTGTATGTCGAATCAACAAGTGTTGTATGGGCATCAGCCAACCAATCACACATTTAATACAGTCTACACACACCACACATGTTCCACATTATTGCATTGTCCAATCCATACTTTGTGTAATCACATCGATATGGCAAGGTCTTCCCCACACTGCATGGGGTGTACACAATAGTCAGGCCATGATTTCCAATCATGAAATTATGTATTACTGCCATCATTCTTGTTGTGTTCCATGCCCATGCCCTACTATACAGTTCTGACATCAAGCTCGGATACTTGGGTTCAGGTCTAGTTTAATTAAACTACTGGCTATGTATCTGAACCAGGATTCATGTTCCTTTTGTTTTTCAAACTGCTTTAAAGTCTGCAATGAAACCTTGAATATGACAGCTATATTACAGGTGTTAAAACCCAGGAGTATAAATGGGGGTATATACCATAACACTACTACACTAACCTCCCAGTATGGCAATCTGAATAGGGCAGATTGACGCTTCAGTCCAGTTTCCTTTGATGGGCAACCCCTTGACCCCAAAACATTGCCCCCTGCCACCCAATTTTCCGTCCTTCGTGCCCGTCTTAAAGTGTCTGCACCAGTTGTTGTGCGGGGCTTCATCCGAAGCTCCTCTGCGCCAATGAAGTGTGCTGCATTCGGGTGTGTTCTGTAAAGGTGGTCCCTTTGCAACCAGCGTCTGCTTCCTTCAAAAACAGCCTTCCCCAACTCCTTGGACCATCTGGACATGATACTTGACCCACATGGCGGGCAAGCTTTGTATCCCTGGTGTTGACAACCAAATACCAAACCATAGCCAGGGAAGTCATGAATAGTCCACATCAGCATGGCTTTCAACACAAATGTTCGGCAACTTGGAGGTTGCAGTATGTCCAATCCTGCCACCCCCTTCCATAGCTCCTCCAGCTCCTCTATCACAGGTTCCAAGTAGACATCAAAATTGGCCGCTTTCACGCTCTCTGGGCCCAGGATTATCAATGATAGTATCACAAAAAACCTCTTTGTCACTAACCAAGGGGGTAAGTTGTAATTAAAAAACATTACTGGCCAAGTCGACCAGCTTGAGCTCTTCTCCCCGAATGGATTGAATCCATCTGTAGCAAGCCCCAGCCGTATGTGCCTGGGATCAGCAGCAAACTCGGGCCAGGTAGCATTGATGTGAGCCCATGCCTTGCTGTCAGGTGCATGACGCACCTTCCCATCTGTCGACTGATTCTTGTTGTGCCATGTCATGAGCTCGGCTATGGTAGGAGCTCGATACATCCGAAGCAATCGAGCAGCTAAAGGAAAATGCCGCACGACCTTGACTGGCACTTGGGAGCTACCAACTACCCTATATCGAGGAGCCCCACATTTGGGGCACTCCTGCATCCTTTCATGTTGGTTTCGGAATAGTATACAACCATTGCTACAGGCATGAATGTTGTTGTAGCGGAGGCCAACTCTGCTGGTCAAGACTTTGGCTCGGTACATGCTTGAAGGCAAGCAGTTGTCCTTGGGTAGCAGATGCAAATGAAGTAGAGCCAATAGCTCATCTACAAACTTGTTCGAAACCCCATGCACCTGGCACACATTCATCAACAACATAGTAGCTGCTAGCTTTGTGCTCTGGGCACCTGTGTATAAGGACTCACATGCCTCGCGCAAGGCATTTGCTTCATCTGAGTAGTCGTCCTGATCTACAGTAGGTGTTTCAGGCTGTTCTGGATTGTTGGCCTCTGCACCATCATCATCCAGTGGTAGGTCTGACTGTTCAGGCATGCTCTCAGGAATGGCTACTAATTGCTCCATGATCGAAAATGCTTGTTGCGCCATGTTCACAATGTTTATACCATCCACTCCCGAGCCCGCGTTAGTTCCAACACCTTCCACAGCTGGGGCTTCAGCATCACCTGTGTTAGTTCCAGCAGCTTCCGCAACCAGGTCTTCAACATCTCGAGGCACAAATAAATCATCCAGCATTTGTGCAACCTGGACACCGTCGTCCATAACCTTTGCTGGCATATGGGCTTGTATTTTGGCTACTGCACCCCACTCTTCATCAGAGTCATGGGGCTCCCCTGGCCCCTTCCACACCCTAAACATGGGACTCCTCTGGTTGACCAACAAGTGTGCCTTAACAGTTGCAAGCAATAGAGGTCGACCACCTCCTGCACATTTAGCACATGGACACCTCATTGTCGTAATGCCATGGTTGTGGGCCCAATCCACCTCTCTCTTCCACAGGCTATTATCCCTATTAGTAATCCTTTCAGGGTCGTCCAGGTCACGACACCTACGCATGCCCATTCTATGTCAGCCAACCTGCAATGCCACAAATCCAGGGTGTTGTCACAAAACTTCCCAAGGATGGAACTTTCACCAATTTCCGAAACTAGACAACATGGGAGCAGAAGCAAAGAGAAGACAACTACTCACAGTCACAAAGACTATGTTGATCTTCAATGATATGGACAACAAAGAGATAGCAGACTGACCGTAAAATGTAAAGCGAATATCCAAAATATTAGGGTGATGACCTTGGTTGGATATCTCACTAGTGCCAAACTTGCTTTCACTAGTAATGTAAACCCTAAACCCTAAACCCTAAACCCAACTTTCGATTAGCGGTAGGAGGCAGCTCTCCATGACAACATTGCGTAGGTTTGATACGGAGGACAATGGCATAAAAACGAAAAGTAGCTCGACATTCTCCCATCCACTCATCCCTTTCATCCACATCAACAGAGTTGTTTCATCTTGCATTTTAAAATCAGCTCTTAATGATGATTACACTAGCCAGAAAACTAACTCGTTTGATGGAGTGTTAAACAGCAGGTGGTATATCCCCTCTTCCTGATTTAGTGGGTGTTCCAGCAAGTGGAAGTAACTAGCTATAGCATTATGCAAATTTGTTTAGAAAATTGCATCATTATTTGTTCTCATTTATTTTATAACAATGTAGGTTTCATGGCCCTAGTTTCTAACATACTTGTGGACCATAATGATTGCAGGATTTATATTGTTCACAGCTGACCATCCTCCCATATGTCGATTTCCATACACCCATTGCTCTCACACAAGTCCATACAAGTCATATTTATAATCACACTTAAAATTCAGTTGCCTATACAATACTACCCTTCAACCATTGGCTTGTTATCCTACCAGTATGTCATTCCAAAACTAGGTAGAGAGTTCATTAAGTCATCAACATATTACAATATTGCACAAAATGTTGGTGCTAAGTGGTACAGGCTGGATGTTTATAATTGCAGTACCAGCATTGCCAGAAAATCAAACAAGTCTGAAAGTTTAACATTGACATCTTTATCATGTGGGCTATCCTATTGGGTTTCTTCATCAAAATAAGATTCTCCGTTACTGTCTCCAATTAACTGATCATTTACATCTGCTAGAAGTTCAATGTTGATGCGGGGAGATGTGGGGACCATCTCCCAAGTGAATGTGTTGGCTGAACCTTTCATTTCCTCATAGATGGCATCGTCCATTGCCCTCACCATTGTGGCAAGCCGATCTTGCTGCTTTTGCTGCAGGAATGCAACCTCTATAGTTGTTGACTGTAGCACTTGCATTTGAGAATCCCTGCTACCCCATTAGCCTCCCATGGGTGGTTAGAGTGAGCCTGTCCTACAACTTTCATTCTGAGAGGGGCAAAAAATGTACACCACAGTCCTTGACCACATCACATTGCATACCCCAACTTTGGTCATGGGCACAATGGCATGCAACTTTACACTTGCTTCCCAAGCAACTTGTTACACCCATACCATGCAACTCTACACTTGCTTCACACATAACTCACAACTTGCTTCACACATACCACACAAATTCCATTACAACATGGCACACAGTCTTCTTAGACCAGTCACATTACACAAAGTTGGAAACCAGTCCTACCAATGGCTTTAAACAAAGCAATAACAGACAACCCTATGTGTACTCCAATAGATGAATAAAACCCTAACCCCACATACCATAGTATGGCACGATCTCTTGTGAATTGCAGTTGTCGTTTTTTGAGTGCCAACTCCCCAGAGACTTCTTCCATCTCCTTGATCAAATTTGCATCACAACATTTTGCATCCTCCATGGCTACCTACAATCCCAACCATCCCTTTTACACAATGAATGCCACTTACTTTGAGTACAACTATCCAAGTTCACACATGAGTAATTCTACTCTATCATGTGTACTAGAAATTTGGGCATGCACCACAAAGCAGTTTGCTACCCTCCACAACAAGCAACCGGAATAACCATTACACTCTCCAAACACCACTTACCAAATTCTGTCGCATATTCTCAATCATGAGTTGGTTTTGTTGATCCGATTCATGCATAAGGTGAGCACCCCCTTGCCCAAGTGCTTATAGGTAGTTATGTGACCAATTCTTAGAGCATTGGGATAAATTTCACATGACCCTCATGCAGCAGGTTGAGGCACAACTACGTTGATGATCAAATGTGGGTGAACATATTGATGGAACCCTAACTAATAGTTGGTTAGAGACAAAGTGGGCAGTAGATATGTGTGGAGTAGATACCTGAAGAGACTTGATGATGTGCTCATTTGCCTTGTTATGGAGAGTAGCACATGTGATGACCTGTTTCAGCTCCTCTGCTAATACATTACATGCATGACCTAGTTCAGCCTTGTGTCTTTCATCTACCTGTGCCTTGTCAGTGCTATGCTGAGAGTGCTCACATCCTAGTTGGTGCTCCAAGTCCTGAATGGTCCCCTTGAGCCTGCAATCATAGCAACAACCACATGGTCTGTTAGTCCCTACCCCTGAAGGAAAAACACATCACAGCAATAAACCCTCCACTACCTCTAGTGTCCCTTCCACTCAACATGGGCTCTGCAATATAAACTCATTTGAGACATGGTGAGATTCCAATTGTTTTTTTGACATCAAGGTATGCCAGATGCTGCTCCAAGCCATCTATGGTGGATTGCTGATGTAATAGGGTGGTTGCAGACTCGTTTAATTGGTTTGTTATATCAGAGAGGTCCACTCGCATGGCTTCAATCTGGGCACAGTATTTTTGAGTCATCAATGCCCGAACTTCTTCTAGCTCCTGTACATGCACACAATAATTCCCATCAACTTCTACCTGACTACACAAAATCAAAGCCCCCAAACAAAAACAATAATTCTGAAACACCTTATTCATGCACTTGAATCACAAGAATCTAAACAACTTGGATGCATTAAATTAGAAATGGCACCCACTGCATCATGATTTGCAGAAGCTAGATGGTAGTCAGACCACAACTTCTTAGTTGCTTGAGTGTGTGTCCCTATTTGATGGCGTAGTATCTGCTCCAACCCCACAAAAAAATAACTAAGAGGGGCCCAATAATGGTTTAGAATGCAACTACTGGGGTCTAACAATGTGGATACAAAAAACAGGGACCAGTAAGTGAAAGCGTAAATGCATAAAGTCATATAATCAGAGTTCTTCCTATGACACATATACATGTTTTTCATTGTTGGTCCTACAAGCTTAGGAACTCACTTCGTTTGAAGCTTCCAAACCCCAAACATAACTGAGTGTCATGCGCGCGGGACCTCTACAACCTCCATTCACTAAACCTGGAATCCGCTTACAATCTGCCCCCGCTTCTTGATCCAGGTATTTTGCCATCCAACCCCGACAGGTATGGGGTGATTAACAATTCAACTAAATTTCCCAAAGCAATGTTGTTGGCCCCCAACAAGCACACTGTCATTAGCCTGATGGTTACAGGGATGCTTACGAGATGGGATGGATTTTCTCTTGAACACTGTTTCTCTGTTGGCTACAATATTCGAGGTATGGGGAGTTGTCCTGGCTAGCACCAATCTATAGACGAATGCAAAAGCATTAGGGTTTAGGGTTTAGGGTTTTTGCACTAAATCGTGTGTGTCCGGCTGTCTGTCCGTCCGTCCGATATCCTATTGGCTAGAAGATTTGTCCGACGTGTGATTGGACGGAAGGGCGGAAGGGAGGTGAGTTCTCTCTCTCACTCATAAACACAAACTTTTTCAATGATGTTCAACACTAAAATTATTATTTTTTCATAATTAGGCAGTCTAGTTTTATTTTTCTAAAAAATAATAATCAAGTGTGTATGATATATAGGTAGGTAGTAGAGTCTAGTACAATTTTTATTTTTTTCTTTCTTTGGCACTTCCTTTTCAATTTCCAAAGTTTAGGCAACATGGCAAGCAAAATATTTTCATAACTGGTTAGATATCATCAAAATTAATTAAATAGTGCGTATTCACCCAAGGTACTATGGTATCCTAGATGGGAGCATTTAAAAATGTAGTTGAATGTGCACCCTTTTAAATGCCCCATTTAATGTTTGTAAATGATTCAACTTTAACATGGTTCTAGTTTCTACCTGATGGGCTAATACATATTTGAGGTTTAGGTGAGTGGGGAGTCGGGACTTAACTATAGACTGTTCATAATTTATTTATTTTTAAATTGCAAATAGACGTAACAATATTTTTTTATGGAATTGGAAAATAAAACCAAGAATGCAATTAAGAAATATAGGAAGGGAATAAATAACATGCCATCGGCATATTGAGGGAATGACACTTGGAAGTCATGTAACTTTTGACCCAACAACAAAACCTATCAATTAGGTGTTGCTTTGTGAGAAAAGATGTTGAATGTTTGGTGAATGCCATTGATGAAACCAAGGGGTGTGTCACACTATGGCCTCGCTATTTACATTTACAAATATCTTAAGGCAAAGAAAAATTATGGAGATTCAAATATTTCACCATGTCAAAATACAATCTTCAAAAAATCCCTCTAGAAGAAACCAAAATCCTTCCAGATATCATAACTCTGTAACTAATCTCAAGTTTCAGCACAAGCCAAAATATCATCTTTAAAAAATCCTTGTATAAAACAGACTTACTCCCTATGGGCCAAAATCCCTTTGAGCTACTATATATACTCTGAGGCTAGATGGTCTTCCCTGCTGCAATCACTCCTGAATGGAGATCCACTTCGCTGTTCTCTCTCATGTTGTTGTTCTGGGTGCTTTTGTGATGATTTTGCGCATGGGGTGAAGGGAGGTGTACAAGTTTCAGTATCCTTCCAACTCTGTGAATCCTCACCTCAAGATTGCCCTGTCAAATCCTCAATCAGTGTCTTCATCCACTGTTTGGTCAGTCTTTCATGTTGTGTTGATGTTGTGGTGGCAGCTTCCCACTCATCCAAACCAGACAAAGCTTCAGGTGACAAAGTCTCAGCAGTGTCTGAAGAAGCTAAGACTGTTCAGAGAGATTGTCATTGTTTTGATTGTGTGTCATAAAGAGCAAGTGTACCATGGGGACTTGACAGGCACAAACATTCTGCTTGACAGGTGCCTTGTAAGAAAGAAATGGGTGTCAGCTGTCCGCACGGGCTTGAAGCCAAAATTATCCATTGGTGAAGCCTCTGGAATGTTCGCTCTCATGAATAAAGTGTGCCAAAATTCGGGGCCAAAACCAATTTGATTGGCCCATTGCTGCCCGAACAAAAAGAAATTGTGGAGGTTCCTCAAAATAGGAGGTTCTGTTTTGATGTGTGTTGTTCCTCCCCTCGGGACCACCTATATAGGTGAAAGTGCCAAAGCATATGGGCTAAAAGTTAGGTGCTTACATGGAGAACATGCGGGGGAACACGTTGTGAACTTGGGGAACATGTTTGGAACCCATTAGGAACTTCAAGGGAACACTGTGGGAACACATTAGGAAACAGGGAAAATTGAAAGGAAAAAAAATTCTTCCCTCTCCACCCCTTAACTTAAAAGGAATAAAAACCAAGGCACCCTGAGAGCATGATTACATTTCCCATTGGTTGGATGAAATTTTTCTCCTCAAAAGGGTTCATCAAATTTTTTTGCCTGGGCTATTACCCCTCGCAACGAACACCCCGGCTATATAGGTGAGAAGGGGAGGATTTTGGGCAAAACATATGGGTTTGATACTAGGTGCTATTGGGAACACCCTTAAGGTACACATTGAAAACTTGGGGAACAACTTGGGAACATGGTAGGAACACATGAGCAACTCATTAAAAAAAAACCTCTCCCCCTTCCCCCTGCCCTCAAAACCCAAATTAAAAAGTTGGGACACTTGAATGGATGTTGCACCTTCCCATTGGCTTCAAGGCATATGGGATAAAAGTGAGGAGGTATGGAAAAAATGTTGGGGAAAATATTGGGAACCCATTGGGAACTTGAAAGGAACATAGTGTGAACACTTGGGAATCCAGGAAAAATGAAAAAAAATCTCTCCCCCCCCTCTCCCCACCACCCCCCACCCCAAAACGTAAAAGGAAAAAAAGAAAGGCACCTTGAGTGCATGCTTGGGCCTTCCCATTGGCTGCATGAAATTTCTCTTCCCAAAAGACTTTGTCACCATTTTTGGCATGGGCTAACACCCCGTGCAAAGAACACCCCACCTATTCAGTGTTGGGGCACATTTGATTTTTAAAAATAATTGTAGGTTTTTAGGGTTTAGGGTTTAGGACCTTGAGAACATAACACTTTAGTCTTTTGCTTATTTATCATTTTGCAAGCAAAATGGGTTTACAAACTAGTTTTCTATAATGAATCTAACCACAATATCCTTGCCTTGGTAGGCAAAGCCAACAAATAGTGGAGTAGCTCAAAACATGCTGGTACCAAGTCTCACATTGTATCCAATATTATTACACAACACTCAAGACCTTCTCATTGGCCCTCCTCAACAAGGCTATGGTGTCCTACACTGTATGGCATGCAAGTGGGGGTCGAGTCATCATCAGCATCCAATTAATGGGTTGGGGAGATCCCCACACCTTATATTCACTTAGGTGATAGGAGGCTTCACATTTGAAACCTTCAAGGCCATTTTGCCCTTCTAG
This sequence comes from Sphagnum contortum, assembly GCA_963920785.1. NCBI lineage: Eukaryota > Viridiplantae > Streptophyta > Sphagnopsida > Sphagnales > Sphagnaceae > Sphagnum > Sphagnum contortum. The sequence continues at coordinate 1,305,009 of OY987288.1, forward strand.
TGAACGGGGAAAAGTTGTGGGAACCATTAGAAGTGAAATGCAACTTTTTATTTCTAACTTTCAATAGAACTTCACTTGGGTGAGAAGGAGGTGCATGCCATTAGTTTATTGGCCCATACTTGCTAGGCAATTGCTAGGCAAGGATATTGTGACAAGACCATTATATAGTATACTAGCTTGAACATACTTCAACCACTATGTAGTAGGATGTATGTTTGGAGTCTTACAAATCAGACTTTGACAAATGTAAGGTCAGATTTCACACACCTGACTTGAATGAAAATATGTAATTTAATTTTACATAAATATTCATCCATTGCAAGTAAAATAATCTATTGAACATCAATCACATGAAATAAATAATTTTTTTAATTATGTTATATAAATTTTTATATGAAGAACAAATATGCAATTTAGGGTCTAAGGCAAGGTCGCATTCAAGGGTTTATTTTGCTTTAAATGGATCCAAATTGTCAGGTTGCCACTCAACATGACTTTTTGGTTGCTATGTGATGGCCCCAATGGTCCCTTGCCTCTTTCCTCTTTGGGGTTTCCTTTAGAGTGGGCCTTAGTTAGTAATGAACGTTACTATGTTCCCAAATCACTGACCCACGCATTAGTCCAAGCCAAAAATGCTGATCAAAAGTTTTGTAAATAGGGATTTCATGTAATAAATGGGAAGGTTCAGCATGCATTCATAATGGGCCTTCAGTGCATTAAAATTTGCAAGCAGGAAGCCATCCTCGTCACGCTTGTAAGTTGGATGACCTTGCCTATCAAACTCATTCTTCACCCAGTCACATTTAAACAAAACCACTGGGATTGATACTGCCCCATAATCAAGTAATATTATATCTTGCAGAATTCCCACATATTGCATGGGCCCAAGTGCACACACTCCACCTGGCCCTTGTGCTTGTTGGAACACTGATGCCACTCCACAATCATAGGTTGCCACAATCATGTGTTAGCATTGGTTTCTCCAACTATAGTGATTTCCATAGGCCTTCATCCGTGTATATCGGGAAGCATCAGAACTGGGCTTAATTGACAAATGGTATGCATCCATCTCATCAAGCACATTGCCATTTGCCATATGGTTCGCACTGCCTCCCTCACCCATTCTGCTAACTCCTGCACTTCTGCAAGCTCTACAGGATACTTGATAGGCCCTCCTGCTCCTCTTTCATCCCTGTGCCATTGGTCTTCAAACTCTGTGCGTAGTCTTGTCATTCGGTCACGCTCTTGCTCATGTTTTCTGCCCACCCCATTAAACCCCAAGTAATGAATTAAGGAAGGGCTCACCACGTAGGTGGCCTACAAGGCTACATTATGTGACCAACATACAACAGCTTGTAAATGTAATACCATTCATGAAAATTGAATGTGTGTTGGGTTTAGGTGGCAAAAACCAGACCCATTGGGTGGACTTTCAAATCTGTAAGCAACCTTGTGTATATTTTTGCCTTGAAGAAACTAATTGTACATCGCTGGAGTTCTTCTATTATATTCTTTTGCTGTTTAGCTATCCAAGGTCCCAAAAACAATAAATTATTGTATTTTTCAATATAAATTATGCATAAAAGAAACATCAATGGGGATTAGCCTTCTCTTTATTGGCGAAGTAGGAAATTAACATTAAAAATGTGAAAATGATGTGTATTCTGAAAGATTTAATCACTAGAAATAATCCCCCAAATTATTATTTCTCAGATTCCTACATTTGGTTTTCAGTTAATAGCCAGAATTATAGAAAGGTGATTAAAGACATGTGCTTCATATCTGTTCTATAGCCAGTTTGGCGACATCTTCCTAGGGAAGGTACCCACATTTTGTACATGTTCCAATGGATAATCACCACCTTGGCTAAATTAAGAATATCCCAAAAATAATAATGATGTAATATCAAGAAAGGATCATTGAACCAAATCTGCATGTTTGGCGGCTCGAGGGGGCCGACAAGCAGTAAATGCTTGATAATCATTCAAGGTGATCATGGCGGCATGAGTTGAAAGGCATTTTTCAAAACATGCAATTCGTTGTGCAAAAAACTTCGAATCATGCCCGCCTGTTCTCACCGCAATCACAAGACAACCTAAACCCAAACTACCTACATCACCCAGCAAATTGCTTTGCAGGGGCAATATTTTGCACCTTCGTGTGTTTAGATAGAAATTGTGTTTGGAGTGATGGGATCAGTGGGCGCAAGTAAGAATCACGTAAACAACGAGATTGCAACTAGGAGCCCAAGGTCTGAACAACGTGGCAGGATTCCGCTTGGAAGCCCAGAGTTACAGCAACATGGTGAGACTGCGACTGGAAGCCGAATGTATGGGGAAAGGTTGCAACGACGGACAGTGTTCCGCACAGATCAACAAAGTTCACAAGCTATGAGTCGACGGATCCATGGTTTAGAGGCACGTGTTTCTAAAATGGAAGGCAAATTGTGTGCCCTTTGTTTGGAGCTTGAGCAAGTTCAACAAATGTTAATTATAGTCACAAATAAGTGTACCCCATACATGCCAAATGTCTCACATCATGTAGAAGTGGAGGACCCACTAGCGAAGATGGTGAAGATCTTGTTGCCCAGCTGTGCTCACTTGTCTCCGAACTCATTGTTAGACCTTATGGTCAGGCCAGGGCTTCAGGAGCAAGTTTCAGCTATACACAAGCGCCCTCAAGCGTTCGTTGTCCAGACAGCAGTGAAATCTTTGAAAGCACCATCACACGAAAAGCGTGTACTTTTTGGGGAGCTAGTTCCCAATACATTAGCCCAGAAAGGAATTTCGAATGTAGCCCCAAGCCGGTTGGCTGTGGCTGTGGCCGACGGGCAACAATTGGCGGTGGAAATTAGAGCGCTGGAACGAGACAAGCATACCGAAGTGGTTGAGTGGCAGGCAAATAAGCAGGTTATCACTCAAATGCTCCCTGAATATGACACTCAAATTTTGACTCAAATCCATTAATTGTGGTCGTTCCTTGCAGGGTCTCACAGATTGTGCATTGAGACTACGAAATGAGTATGTACGAATTGGGAACAATTGTTTTGTAAGGTAGTCATGCCGCATTGCCTAAGTTGTTCGGTAGATCTTCCATGTGTATAGAGGTTAGGTAGATAATTTTGACATTGTTCTTAGTTCAACTCTATGTGGTCCAACAATTGTTATGTAAATGTTGGGCTACTGTTCGTGACATTATTTAAGGTTGTTGGGTGCCCTTTTCTGGCTCCTTCGGATTCGTTAAGTATCCTTTGGTTCTGCTTCATTGTCACCTTCCTTGGGGGCTATGGCAGTTTTTTACCACTGTGCATGATATGTGCAAATGTCTATAAGTTTAAACAGAGAAACCTAGCACTGTAGTTTAACAAATGAAGATAAAGGCCACAACTGAACTCCAGTTTCAAGAGGTGCATCATACATGGGCCAGACATAGGCTGGTATATGACTATAATAAACATACAGTTCCAGCTGACCAACAATCGATTGGACGTGACGGCTACTGTGGCGTTACTACAACTAAAATCTATGAAACCTTACACTGACGTGATTCAACAATTTCTGTACTAGGTCCCAGACAATTTGTTTACGAGCTTCCAGTTTGAATGCCATGAGTCATAAGGATTTTTATAAGTTCAGCCACTAATTAGTTAATGGGTGAACATTCAATATAGCGAGGATGTCTTTGACCGTAACACAAGGCCAGACTGACAAAGCGTTCGCCACCTACAAGAATGGAGTAGGTATGGATCCGAATCCATACCTGCAAGCAAGAGATCGACGAGTTGCTGAGGTCTTGTTGCGTGTGGAAGAGCTAGGCCTGAAACAAGCTGCCTCCGCATTGTAAGTTCCGCCTAATTACCAACCCTGCTAAATGTCTGCGTGCTACAAAGAGCCTCGTTCCAGCAAGCTCGGATTCTAAATATGACGGTGGGCCAAGCTCTGCAATGAGCCGTGAAGAGGTTATTGCATCTTGTCGAATGGGTAGGACTTATAGTGTAATTAAACCATATGTTTGGACGTTTGACAGGCGTTCAGCCCATCGAGGCATATTCGAACCCTAGCCTAACTAGTACATGCACTTGTTTTGTTGAATGTTTGCGCTCTGATGCAGGCGAGAGTTTGTGAGCGCACAAGCGAGGCATACGAAGAAGCCCAGACATTGCATTGAAGCAAAAGCAGGCTACAATCCACTCCCCTGCCGAAGGAGCCTGCGCATTGCAACAACTCCGCGTCATAGTATGGCAGAAGAAACGTGCTTGTTACTGGAAGGGTCCGGAAGCGAACGTGACACATCCAGTAGCAGTTCGGACAACCCAAGCAGTGAGTCCAACAACCCAAGCCCAGAGTCCAAGCGAACAAACAACCAGGTGCGTACACAAACAAAAGTTCGCGATGCTCAAGGTGCATCGTCAACAGCAAAGAAGATGCCCAAGGTGATTCCAAGTAAACGGATGCCTACTAAGTCACCAGAACAGGTTGGATCCCCACATAAACCATGACATTGTGTTTCCTAAATGGATTTCCAAGATAGGTGTAACACAATCGAATCCCAATGTAAATATTTCTTCGGTTGTTCTTAGTTTTTCCCTATTCTTTTCCCTTTCTGTCTTTCTTTGTTTCTTTGTCTGGTCTTTGTTGCGGGGTCTATTGCTAGCCAAATCTTCAGTATGGTTGATATCAAAGGGAAGCTTTTGGTAGATTTGTGGCCATAGTCGAGTTACTCGGCAAGCCAAGCCTTCAGTATCATGAGCTGCTATACGTTGGATTGAAGTGCTTGCGGGTGATGGCAGCTCCCCAAGTTTTTGTAGAAGATGGTTCAATAGACTCAAGCTTTTGGTAGAGACTGCTTCTGCACATGCCAAAAGCGATGTTACCCATTCTTGTCCTACTTCCTCACTTTGCTGTCCTCCCTGCCAAGTCTTGCCAGGATTTGCTTCTTGTATATACTCTGAGGCTTGATTGTCTTCCCTGTTGTAATCACTCCTGAATGGAGATCCACTTCGCTGTTCACTCTCATGTTGCTGTTCTGGGTGCTTTTTGTGATGATTCTGCGCCTGGGGTGAAGGGAGGTGTACAAGTTTCAGTATCCTTCCAACTCTGTGAATCCTCACCTCAAGATTGCCCTGTCAAATCCTCAATCAGTGTCTTCATCCACTGTTTGGTCAGTCTTTCATGCTGTGTTGATGCTGTGGTGGCAGCTTCCCACTCATCCAGACCAGAGAAAGCTTCAGGTGACAAAGTCTCAACAGCGTCTGAAGAAGCTGAGACTGTTCAGAGAGATTGTCATTGCTTTGATTGTGTGTCATAAAGAGCAAGTGTACCATGGGGACTTGAAAGGCACAAACATTCTGCTTGACAGGTGCCTTGTTCCTAAGATGGTAGACTTTGGGATGAGCTTCTGTCAAACAGACATTCCATACCTCCAAAGCTGGGGTGGATCCCTGTTCTGGGCAGCACCCGAGGTCATTGATGGACATGATGAAGATGGGACAATTCCCAATGAAGTTGTGGTCAACCCCTACCCATCTGATGTATACTCCTTAGGGATGGTTCTAACTTGGTCCTCCTTCCTCACTTTGCTGTCCTCCCTGCCAAGTCTTGCCAGGATTTGCTTCTTGTATATACTCTGAGGCTTGATTGTCTTCCCTGCTGCAATCACTCCTGAATGGAGATCCACTTCGCTGTTCTTTCTCATGTTGGTGTTTTGGGTGCTTTTGTGATGATTCTGCGCCTGGGGTGAAGGGAGGTGTACAAGTTTCAGTATCCTTCCAACTCTGTGAATCCTCACCTCAAGATTGCCCTGTCAAATCCTCAATCAGTGTCTTCATCCATTGTTTGGTCAATCTTTCATGCTGTGTTGATGCTGTGGTGGCAGCTTCCCACTCATCCAGACCAGAGAAAGCTTCAGGTGACAAAGTCTTAGCAATGTCTGAACCATTAAAGGTTTGGAAGGGTAGTGGCATTGCATGATCATCTGGTAAATCCTTCGAGATTTGAAATTAATAAGGCTTCCCCACTTGTGTTGCAGTTTTTTGAATTGTTCCCACTGACATGTATGTGGGGTTGGTGAAGGCAGAAAGGCACATCAAAGAGAGTTTGTAGCACTGGCCCATCACAAAGGGTTGAAGGGGGGGTGCAGGTAGCTTGCCTTCTTCACCCAATACAAGGCCTAGGCCCAGGATGTGATGGGCAACCTTGGAAGCCAGCTTGTGGAGGGATACGATGTGGTGCACAATCTATGCCATATTCTGGGCATTGTGGACACACAAGTTGGCAAGGACGCTGGGAAAATTGTTGTCAAGGTATGTGCATCAATACCAACACTTCCCAGAATTGTGCTGGGCATGAGAATTTGCATTGTGGGGGGTCGATGCAACCAACCAGTGGGGGTGGGAATGGGGTCTGTCAAACAAGTGGGCAAGGGTTTGCCAGGCACCAAGCTGCAGGCATTGCAACGAATGGTGGCATGCCACAGATGCAGGGTGTTGGGGTGGAGGAGGCTCTCCCCCCTTCACATGCTGTAATTAGGGCACAACAACGGTCCTTAAAAAGGACCATAGAGATTGAAAGTGCAGAGCGACGCTAGAAGGGTTTGCCACCTCTTCAAGTGGAGGTGGGAAAAAATGGAAAAATAGATGGGGCATGTGTTGGCAAGAATATATGGGATGACAAGATTCGGGGTTTTGCACCACGCCACCTCAACATGGCAATTGTGAAGGTGGGGGAGCAAAATGCTGTGGACATGGATGAACTCCACAGCCTAATGGACACTGAGTTTGAGTATCTTCATCATGAGTTGAGTGACCAGGGGTTCAGAGACTGTGTTAGACGATTCATGAAGTCTGAACGATCTTGGCTCAAAAAGCGGTGGATTATGCATGGGCACACAACGTGCCCTATGGGTGTGGAACAATCCCAGTGGGACACCCTTGTGGCATATTGGTCTGAACGTGCAACAAAGAAGAGGACTGACCAACTTACGGGTGCAAGAGGTGCAGTATTGAAGGTCAGCAAATATGGACGGGGTGGAAAAGCAATGGCCGAACAGAAATTGGTAACACATTGTCTTCAACCTACTTTGTTTTGGGTTGTTTGGTGCAATGGGCAGTTTGTGCTGCAATAGCTGCAGACTTGTGCAGCTGTGCACAGGTCTATTAGCTGTAGACCTGTGCCTAAAGTTTGTTGTGTTGCAGAAACTGGCATCCCATCGAAGCCCATCTTTGTCTGAGGTGGCAGCTACAGGTCTTGATTCTATTGGCAACCCAAATCCAGTAAGTGCTCGAATAAGTGCTCGAATATTATTGCTTGTATTCAAATGTGGAAGGGGACAATCAAAGTGGAGCCCAATTTATGCCGCATAACAATATGTGCGTACTTGTCAGGGGCAGCAAGATTTACTTAGCTACTGCTAGCCCTTGTAATTTGGGCAAGTAGAAGCTATATTTGGGTATGTTATTTGAACTATCCATATAGGTATAAACATTGACTATTATGAACCCCTGGATCTAATACTATAAAGACCAGGCACTAGGTGTTGTGTATCTAACACAAGTTGGTGTGGAGTGGTGGCCTACTGTGGTAGGAATCTAATTCAACCTATCTTTCATCACGAATTAGAGCAATCGAAACCAAGCTCCCAGAAATGGCTGCGCAGGCAAAAAAAATGCTTGAAGCAGCTATTGCAAGAGGCATTGAACAACTTCATGCAACAGTGGAGTCTACCATGGCAAGGTTTTTAGCACAGGCAAATGCTGGGGTGCAAGGGCAAACATGTGTGACAACTAATATTGACATTGCAGTAGTGGCAACAGTCCCTACCACGGTAGTTGGGGCAGACCAACAATTGCACATAGATTCTGACCCTATTGAGCTTGGGGTCAGGAATGGATCTGAAGTCAATGCCACTAATGGATAAGAGGGTGTAGCCCATGTTAGCAAGGTACGTTAAGGCCTTAGCACCATGTCATGTAATTTGCACTAAGTCTAATGGCATGATACATTGAACAATAGCAGATGTTGGAACTAGGGTTGACCAAAATGTGGTGGGATGGCAGAGCAAGAAGAAGACCAGGCTGGAGCCAAGGGAGGGTGTGAAGATAAGGGCACGCAGTGGAATGTGCAGGGTGCCAGTTGCAGAAGAAGAGGTGAGATTGAGGGTGCCTTGGGGGCTATGTGTGGTGAGTTAAATGCATTGAAACAAACATAGCAATAAGGAATAAGGCCAAATATGTTGTGGACCAATATTGGCTTAAGATGTATAATGGGATGTTGTGGGTGCACAGTTCAAGCTGGGGGATAAAGTAGCATTGATCAGCTCTACCAAGTCGGACATCATTGCAATAGGTGTGGTGACAAGTATTGGTGGGTAACAAGGTGTGCACCATTGCAACCAAGTTGACCCTGGGTGGTATTGGGTGCAACTTGCAAAAATAATGGAGGGTTTTGGCAATACTCCCCTACTCATAACAAATGAGAATGATGATCCACCTCAGTTGCAGTTGAAGGATACAATGGGCAGCAGTTTGGTATGGAAGGGTCAATTCATGCGTATTGCAGTGAGTAGGAAACAAGTATAACTTATTTCCAGAGTGGCCCACAAGGAACTCATCATTGGTCTCCCCACATAGTTCGTAGAAAAACAGTGAGATGTCTCCATACCATGGAGAATTTTGGGGAACAGTCTAGCATGCATTGTATGCTTCTTAGATGCAAACTGCATTTTAGTCGATATGAGTATTAGTTTGAACGAACTAGGTGTAAGACCTTCAACGATTCCATGTGATATGCATCTTGATGTGGGAGGTTGTTTATATTTCAAACCATAATTTATATGGTAGTGAGATATGTGTTTTTTGTGATATTGCTTCATGCATCTACAGAGTCGATAACAGCAAATAAAGTTAGTTGCAACACGAGAATGATTTTGACAAGGAGGCAGAGAAGCGATCAAAATCTTTGGTATTCTTTCAAGGGGTTCCCACACTGCTCACAATTGCCATCACATTGTTGACCATGTATCTTTGCATCTGTTTACTGTCATCAGTTCCCAGGATAATTGCTGCAAGGTACAATACACCTGCAAATGGTTCTGGCCAAGGGGAGGAGGAGAAGGACAGTGACTTCTCCCATGCCAGGCTCTTTGCAAGGGCTTCTTCCTCTCTGCTAGGGCTGATAAGTGCAGGAGTTGTCATTGTGGCAGGGATGTGGATGTCTGATGTGGGTGTTTGGAAACCTCCTGAGGAGGCAGCAGGTTGCTCCCATTGTGCAGATGTTAGGGCAGAAAGCCACAACAGAGTGCAGCAAGCTGATCAGAAAGTGCTTCAAGCAGAGCGGGCTAAATGGCAGTTCATGGCTTATGTTTTCCATAACATCAGAAGTGACATTGCTGAAGCCCCTAAATGTCAGAATTAACAGTAGCATCAGGGTGTTAGATCAATCAATTTTAGGTTCTTAGGGTTCAGGGAGATGATTATGACTGATGATTCCATTGTCCTTTTGAATAGAACCTTGCAATTTTTCCTGAGGCCATTTCTAGTAATTTTACAGGAGAAATTTGTGGCAAAGGTTCGAATGTCACCTCAGTTTTTCATGCGGCACTGTGAGAGCATGCTGGTTAGTCTCATTCTTTTACTGGGTTCCCACTTTTACTTCTGATTCCTAATGCAACCCATATGAATAGCTTTTAGAAATTTAAACGTTGAGAAACAAGTTCATTTGACTCTATGGCTCTTTTCCAATTAAGATACATGTCCTGAAGTTGCTTCATTTTTTTTTTGTGGGCATTGGATTCAAAGATAATTGTAGATATGTTGGAGAAGCATCCTCTATCCTTAGAAGACCGCTTCCTTTTCTGTATTTGGTAAGAACTCTGTTGCACCACCAGTTTTTTTCTATATATTCATCACTATTTGCTGGCTCAGTATTGTTTCTACTTGGTAGGATCTTGAACATGATCCAATCCTGGAAAATGTGGGAATCAGGAGGGTCATTGTTGGTGGTTATTGCAAAGGATTACAGAGATTGCAGGGGTGGTCCTTTCACTGGACCCCAAGCCTATTGATGTGAGAACCCAAGCCTGTCTTTGAAAAAATTGGACCATGTTAGAATGGGTATCTTCTACTCTGTTTTGTTTTTCTTTATGTTCCAAGAGTTTGTGAGAATTATGCTCATTTTTTAATGGTAAATCTGACACAGGGTGACTGGAATGGTGCGAGTTGTCACACAAATTACAGGTACATTTGCTCATGTTTCAGCTGGTTGGACATCAAAGCATATTTGTTGTGAAACTGAAGCCCATTGGACTGATTTGATTCTTGTGATGTGACAGACAGCTGAGAGTCTACATCTAGATCTCTTTCATGCACAAGGTTCATATAACATGCTTCAGATGCACCTACTTTTTTTTTACAGAAAGGGGGGTTTACTATCTGCTTGTATGACAGCACAAAGACCATGCGTGCTTAGGTCACATGCGAGCCACTGGGGAGGGATTCGGTACTCTAGGACTTGGAGACAAAATGGACTTGATTCAGATGATGCTTGATTATGCTGAGACCATGACCTCTGTGCTTCATAATGTTACAGATATGGGTATCAATGTGAACACCCTCAGATTTTTTTCTTGTGTTTGTACTTTTGTTGCATTGCTCATTGCGTTGGCAGTGGGTAGTCATGGCAGCTTGTCACTGCTATTTGTGATGAAGGTGATGGTCTGACACTTTGCAAGTGACTGACCTCGCATAATAAGTTACGAGTGCACTCATTTCAGTTACCTCCAAATTGTTGTTGTTGTGGAGATTTCTCTGGAATTTCATAGTTATGCCTGCTAGTATTGGTTAGTGATGTTGTGTGAAGTTTTCCTCTTGGGAAGCAACTAGTCCTAATTCTCATGTTGTGCTTTTGAAATGTTGCAGGGCAATGGGAGGTTGGGCAAGTACAACTAGGCAGGGAGGAGTTTGATATCCTTACAGTTGTGAGATTCTTGTCCTGGGGCTTGAAGGATTTATTGGAGCAAAAGCAAATTACTTTCAACATGACTATTGATGACATGACAAATAAGCTTCCCCAGTGAACCCATGTGGGCTGTTCAAATGCTTGGAATAGTTCATGTGGAATTAGACTGATGAGTGCAAGAACTTGCAACCCATTGCCATAGTAATAAAATCTATCCTAGTTTTGGTGGGAGGCCAAGCAAATTGGCATGTCAAGTTTAAACTACCAAATTCCTATGTAATTTTACTTTGAGTGCTTAAATTTTTGGGATTTAGGCAATTTATAAATGCTCATACCATTGGGTTTCAAAACTTATCTGAAGTATATATTGTGTTTATTATAAATATTAGGTAAAGCCATAAACACTTAGGATCTACTGTGTGCAACATGAAATTGGACGACAAAAAAATTCATGCATTATCTGTAAATAAATGCATTATTTAAAACTAAAATAAAAAACTAATTGCCACATGTCATAATCGCCATGAGTAAAATCGAACGGTCCATATATATTGTAATTATTAAATAATAAAGTAAATACCATATTAAAAGCCACGTGTCATAATCCTAGTGCTTGGATCGGACGGTTAGTATTATTAATCTAATTGCCACATGTCATAATCGTGCTGAGTAAAATTGAACGGTCCATATATATTGTAAATATTTAGTAATAAAGTAAATACCATATTAAAAGCCACGTGTCATAATCCTAGGGCTTGAATCGAACGATTAGTATTATTAAACGAATTGCCACATGTCATAATCGTTATGAGTAAAATCGAACGGTCAATATATATTGTAAATATTTAGTAATAAAGTAAATACCATATTAAAAGCCACGTGTCATAATCCTAGGGCTTGAATCGGACGGTTAGTATTATTAAACAAATTGCCACACGTCATAATCCTAGTGCTTGAATCGGATGGGTAGTATTATTAAACTAATTGCCACATGTCATAATCGTTATGAGTAAAATCGAACGGTCCATATATATAACCAAAATAATTGTTGAATACTGGCACCACATACGTATATTCGTATTTTGTCATGAACTGGTATTTGTACTGAACAGTTTCCGTCCACCCCGTTGTCGCCTACGACTAAGGACGCCTGTGACTTGTCCAAGGCGACTACACAAACTTTTAGTCGTAGATGTCGCCAGCGACTAGAAAACAGTCGCAAAGCCCAGTCGAAAATCGGAACTTTCCTTCTAGTGTTTCAGCTTCTTCCCATCCTTCTCCTTTTTCAAAGTGGGTTAGACAATGAATAGCAAGGTAGGTTGAATTGTGAATATGACATGATTTGTTCGAGGTCTATGGATTTGAGATGGATTAGACATGCAAGTCAAAGTTAGAAGGAGGTGTTTTGGGAAGAATTTTATGCACACCAAATAGGGAATGAAGGGTTTGTAAATCATCTTGTGAATTTTTTTATCATGAGATGACAATTTACCTAATTAAGGGAAGGAGGCCATGCTCCTCTAAGAAGCAACTTTGAACCAATAGAGAATGTATTAGACCTTGGAAAGATGGTGGAATTAGACGCAAGGAAATAGGTTAATTAGAACAAGTTCTTAAACAACTTCAAGATTGAAGTATTAAAAGATTAATGATGATAATGTGGTAGACCTTGGAGGGACTTACAAATGGAAAATTTTACAAAAGAGCAAGAAACGAAGTTTGAACCTTGATTCACCATGGTTAGCAACATGAACACAAAAAATCAACGTTTTTTAATTATGAATCTTGTGAAACACAATGATGATCAACATGATATTGACAAGAAAACTTTTGAACGTGAGCTTGATGAGACAACTTCCAATCAATGAAACCACAAGGAAAATGGAGAAAGAATAATGACTTATGAAAGTTCCAATGACTTGAAAAAAAAGGAATTGGTTTTGGGAAGCTAACAAATTGTAATAAAAAATCCAAAATAATAATTGAAAGTTCAAAGTTCCTAGCACATAAAAAAGGTCCACATATTTTGAGCCATGTGAATGCCATTCCATCAAAAATTATAACCTCAAACATGCCAAATAATCTCCTTTTTCCATGTTTTCAAAGATGGTCAAACAACTAAAATGTGTCCAAATCCACAATGCAAAAGGTAAGTATAGCATAATTTGTGGGCACAAAGAAAAGGCAAGTAAAACATCATTGAAGGTTTAACAATGGTTGAACAACTAATGATCCCAACTTTGAATTTTGCAATCTAGGATTCAAAGGTTAGTGATCAAGGTTTCAAATTGAATGCAAAATGGTTCTAGAGGGGAGTTTGAGGAACCATCAATGGCAATGATAATTAAGGTTTCAAGAACAATTGAGCTCATTATATCACACATCATCCTAGTAACATAAGTGGATATTGTGGGTGTGGTTTGGTAACCTTGATTTTCATCTAGTCACATTCATGGCAAAATATAATTGTAAACACCTATTGACAACATTACACCTCCCCAACCCAACTACAAAATCTATGCCAATTTGCCAAAAAAAAAGGTTGATAATGATTGAACTTGTTGAAGTTTGTTCATTTTCTTGTCTTGTTGCGCCTCCCATTTGCTTAATTTCCTCAGGACATGTGGTGTGTTATCATGCCACCATTTTGGTCTAATAATGTCTTATGATTAAACATATGCCCCTTATGGTTAGGGTTCATTTCTAGTGAAAATAAAAAACAACCTTATAATTAGACATATGGCCCTAGGGTTGGGGTTATTGTGCATTTCCATAAGGTAATTATGTTATATGTATGCAAAGATTTTCTTTTCTTTTTAAGATAATTGTACATTCAAGGGTTTGGGAACATATTCCCTTAAAGTTTGTTGCTATAACAAGGTTCAAGTCAAAGGTTTGATAAAATTCCCTTCACTTGTGTTTGCCTTTTGCAAGGTACTTGTTTGTTTTTTCTTTTCTCTAAATAAATTGGTAGTTCAAGTTGAAAGCACAATAAGCCCCCCAAAAATTATAATTTACGAAAAAAAATGGTAATATATGGACATCAAATATTGGATTATTTTGGCTTGTTTTAAATATATTTGATTAGTTTTAAACTTAATCTAGTCAATTATTTTTTAAAAATAAAAATACATTGAAAAAATTGAATGTATGAAACATATTTGTGACAAAATAATATTTGTCAAAGAGTTTAAAAGTTGTATATATATCATTATGTCAAAACATGACTTTTGTGACTACACTCATATGACCAAGTAGTTGAATAGGACCCATTGGTTATGCCATTTTGACATAAATGACTACAAAAATGACATAAACAACAACTTTGATTAGACTACATTCGTACATTTACAATCATGAAAATCACATTTTGGCATAGTATATATTTCAAAACTAAGGTTGTGAATGAAATTTTCGGATGAGTTTCTTTTATGGTGAATGATATTGATATACATCAATTAAATCTAGGACCATTTAGAAATTAATTTTTTTTTGCATGAAATTTCATTTTTTAAATGTGTTTTTGTGCACTTTTGTAACAATATATGTGTAATAATTTTTGTGTTATAGGAAAAAAACACTAGCATATGAAAAAGGAAGAGATTTAATACATGGGCATTGCAATTTTATTATTATTATTATTTTGTATGATAATGTTCACGAATCATAAACATGAAAGTCCCTATGGCCATAAAAAAAAATGTAATTTATTTATTTTATATAAATTGATTGTATTCAATTCATTTCATCAAACTATTGGATCAAAATTAATTTTGACTGAAAATGAAAATTTGAATTTCAAAATATTGTCATGCAAATTTTAATTTCTTTCTTGTGTTAAAATAATCAAAAGATACCATCTAGATTTTAATTTATTATGTACTTTGTTGTACATGATTTTTAAAATCAAAAGTGATTCCTTCTTTGGTGCAGATGAGCCCAAACAAGTCAAAATTGATGTCAAAATGTCAACTTTTTTGCAATTCTTGTTACATTTGTTTATGTGGTGCCACTTTAATGGCATGTGAATCATGGAAAGTTGTGCTTATTGAATATTATGGATATTGAAAAATCTAAAATGAATAAAAAAAAATTCCAATATCAAAGTTTGGTTTGAATAAAAGATGTTTGACAATTTCATTCCATGACACTATTTTCGTAAAGGGCCCCTTGATTTTCATAATACAATTTATTTTGTTCACAAATTTTTATATTAATAAGGTACTATTAGAGACATCTAAAAAACACTCAATTTTTTTTTAATTTTTTTTTTGTGTTTATCAAAAATAAAGGTTTAAAAAAAGTTCATGAATCCTTTTCAACATGTAAATGTGATGCAATGGATATGTTGTTTAAAGAAAACTTGTAGCTTATAACATTAAAAAATTAAACTTAAAAGTGTTAACATGTTTTGGTATGATTTGAAATTATGACAAATTTTCCAAATGAAACACAAATCTGACTAAATTTGCACTTTTAAAAATTCACATTTTTCCAAATTTGATTGTTAAAAAACATATTACATATGGAAGCAACTATAGATACAATATATAAAAAGTTTCAAAACATTTCATTTGAAAATTCCTCTTTAAAAAACATGTTGTTTTGAGAAAAAAGACCCCCAAAAGGACAATAGTCCTAAATGCAAAGTAAACACGTTAGTTTGTTATATGCCGTTTGAACCTTCTTAGTGCACCTTCACCTTTCACCATTAATGAACATGATTAGAAGTTGGGTATTAATTACTAACTTAAGTTACAAACATGGACCCATAAATGGATTATCTATTCACCAAGTTTTGGCACATATCTAGATGTAACAAGCAAGTTGTAATCAATTTATTTGATAAACTAACATTTTACATACATTTGAAGTAAAACCTACACTAGAAAAGAGTTCCCAATTGAGTTTGCAACTTATGGCAATATGAATATAGTTATGGTTGGTTGTTGTTATTATCTCAATTGATAATTATGAACTTTTCAAAATTATGGCTTCAACATCCTAAAATTGATGGTCATGAAAATTACATGTGTGTGTACAACAATGGTGTAAACTAATGATCGGCACATGTATGTGCATTTTGTTGGTTGGTATGTAATGTGGTATAGATAATGATATGAACGACCATATTAGCCTACTATATATCCAACTATAAGATATTGAGTTCAATACTTGGACTTACTGGAATGAACATCCAATTGGTAGTATCATATGTTGGAATCTTTGAGAAAAATGTAAATCTACGGTGAGCATAATCATGGTGCATTCAAGAAATCAGAACATACACTTTACTGCAACAACATATACTGGTACTTGTATTCTAGGTACAAGAGACAAAACACAACTAGAAAGCACAGATACAAATATACAAAGCATATAGTGAGGATGATTACTTTGATTCTCAATAGTTTTGGATTCCAATTAGCTGTGACCTTTTTTCTAGGTTGACACGATTGCTTGTTGTAGTTAATTTGAAGTTGAAATCGAGAATTGCAATTCCATAATGTAAGGCTTTTGATTGTCTTATACTTGAAATGACATCTGATTCAAGGTCTTTAGATATGATATATTGGGTCGAGGACAAATCAAGGCCGCCTTCAGTTTCGACTAGTGTTGTGTGAATATTAGTGTTTTCCTATAGCTTGCTTCATACAAATATTGGATGTTTGTCATCTCCTAATACCCTACATTTAACTCGATGGAAGTAAGAGTTATTGAAAATTTAACACCCACCCGTATTTGATCTGAAAATCTTGTGGACAAAGTGACTTTGACTAGGTTATTGATGAGGCATGTTTTGGATCAAAGACACCCTTTCAAGCAACAAATCAAGGTTTTAAGTTTTAGGGTAACAAAAATCTCAAAGTCTCTAAACTCATGTGATTTTGGTAAGCTTCCAAAATGGACATAATCTGTAGAGAGTGACAATCACTTAACAAGTGCCATCATAAGGCAATCATGGGAGCAAAGTGTAACATGTCTAGGTATATATATGTTCTCATCGTAGACCTTTAAACCCATCATATATGGGGATAACCTCATTTCTTAAAACTTAAGAAAAATCCACTCACAATAGAAAGTCATATTTAGTTAACTAATTTATGTTGTCAAGCCAACTTCTTATCAAGAAAATACAGCACTCACAAGAAACCTTGTGGTTGAGAAGGGCAAATAAAACTCCTCACAATATTTATACACTATGAAATGCAAAACCAAACACAAGAAGCACAACTAGGTTAAATTATACAATAAAAAATCCAGATCTAGTTGCACACAAGAGTAAACTTGGCTTTGGTAGAATGATGGTGGATTCAGGGTTTAGGATCTGTTAAGTAATTTCATTCTCCTTGTAAAATTCATGCGGTGTCAAATTGGCAAAAACTTTATTTGAGCACAAAATTATTCACCCAGCATTCTTGCAATACTGTCATGTTCAACAGCTGGATTGATGGACACAAGTCTCTAGTAAAAAACCTTGGGGGAGATGCTGAGTTTGTGAAGCAAATCTATGGAACTTGAGAGAAGACTATAATGCCTTATTCAAGTTTGGTGAGAAAACTACAGCTCTGAGTCTGCTACTGATCATCACTTATACAGACAGAACAGAACACATAAAAAATGAATGAAAGAAGAAGAAGAAGAAGAAGAAGAAGAAGAAGCTACAGCTATCATATTTCTAAACCAGCAATCACATGAAGCAAATGGCCTTCACATGTGCATTTCTTATGGCAAATTAGATGTGGCTATCTATGCTGGAAGAAGGAAGAATACGGATACAGCAACAACAACAACAATCAACTACACCTACAGTACATAATAAGAGCATAAAAAAATTTAAACCTGCCTGTGGACTGAAACAAAAACGCCCATTGGCATAAACCTCTCTTGAAATCACTCCTTGGATGTAAGCTTGTTGGAATGATGACCATCTGGACAATGTGTGCACAAAGTAACAGCAACAGCAACAGCAACTTGGGTGTGCATGATTTGGTTGGTCTTTTGGTGTTTTACAACCAAAGGGCCACAAGAGCCAATGTAGCTGTCAGAACTCCAGCGAATGCCTGTGCACTCACCTTGTCTCCAGCACCCTGTCCAGGCCAAAATACAACATTGGGTCTCATCAAAAAAAGAATTCTGAAGTTTGAAATATGATGCAAATTTTCATCAACAAAAGTAAAAAAACAAAAGGAATCTCTTTTTGGCTAACATCATGGGCTTTGAGGAGAAGATGGGTAGTACCTTTGCAGGAGCACTTGCAGGTGCAGTGATTGGTGCAGAAGGGGGTGCTGGTGGGCTGGCTAGTGGTAAGAGCGTTGGGCTTGGGGTAGGAGCCAACTCTGGTGTTGCAGCAGTAGGTACTGGGGCTCCCACAGGGACAGGAACTGGAGAGGAAATAGGAGCAACTACGGGTGCTACAGCAAGGCTTTCAAACATGTACCGAGAGAATCTCTGTTCCAAGTAACTCACAGGCTTGGTCTCTGCTGCTGTAAGGCTGGTATAAGAACTGCTGCTGCCCTGTGTTGATCCTGCGGTCACTGTGATCTCCAATTTCTGACCAGCTTCACAGTGTGTTCCTAGACCCTCAACAATTTTGTTGCAGGAGAAATAGTAAGTTCCCTTTTTGGTTGCCCTCCACTGCAACACATGATTCACCCCCACAAAAAACTCTCATGAACTTCCAGCACTTCATTTGTTTATGGGAATCAGAAAGTCTGTGATCATGAATCAATCCACTCCTAAAGTACCTGAACTTGCTTGTGGGTACTAAGAAGCTGGTCATGCAATAAATATAAAAATCACACACATTTTGAACAATAGCTGCATTGACTGTTGGATTGCAAATGACATGAAATTACTTACAGCATAGGTGCCAGCATTTCCTGCATCAAGTTCAGTGGCTTGTGAGAAGTCACAGCTTTCGTGAGCTGATTTGCTTGACATCAAGTAGACATTCTGGTAGCCTGCTGGAAATGAGAAAACTGCAGACAGTGCAACAAAAGTCATCTGGTTTGAGATCAATCTTGCAAGGAAAAAAGAAAAAAAAAAAACTGAGAGATGAGCTTGACAAGCTTATGAATGATGAGTGGGAAAAAAAAATACTCTCTATAATACTAGCCTTCTTGGCTCATGACATTACTGAGTTATTCCAGATGACTTGTGGGGAAAAGGTAAATAACTAAACTTGGATGTGGGATATAGAAGACCTATAGATGCCAATAGTGCAGCATTGAGGAACCATGAACATAATATTCTGCTTCATGCTTTGTTTCAAGCTCTTGCAATTGGTCTGGTAGTAGCCCGGATTGGATAAGCTCAAGTACTGACCTAAGACATCACCAACGTTGATGGTGTGTTCAGAAGTCCATATATCATAATTGGGTGCAGCAGATATGGCAGTATCGAAATCAGTCCATCCCAATGCGCCACCGACATCAAGTATTTTGGCACTTGATTGCTGAGTAAATATGAAAAGGATGCTTGCAAGACATAGCACCAATCTGTTGAAGGACCTAATAGCAGTAGCCATGATGTCCACCTCCTGTGATACATAACAAACACAGTTTTTGACATCACATTTCCATGCCCACCATCCCAAAAAACTGTCCAAAACCGCAGAGCATCTCTAGCTATGTTCAGTATGTGACCCTGAAAAAAAAAAATTTCCTACATCCAAGTTCAGTTTTTACCTTTTTCCCAACCCTACTAATAAAACTAAATCTGGGACTGCAAATAGGTGGGAGACTAGTAATAGCAACCGAACTTGACCAATCAAACTATGTAGCCAATCAACAGCAGGTGTCAGGCTTTGCTTTGCCTTTACCAGCCTCAGCATCCTGTGCAAAAATGCTGGGCCAAAACCATTTTGCTGAGCCAAACTGGCATGTTTTGACTTTTCTTCAGTCAATTTTCTTTTGCAGAGCCACATACTGAGCACCAGTGGAGCTGCGCTTACACGCATGCAACTACAGTATGTACATGTGAATTCTCCACCAGATTTCTACAGCTATTCATTGAGCTTCAATGAGTTGATTTTTGGTGCAATATGTTAGCCAAAAACCCCAAATTTTTTTTTTCACGTAGACTACTTTCTCTGTATACTTTACCATGCTTTCACCCACTAGCTTGCACGTAGGCCCAAAAGATACTGTGCAGTATTTGGCGAGCTCTATGCCTGGAAAGCGCCCATGAAGGATTCCAATAATCCACAATTTTTTTCCCCGAACATTTCCAAGGTCTAGATTCTCTCTGCAAGCTTGATCTGTACTCTACCGAACGGCAAGCACCCTTGCAGCAGCTGGTAACTAAAGGAAAAAAAAACTCCTTGAGCAAGCACCCAACTTGGAGCAGCTGGTAACTAAGAAAACAAAGCCTCGAGCAAACCTGTGCCCCAGCTGTGCTGATCGGGAGGCACAACTTTCGAGCTCAAGATAAAAACTAGTAAATGCACATTCTCTTGCAACTGAATGAAGGGGTTCTGAATGCACCCATTCCAGTGCATAGAGTCCAGAGATCTGGTTTTGTTTCGTAATCCTACTGTTAGCTCATGTGAGCTAGACATGAACAATCTTGAGGCTGCAGGATCTGGTCCATATGATCTGCCTGACTGACCGAACGAGTGTAAGCTTCCAACAAAGCTAGCTGGTCCTCTTCCCTTTCTGGAAGATGTGCACATGCATCATGTGCTTTTGTGACAGGCGAGAACCGGAGACTTATGTGTGTCCCCACATGAACATGCAGCAGGCTCTGGGTTCACTATAACAGCTCTTGAGCTTTCTGCAGTAGCAGCAGCTATGGGATTTGAAACCACCCCACATGAGAGGAAACCTAGCTATAAATGGCTTGAATCCCTCCCGCCCTACTATTGCATCAATGTATATATGCTTGATCTGTTTTCCTCAGGACTTGTTACATTTCGCAATGCAGGGAATGGGGATATAACCGCGCACCCAGCTACACATGAATGCTAAGAAGTACTGATGCCCAAAGCTGGTTGATGCATGCCGGCAGCATCGAGCTGCTGTAGTACCAGCTGAAACAAACTAGCTAGCTGCATTTATTAAGAGCTGGTGTTCCACCGGCTGCTCTGATGCATTCAGGAACTCGGTGGTCAACATCCAGAAGAATATGATCATGAGCTTCACAAGAGACTGCACTAGCAATTCTAGACAGGGAAACAAAAAAACACTCACCCCGGATGGTCTGATCCGCAGCTAGCGAGCTAGCTAGCTTGTGATCGATGGTAGTCCAAGAGTCAGTGATCTCGCGCCGCCACAAACGTCTCCTGCAGTACGCTGCCAAAGGTGAATACACACTAAAGCTTGGGCATTCATAACACTGCAAAAGAATACTAGTACAGCTCTTCCAGCAGGCTCCAGGTGATCAAAGCTCAAAGATAATATTACAACCGAAAAGAAGAAGCCGGAAGCAACTTACATTAACTCTCTACACAAAGAAAAGCTCAAAGAGCTCAGCAGCTGTTACCCACCTCATGCAGTAGAGCTCATGAACTCAGATGCACACAAACCTCAAAAAGGCTCTCATCAAACCTCAAAGCTTCAAACAGTGGTTCAAAACCTAGCTCAAAAGAAGAAAAGAAAAGAAACTAAAATCTAGCTAGCTTCTCACTACTAGATCATCGCTCACATAAAAACCTCCGAGCTAGTACTTACTCACTCATTCATGCTAGCCTAGCCGCTGTAACGAACCTCCAACAAATTAAAACCTCAAACAAATCTCATACAAATCATAAATGCTCATATATCATTATACCAGAGATGCGTACAAAAGCTGCTCAGCTGCTAGCAATGCTGTTCATGACCGTCTACTAGTGATTTAGCTACAGAGCTTAAACAAACTCATAAGCAGTTGATATGAGCGGATCATGGAATAGTAGTTAGTACCTTGCAGCCAAGTTGATGCTCTTTTTGATTGATCAATCAGCAGCTGCTACTGAGCTCAAGATAGATCAAGTAGCAACTGATTTGGAGAATGGATTGCAGCAGCTGCAGCGAATGTCAAGCAAGGTTGCTACTGATGATCAGTCTAAAGCAGTGCAGGAGCAGCTTGAGCTGATCTAGAGCTGAAAGAGTACAAGTTCTTCAACAAGCCAAGGCTACTAGCTAGTTAGTTAGCTAGCTAGATCATGTACAAAAAGCCTTGGAGAGCTGGTGAGTCGATAGGAAGGAGAAGAAGCCGGGGCTGATTGAGAGCAAGCAAAGCTGTACCTGCAGAGAGCAAGAGGCTGGCTGGCTGGCTGGCTGGCTAGCTAGCAAGTGGACAAGAAGGGAAGGTAGGAAGATGGTGGGAGATTGCAGTGCAGCAGGCAGGATTGTTGGCAGTTTGCTTGACCAGTTGGAAGATGTAACAGGCAGGAGGATTGGCAGTTTGCCTGACCAGTTGGAACCGACAGGCAGGCAGGCAGGCAGACAGACTGACTGTGGGCAGCAGCCGCGTGCCTGCGACTGGGAGGGAGTCACTGTGCCAGTGATGAGTTACTACTGTATGTACTTACTTTTTAGGGTATGGGAATATTGGAAGAATTTACCCATCTAGTAATTCTTGTATTCATAATTTACCTGTATTGTATTGTATTGTATTGTATTTTATTGTACACCTGTATTATATTGGCTACCTAGTAGTGTTTTTTTTCTTTTTCTTTTTTTTTGTAGCCCAAATTGGCTATTGTCCATTGGAAGCTTGTAGAAAAAAATGGCAATCATCCCTAAGAATATTTAACCAAATCTGGCTATAAACCAGATATTATGAATATAAAAATCTTTAATCATCCTGAACTATATTCTGGCTATACACTGAAAACCAAGTGTAGAAATCTGGCGATTTTTTTACTTTTTTTTAAAAAAATCAATTCTGTCAATTGAAAACCTCCATAATAATTACTTTCTTTTTGAAATTTTTTTTTCATTTCATTTAGCTTTTTGGCGAAGTCTCACCAATAAATAAAAAAAAGTCTGCTACCAAGTTATATTGTACATTATATTATTATCCATTTTGTATTGTAAATTTTGTATTGTACAAGCTGCTAAAGTTCTGTTTAATAAACTTTTGTGTGTGTGTGTGTGTGTACTACTGCACTAAATTCACACACATCTCTTGTTTGTCTCTAGTCTCCACTACTACTGTAGCCTAGTGTGAACTGGTCATTGAATCAAGAAATGGACAACACTAGTTATTACCACACAGAAACCAAGTGATTTGGTAACCAGAGGTGCTACTTTGACATTGAAATTGATTGCAATCAGGTCTAATTTTTTTGGAGTTTTTGATACTGAAATTTGAAACCTTGTATGATCCATAAATATATATATATATATATCCTAACTGTAAAAATATCCCTTGTATTACTAAACCTGTCCTATACCTGTGACTTGTAGTAGTTACCTGTGTTAATTGTATCCCTATTGTACAAGATGCTAGAGTTTTTGTTGTTGGCCTTGCCTACCAAGGAAAGGATATTGTGTTTAGATTCATTCTAGAGTATAGTAGCTTAACGGGATTTTGGCCCCTAGGTAATATAGCCTAAGGTCTATTTTTTATAGGAGGGTTTTTGAAAGATGATATTTTGGCTTGTGTTGAAACTTGAGATTAGTTATAGAGTTATAATATCTTGAAGAGTTTTGGTTTCTTTTAGAGGATTTTTTTGAAGACTATATTTTTGCATGGTGAAATACTTGAGTTTTCATAATTCTTCTTTCACCTTAAGATACTTTTTAATGTAAATGGTAAGACCACAGTGTTGACACATCCCTTTGTTTTCTTAGTGTCTGTTCTACTACTACTACTGTTAATGCTAGATTTTTCATTATTTGCCAACTAGAATTTTGTTTTGTACATGTCTGGAGTCTGGACTCTGTTCTACTTACTGCAGCTAATTCTAGATTTTAATTGTTGTCAGGTAGAGTTTTTTTTGTTTTCTATGTCTGTTCTACTACTGCAGTTCATTCAAGATTTTGATTGTTGCCACCTAGAGTTTTTGTTTGCTATGTCTGTTCTACTTGTGCAGTAAGTACTAGATTTAAATTATTGCCAACTGGAGTTTTGTTATCTATATGTGTTCCTCTAGCCTACTTGCAGCTGGTAAGTTAAATCTAGAATTTATTATTAGTATTCTTATTATTGCCAACTTGACAGAGCCTAGATGCATGAGACTGAAAGTGTGTTTTGATATGTGGGTAAGTGTGTATGTTGTTTTCTCTTGTCCACATATGTATATATATAATACACACATTGGGGTACTACTACAATTTCAACATGATTTCAGATAGTACATCCTTTCTGTACTTTACATTCTATTTGCCTGGGTTTTTTCCTTTATTCTTTTCTTGGGTGAGGTCAAGAGCAATGGGTACATGCTACTTGGTTTTACCTTGTGCTTAACAGTAATGGGTCTGTGGAATGTAGGGGTGGAATGTGTGAACTCAATTTAGGAAGAGGAATGTGGCCTTTTTTGTTGTAAAATGAAAAAGTCTTTGAAGATGAGAGAATTGCAGATTTGACAACGTGATGAATCTAATTGGTAAATCGTGAGAATGTATTTTTGCAGGGTTGGTGAATTTTGAGAATTGAAGATTTGATGGCATGATGCATTTAATTGGTAAATTGTGAGGATGTCTTTTTGCAGGGTTGGTGAATTTCCAGAAATGAAGATTTGACAGCATGATCCATCTATTCGGTAAATTTTGAGACTGTCTTTTTGCTGGATCGGTGAATTTTGTTTGGAACTAATTTCTATTTCAGGGAATACTAGAGAGTGAGAATTGAGAAATTAGGCAGCAGAAACTACTGCCAAAATGTGCATTGAAAACATACATATTCCTGTCTTGCACTTTTCCCCCAAGGATATTTAGATAGTAGGTAAGTACTTTGAGTCTTGAGCTCATGGTGCATATCCTTTAGAATATCAATATTCTGATAGTACCTACATAGGTGGGCATGTTCTTGCAATGAGAGCTTACTTTTCTGCCATGTATGAGATTTCAAGTAGACATCAATGGGACCACAAGTGACAAGACCAACAACCACCCCCACTCATCTTTGACAGATAGATTGATGACAATTTTTTCAGATCAAATTTCACTCACACTCAAGAAATGTCGGTACCTCTCAAGGACATATGTGTACAGCTGAACTCCAATTTATAGCCTCTCAAGAGTGTATTGATATGTTAGTAACTATGTCAATGACTAATATTTAAATCACCCATTGGAATTATAATGTATGTACCCCAATACCCAGCTATGGCTATCATTTGTGACTTCCTGATCAATTCCAGACTTCCGAGTTATAATACACAACCTACGAGTGACATTTTAGGAATCTTTGCTTTTAGCCAAATTGGCAATCATCCATAGGAAGATGTAGTAAAAGTGGTCATCATCCCGAGGAAGATTTAGCCAAATATGACTGACTACTAACCACATATGAAGTACACAAATTTAGTCATCTTTCTAAAAATTTTACTACACATAAACCCTAAACCTCCAAAACCATTACATTTTTGAATTTTGAGTTCTTCATTTCTTTTTTTGGCAAAATGTTGCCAATAAATAAAAAAGATTGCATCCTACAAAATTGAACTCAATGCTAAATAACTAACCCCAAATAATGTTAGTTATTACTCCAGGCTTTCAACTGTGGAGCTTTCTCAATTGAACAATGAACAAAAATGTGTTGTTATTTTAATGGTCACATGTTATAGACCTCAAAGATAGGTGCCGCTCAAAAGAAAAGCAAGAAGATTGAGAACCATCTCATGCTATTAGGGTATTGAAGCGACTGCAAGTTAGTACAATGCCACTCTCAAGAGCCCTTAGTACTTAGGGCCCTCTCAAGACCTTAGTAAATTGCATGACACCAAAAAGGAAGCCAAAATTATTCGCTCATGGCAAGATGAAAAGGATTACTTTCAAAGACGACAAAGAGAGCTTACAACGCCCATCATCAAGCTCACTACTGGTGGTAGGTACATCCTGCTCTTAGAATCCAAAAGTTCATATATTTTTCTTTTGAAAAATAAAATCACGCACCATGCCTCCTCATTCCAGTGCGTACTTTTCTAGTCTGCCCCTTATGATACTTGCACCAGGCCGTAAATCAGTGGTAGATGCATGATGGTAGGACATAGCGAGTAGCAACATCACCCAATACTAAGTATCATAAGGAGTACCCAACATCACCCAATACTAAGTATCATAAGGAGTACCCAACATCACCCAATACTAAGTATCATAAGGAGTACCCAACATCACCTAATCGATTCAAAGTTCACAACATTTATGAGAGGCCAACAAAACTTGCTTGATGTGGAGGAGAACAGAGGAGCCAAAACTCAATTGCAGAGAGAAGTCATGAGACAACACCACCTCAAACCCTAAATCCCAACTAGCATTTGTTTCACTAGTGAAATTTTTGTCAAAGAGCAAAATTAGAAATTAATATTGCAAAAATGAATTGAATATTAAAATTGGTTTCAGTAATTAGCCCCGGAATAATATCGAATGATGACTAAAGATTTGGACCCGTGTTGGCCAATTATTTCTTTTTTTACTAACCATTGGGTAGGGTTTTTTTTTAATTCAATTTTGAGACCACACAAGTTATTGATGATATTAATATTAAAAAAATTGGGTGCCAAATAGGCTATTAAAAAAAAGGTAATAACCATTGATTTATGCACAAGGCTAGGTTATCCTGTCAGTTATTAGCCAGTTACACGGTTTTAAAAAAAATAAAAAATGAAAAATATTATTTTTTCTGTTTTTAAAGAAAATCATTAATTGTTTTTAAGATTGATACCCTAGCTGAATGAGAATTGGGTCATCGAGGTAAGTTATTAGACTTTTGAAAATCCAATACCAAGCGGTTATATATATATATATATATATAACCAGCTTGTTAAGCTATTATTACTACCCAGTTTGATAACCAACCGACACCGATTTGAACCTCACATCTGGTTTATGGCCAGATTTGACTACGTCTTCCTATGGATGATTGCCATTTTGGCTACATTATCAAAAAAATTCATAACAAAAACACCGATTCAACACCCCAAGCCCCCAAAAACAACCCTCCCATGCATTTTTGCTTTTTAGCGTGTTGAAGTAGCCACATATTGCATGGAAACCATTCTATCTTCTTTTCCCTCATTTTCTGCTTAGAATCTCATCCTTTCTATAATATCATATATATCCCCTATCAAGTGTATGTTGTGGATATTAGTGCAATTCCAATGGTTGGTACCTAATGGGTTGTCATATTTTTGGATGATGGGTTTTACATATGAACATTACATAATGCACTGACACAAAATGATCTAGGTCTCTTATTTTAGCTCCCACTTATTATTATTCCACAATGCACCTGCCAAGGTACACCTTATTCATTGACCTTATACAGTCATTGGCAATACATATGAATGAAATAGGTTGGGAGGGTGAGGTGGGGTGGAGTGGTGTGGGGGGAGGGGAGGGGAGGGGCTATTAAATGGATGAATCACTAAAGTTGCCAAATGATGATGGTGAGAATTCTTCTTTTTTTTTAAAACCATTTTGTGTGGATGAATAATTAAAGTTGTTTGTGAATGATGATGCATGGTAAAGAATTCCTGTTGTTTTTTAACCATGTTGTGTGGATGAATAATTGAAGTTGTTTGTAAATGATGATGCATGGTAAGAATTGTTGTTGTTTTTTTAACCATGTTGTGTGGATGAATAATTAAAGTTGTTTGTGAATGAATGATGGTGGTGAGAATTCTTGTGTTTTAAAACCATGATATTATGTTGTGAATTCTTCCCATAAATGACATGGATGGGAAAACAGCCAGACTTGAAAGGAATTATGATTTGTCTGCAGCTAGTTCTTGAGTGAAACAGAACTAAGTGAAGTGAATGCTTTGAGTACCTACCTAGTCACAAAAGAAAAATAATGTGGTTAAAATATATATATGCTACCATTTGATCCTTAGTTACCAGCTCTGACATATGCCATCAATCAAGTAAATATGACAAGTGATCCAGCACCCACCAAGGCACCATCAAGATGGATGTTATGTGGACAGAAAACACTTTTTTCATTTCCTCTCTCGTAACCAAACCATCAACCGGGGATGAACCTCAACTGAGTTAAAATCTGGTTTCACCTTGTTAACCCATTTTATGCTAAATAGGTCAGGTATATAACTAGATAGATTGGAAAGTAGGGTTTAGGGTTTATGCGTATGTATGAGCTACTACTACCTACTAACAACCTGCTAGCTGGTTGTTAGCAGGTAGGTAGTGAAAACTGCATCTGAGCTAACCACCATAGTTAACTAGTGGGTTTTAGGCCCGCAACAGAAAATTGTTTCTTAACCATTTATCATCCATCCTTTATGATGCAGTTGCTGGGTGCTGGTTTCCTTTGACCCCATTGGATTCACATGCATCTCATCACCTAGTACCCACCAAGTCTTTCACCTACTAATTTACGGGCATGTAATAACCGTTGGGTATGCATAAGGGTAGGTCATCAAATAGCCAATTGATAAGTTATTAATAATAACTTACCTAATAACCGAGCTGATAATCGAGTCAAAACTCAAATGACCAGCCAACACTGGTAATAACTAATAACCTCGTACATAACCTACCTTACATATCACTTATACTACTTGCCCGCTTTCATTGGTTGTGTGAGGTGGAAGTAGGATGCTTTACGGGATAGGTTACCAAGGTAGTATGTGGTAACTCAGTTATTATTGTTCATCGGTGGGCAACTGACTCATTCCGCAACTGACTCATAACAGGTTTGGAATGAATGGTGCACTGGTGGGTGCTGGGTCACATATTCCATGGCTGCAAGGCTGTATCAAGGTCCCAGGTTACACCTGGGGCAGCAAAGTGGGAGAGAAAGAGATTGTGTGTGTGTGTGTGTGTGTGCATGCATATGTTTTGTGTATTGGACTGACAAATGGGTTGTTGAGCACATGCTGTCTTGGGTGCTTCAGCAGAGGAAGAAATCATTGTTGTTGTAATAGGTCTAGCTGGATCCCGTTCAGCCAGAGTCTGTGGTTCCTTGCCAGCCTGGTTATAAGAAAAAATTGGCAATAAAATTGAATGTCAGCTGCAGATTCCCAACCTCCGCACCTCCATTATCAACTGGAGTTACTCATCAAGGATTAACAAATGGAAACATGATGAGCTGAACACCGACTATCTACCTTTAGGGGTTGTTAGCAATTTGTTCCACTCAAGACATTCTTATGAAGAAGAACCACATGGGTGCAAGAGATTAAAGGCTTTTTTTTTAAACCCAATGTGCATGAGATTGGCTGTGCCTTTAAAGTTAACAACAAGCCTTACCATATATAGTAGCATTGGGGGTGGGGAACCCTTGGGCTCATTGAGGGCCCTACTTCTAAAGATATATTATATGTTACATGCAGTCTAGTTTGTGTTGAGCTTTGAGAATAATGTTGCATGTTCGGTTGATGTTGTAATAACTTGGCATGAGAAAGTCATGTAGTTGCTCAAACATGTCTATCCCTTTTGGGAACAAGTGCTAGAGGAAATACAAAGGAGGTGTTTTAATTCAAGGTTCTTATGTTCAAAACTCAAGCAAACTTCTTCTTCTTCTTTTTTCCTCTGTTGGTCTTGCCAGTGATTTTTTGCCAAATTTTGACCTGAAAAGTATGATTTCAATTTATTTGAAGGATTTTTCATGAAAAATTTTGCCCAAGTTTACCAGATCTTAATGATAAACTTTCCAGTAGGTAGCTAAGAATATAGAAGGATACTTTTTTTTTATTGGAAAAAAAAATTAGGACTAGTTCATGGAAAATCTTTGTATTTGAAATCACATCATTATATATGAATAAATGAAGTGTGACGACATACTTTCTTCATTGAATTGCTTAAGTTAAATTGCCAAAATTTATGCATTCCATGTATTATTGATGTGTTAAACAACCCAAGTTACTATTATCTCAGCTTCAATAATCATCAACAAAGTGGTTCTATGGGGTTACCAAAAACAAGAGTCATCCCCAAGAGGACACCAACCATTGGCCATTCATCTTGCCCAAATACCTAATAGTACCATAAATCACCCCTATAACTTTGGATCAACGAGAATGTACCAGTTTGTTCCTTTGAAGCCAAAGCACTTTTTGGTTGTGGTTTTGTTACGGATCATTGGATCTATAAGACTATTATGTTTAGGTCAAGAAGGGTTGATTTTCACCCCCAAAAATCCATTATTTGCAATTCAGGTTGGTCCTACGGCCTAATATCATGTGAAAGACAAGAGACATCTCAAAGGACAATGAATGAATGATCATTAGTGTGAATATGTTTTAAGATAGGATATATCAATTAACATTGCACGACCTAATGTGAAATAAACAAACTTAAAGATTTGAATAGTAGGTATAAAAGTTTTATATTTTGACATTATGCTCATTCTTTGTCCAAGTTGTAATGGAAGCTTCAACAAAGATTTGTTGTGCACCTTATGGAGGCTTGTTATGAAAATGTTGAGCTTAGTGTAAACTCCACTTGAAAGCCACAACTAGTTTTTACATAAAGGTTTCAATGAACTCTTGGCTTTCCCTGAAATTTATTATAAGTTTTGTGCAGTATTAAATATTAATTATCTTGATGTCACCAAAGATTATCGCACGATTAATATTGTGTTTTAAATGGTTAGTAGTATGGTGAGCAGGTTCATCAAAGTTCAAACTCAAAGAAAGTTCAAGTTTTTGTGTTAAGAATAGGGTTTTAGATTAGTTTAATTCCCACTTGGTGTGAACCTATGAAGGCCCTCACTCGGGTGCCATACCATACACTTTGGGGCTCAAACCTGTGAAGCCCCCGCATGCGCAGGGTGTGTTACCCTAACACTTTATTCTGTACCATTTGGTGGAGGCAAACCAGAGCACACACCAACTTCTAGAGATGAAACTAAAATCCAAGCTCCTCCCAATCCAAAACTCTGAAGATGACTGGAGCCAACCGTATGTAGAATGCAATAGGATCACCATTGAGCTGGCTTGGGTTCATCTCCAAGCACTACCCAAAAAAGTCGAACAAGCAACACATGCTGCCATCAACCATAATAATCAAAAGCTAAGGTCAGCAATGCCGGTGGTAATGGCACAAGATTGTAGGATTGTAGAGAATTTTAGATCTCATCTATCTGTACTCATTATATCAATTATATTATTTTTAAGTTTTTATTTCTGTCTGTTCCATACAAAGCCAAACCACAGAGAGAGAGAGAGAGAGAGAAAGACTCAGAGTGCTCCTACTTTTATTCTTTCAGCATCAGCACAAGATTCATGGATTGTTTTCTTCTTCAACAACGGATTGGTGATTATAAAACCAATCTCAAGGAAACAAAAGCTCAGCAAGGCACCCACCAAATACATCTAAACTGGTCAATTGATACATGATTATGAAACCAATCTGAAACAAAAAGCTCAGCAAGGCACCCACGAAAAAGATTTAGACTGGTCAACTGCTCATGATCTCCTGATCAGCACCGAGGCTATTGGAATGATTTTACATCTGTGGGTCCTCCTGGTTCAATTCAAAAAGGAGACAATGTGGAAAAGCTTGTCAAAAACCAACTCCCTGTTTTGATTTGGGAAAATCCAACTTGTCTATCCCTAACATTCATTCCCAACCAGAAGCATTCAGCACTAATTGTTGGGAGACTCACCCACCCGCCCAGCAACAACAACAACAACAGCCTGTTTCTGTCACTGGGTACTTGTATTTGGTGAAACGCATCAGAAGGAATGACACACTCCATTAAAAGAAATTGTAAATTTGTGTACCTCATCAAAATAAACCTTTCCTTTGGGTCCAGTGGCCTCTCCTTTCTTGGCACAAAGGATTAACAGTAATAGTACTTCTGTACTGTCCTTCTGGCTGTACTATTTTTCCAGGCCTTGTGTCTTTTCTTCTCTTGTTTCCTCCACAAGGCCTTTCACATACACGCTGCAAGAGCCATATCAACATCTTTCCATGATCCCCTTGACTTCTTCAGTTTCTTGGGTATCTGATGGCACACAAAATGGGGTCCTCTCTTTTCCGTCTTTTAGTAGAATTTTCCTAAGAAATATATACATATGCTTTATGATAACAAGGTAGCAAGTAGGACCCTCCCCATCCTTAAAGTATATTCTTCAAAATCATTCAATCCTTTTCCTGGATGTAAAATGTAAGTTTTTCAATCTGAAACAAATTGTTAGCACTCTCAATGTAAAAACAACATTGTTAGCACATTTTAGTTTGCAACAGTTCCTGGCATTTTCCTACATTGACCAACAGTGGGCTAAAGGAATTCCCAAAATTGGCAATTTGTAAAATCAGCTTCAGCAAAACTCTGAACTGGGCAAAGGGTATACAGTGCTAATCCTAGATATACACATACTAAGGTGCAGCAGCATGACCATTTGATGAGATAATCCTATCCTGAAACACATGAGACCATGAGTTTACAGCATATCCATCACTCTTCTGAGTTGAAAGTGACATGTACCTGAGCCTCAAAAGTTGGAACACAAAACAGCATTACATAAGGTGCAACAAAAGGTTTTGTTAGTTGCTTTACATTGAACTTGATTTTTTTTCCAAGAGTTCAGATCAAGGTTCCTGAGTTCTAAACTTTTATTCACAGTGGCCCATGAAGCCTTATGGAAACTGGTAGGAAACCTGATTAGGAAAACTAATATCCAACAGAGCTTCAACCCAATGTACACAGAATGATGGACCATACATTTGTCCCTGCCAAAATTGCAAGCAACAAAGAAAACAAAAAATTGTCAGATGGTATACAAGCCTACACTGAAATCTCTAATCCCAAACTAACTATTAAAATACAAAAAAGTAAACATACATTTGCTGAGTTCTGCCATATATATGAGATCATGGAGAAAACTCAAGACTTTGAAGGTTAAGTGTTTTGTCAGTTCCCAGGGGAGAACCAAAACTAACACAACAAGGATTGCCATTCGTGACTTTCGAGCCTCACTCGCAAAATGTTAGAAAATAGCAGTGATGTAGGTAAATTATAGGCAATGTCAAAGGGCCCAATTTCAACAATATTGGAAAATCATGGAGAGAAAGAAAGTCATTGTGGCATGAAACATACCTGGCAAAAGTGAAAATATATCAGGGGTGCAACTGGAAACTTTATGTATAAAATTAATTAGCTGAGCATGGTAGGGGGTCCAGTTTGCAGCATGCGCTTAAACATATCCATTCCAAATGATGAATCAGAAGAACTGCACAAATCAGCAACAGAGCACATTCAGTAACCCCTACAATGTTCCCAGAACAGATACAAATGCAAGTCATTAGTCCAGCAGCAGGAGATTAAAAACACCCACCATCAAGCTTTCTAGGCAACCCTGTATTAGATTTCACAACCCAATAGAGGCCAGTAGGTAGGTACTAGGTACCTGGGAATGGCAATTTCGAAAGGGAATGAAATCACAACATCTGAGTGGACAACAGGTGGAATGTGATCCTTTTTTTCATTCACAATTTGCAACACTTGCATGATCACATTCCGTAGTGCCAATTCCAGTGCCGCATGCCGCTTTTGCCTCTCATCCATCATTGTTTCTGCAAATTTTACAGAGAAAAAGCCATGTCTCAATTATTACCAATCACAATTTGACACTCAATCCACAACTAGTGAAAAGTTGAAACTCTGGGGCATCTGAGAGACTATAGAGTGACAGTTTACAGGGCCTTGATTTGTGCAAGAAAATTAAACATACAAAATAAAAATTTGCATCTTATCACTTCATATAGCAGCACAAATGTTTTTGTTGTTCAGACATTCAAGGAATAAGAGATTGTTAAAACCTAGAGCTGATACCTGGAGCATCTCCATAGTGGGCACGGTCATAAAAGGGCTTTGCTCGGAGAGGAGCAGGTGGGATTACTTGAAGCTGAATACACCACTGCTCCCAATACAATCTCTCCACTTTGCTACTAAACCATGCCATTTGCTTATTCCTGGTCTCATAAAACGATAGGCACACCTACACCCAGTATCTCAAGTTAATCCAATTGGCAAGGAGGACTTGGATACCTTTTGCCCCTAACACATATCTATGAGATTGCAGAGAAAAAAACGCAAATTACACTTTGAAGGAAAACTTTTTGTGTCAGGTCCAGCAAAAACCAAAACAAACAAACAAACAACAAGAATGAATAAGGGTCATAACCCTTAAGATGACCAACAGGAGAAAATCTATGACTCTGTGGAAGCAAACCTGTGATTTTTTATTGGGATGTTTTTCCACCCATGCAAGGAAAAGGTCAATTTTTTCCTCAATTTTCTTCTCGGTGGCTGCATCTCCACACTGCACCTGCTCACCATAACAGAGCTATAATAAGTTCTTTTTCCCATGGACCCAATTCTCAATTTCACCATCTCTGTCCTATCTGGAATAATCAACACACAGCACAACTCTCCAGACTTCTTACAAATACTGTGTGAAGAAAGAAAGCAACATACATAAGTGATTTCAAAAAGTTCTGAATCCACTTCACGCGGCCGAACCAACCCCAGTGCCCGATTAAACATGATGGTGTGCAAAATGCCTGCCACAGTGGAATCACACAACTGAAATCTCATCAGATACTTTGCAGAATGACTGCACAATCTTCTTTCAAGGACACAGAAGGCCCTAGATTCTGGCACTTTGCTTTACCCAATGAGGACATTCAACTTATACATGGGCTTGGCTATCATACAGGTAGTAGCACATAGCATGACTAAATGTTTGAATCAAATGATCAATTGCTATGTGGCAATGAGTCGTAGCTAACAAGCACTCAGGGCTGATGCCCTATCGAGTAAACCTTTCAATTGCTGTTTGCTTCTTTTTTTCCCATTTAACCCTATGGGATGTAAAAAATGTCTGACTTATGTACTCCTGATTTTCAGCATGGTTTCAGCATCACAGAAAATTGGTAAGGAAAACCATGCATTTCTGGATTGTGCAAATTTGCCACAACAGATCATAATCTATCTTTTGTTGAAACCTTTTCCTAGATCCAAATCAACATGATTGCAAACTGCTTACATCTTAAGACCTCCCGAATTTGGTAGTGCTCCACTTCCTGCATTTGTATTCATTCAAAAATTTCTCAGACTTTTGACCCTTATGTGCTATTAGCCTATGTTCATGCATAGATTTATCAAAATGATGGAATTGCCTAGATTGGGGGGATTTCCCAATTTGCCAATCCTGAACAATACATAACTTGAAACACTCCAGATCTAATCAGGCTATGGGTGTTGATACAAGATTTACTTTCAAGTTGTAACAGGGGTTATGTAACACCAGAGAGGTCTCTTATCTGTCTTATTAGGGTTTGAAGTTAGTGCTACAAAGTCCACTTGTGAGGTGAAAATATCAGTATTCTTATGAACAGAAACGTAAAACACAACAAATTATGAGCACCAGCAAAGGACAACCTTGAACACAATGAAAATTATGAGCACCAACCACAAGGAAAACCCTAAATTGCCAAAGACAACTAGGTGAATCGAGAGAAGACGGAAAAAAGAGATCCCTCACAAGCTCCTTGAGATAGAAGACCTCGCAATTCATGCTGTACTTTTGCCTTTGCCTTTGAGTTCCTTCCCCACTTGACTTGCCAAATTCAGGTAAGAAAGTTGTTTTCAAACACAGCCGAAGAAAGTAGAAGAGTCAAATCCTTCTGCAGAAACACCCCAAAAAAACAATCTTCTTCAGATGATAAACCCAACAATGGGGATAGAATTGCATGCCTAGCTTCTACAGACATGATCAAAAAAGATAATGAACCAATTCTCAAAGAAGGAAACAATACCCAACAACAGAAATTTTGGGTCTTCTCAAAACGGCAGCAGCAAAACCTCCAAAGATCATCAGGATTCAAAACAGCTTCTTTTCTTTACAGAGGAAACGAACCGATGCCCAATTCAATAAGGCAAAGGAGATGGGTGAGCACACAATCCTTGATCTTAAAGCTACCGTCTGCTGTAAGTGATATTTATTGAAAGACCTAAAACAAAACCCTAAACAAAAAACACAAGTAATGTGCCAGAACCCTGTCTGGTAGTTAGAATTTAAAACCTTAGAAGGAGGAGGAGGAGGAGGAGGAGTAGCAAGGTTGAAATTATATACACAATTGTTAGGGTTCGTACACTCTGAGAATGATATGTTGAAAGCCTGAAATTGTTATGTAAAAACAAAACTCCCTTGCAATCAATTTGCACTTCTTCTGCATGCAACATGTAAGTACTAAGTACTAGTGATGGTCTGGTAGTTCAAGTACCTTATCAGCCTTTTACCACTTTTATATGAGTCTCAATATCCCCTTCTTGTTTCAAAAGGAACTTTTGATCCAAATTATTTTTCTTCTTTCCAAGTTTTGTATTTTGTTGAATTTCTTGTTCAATTTTGAGATTGATTTTTTGGATTTCAAAAACTTTCAATTTCAATTATAGGCAACAAGTGTTAATAATCTTATAACGTGCGTAAACCATTGTGATTCTTCAACAAGCTATCACACTTAATTGGAGTTCATCTTTTTCACAGATACCAACTAGTTCATCTCCATCAATAGTTGATTTGTGACATTGTGATTCTTCAACAAGCTACCACACTTAGTTGGAGTTCATCTTTTTCACACATACCAACTAATGCATCTCCATCAATAGTTGATTTGTGACAAAGGATGCGTTTTAACATTACGTCTTCCACTTCAATACTATTGTTTTGATAATCTTGATTTTTTTTTATATGTTTACATTTGCTTCGACATATCTTGTACTTTTTGTGGATAGATTTCCATCTTTGTTTATGTACATATACGCAAGGTTTATTATTTCTTCAATTTCAATCATGTTGACAAAAGCTTCAAATCCCATCTAGTTTAAAATTGAATCTATAGTTCTATCTTCATTACACTTAACAAAAAAAACATTGTGTGTTATTTTATTAGTTTTGTTCATCAAGTACACACAATTCAAGACAAAGATTATGCAATGTTAATTACATATAACCAATCAAAACGTAATAACTTGTTTAATTGAAAAGCCAAGCTTATATTTGTTTTAAATTTTTATTTATTTATCTTGAGAACTTCAACTTGCTTAAAATGGGGAAGCACCCCAAGTTGCAATTCTAATTCAGATTTGAAAAGAAGTTTGTTTATATAGTTAGGTTCAAATTGTGATTCCAACAAAACTTGAAACCTTAAGATTGGTCCAAAAACTTTAGAACTTGACTAAAGGTAGTTAAGCCTACCACCAAACATATAATGAATGAGAGTTCTTTTTATCCATACAATGATTTTTGTTGCCTTGGAAGTGTGAAGACAAATTGTAGAGCTAGATTGGGTGCATCCATAGCTAGACAAATTGCCAAGAAAACCATAACAAAACAAGCAAAATATAAAGTCTAAAAGTAAAGGGATTTCACCTTCAACCAACATTTGTCAACAATCTATGGTCTAGATTTTTCACTCATCATGGACTTCAAAATCTACAATCACAAAACTCCATGCATTTGAAAAAACCCTAACAATTGAAGAGCCATGGGGCTCAACATCATTATGGTGATTAAAGGAAGGAGGTGAAGATGGTCTTCTAAACTATGCTTGCTCAATATCCAACAAAAGCATCACAGGCCGGCCTTGCCAATAGATAAGTTGTTGTACATCTAAACCTACTCTCATAACACCAAACTTAAGGTCTTTTCTTGGGCTTCTTGTCTACAATCATTGAGAGACATAACAATGTTCAAACTATAAGAATAGAATCCACCAAATTCACCACACCTCAATACTCAAACTTTCCATTAAGTCAAGTTCTTTTCTGATCAAGGTTTCTGGCCTCAAGAAGGTTTGGAAGTTGAATCACCGATGGTTAGCAAAAGATTGTTGTATGAAATTGCTCTTCAGAGGATTGAAGAAAATTAGCCATTTTTGAGCTTTTCTTCAACACGAAGACCAGAATGAAAAAGTGGTCCACGAACAGTAGCAAAGTGGTTTACTTGAACATTGAAAGTCACACAAAATAAGTATAGAAAGTTTGATCAACCAGGCTTTTCATCAATGAGCATTCGCAGCGGATAAATTATTCAAACCCATAACTGACACTTGTTGTTTGAATTTCAAAAGTCATGTGTTTAAGGGTTTAGGGTTCTGCAAATTTCAGGCTTGTGATCTCTCTCTGTCCTGTAAACCCTAAAGCAAGCTCCAAACCCTAAAACCGACTCTTGGTTTGTGGGTGGGATCCGGGACGTTCTTAATAAACTGACGAAGTCGCGTATGCTCTGAGCTGGTACAGGAAAGGAGCGGCAGCGGTTGTTCACAGTGGGAAGCATGGCGGTCGAGATTGGCGATGCGGTGAAATGGCGGCTATGGCCACCCAGCGACGTTACAAGGGCAACACTGGTGGAACGCATGGCCACGAACCTGGCGTCGGTGTCTTTCTTCTCCCAAAAGTATGGGCGCATTGAAGCCTCGGAAGCCGGTAAGCACGCGAAGAGAATCGAGGAGGCGGCGTTCGTGGCCGCTCAAAAGGAAGCGGATAATGGAGTCGAAGGCATCGGCACTGGCATTGTGCAGTTCTACGCCAAACATGCCAGCCATCTCATGCTCCAGACTCTCCGGTCCCAGAAACCCTCGGTTGTGCCGGATGTTGTTGAAGGTCAGATTGCCTTGCCTTACTCCAAGTTTTGTCCGTTCCCCAACTCGTTCTGTAGTTGTTGTCTTTGTGGTTGTGGTGCATGAGACGATACATACATGTGGAGGATGTCAGTGCTTCTGTTTTAGGGTTTGATTCTAAGCTTCTATTACAAAGTGTTGTGATTGTTGCTGCTTCTTCTTTAGGGCTTGATTCTAAGCTTTTCTGTTATAAGGAGTTGTGATTGTTTGCTGTTGATGTAGTTAGTTTTACGCCTGATCTTTGTTTGTGTCTATTCAATCCTTGCTCTTGACAGTCTCTTTGAATAACAACCCTAACGTCATCCCTTACTTTACCCTATCTTAATTGCAGAACATGTGCCCAAGATGAAGGAATTGGAACCTGAACAGAAGCAGGACCAGGAGGTGGCTGCAATTTCAGAGGGGAAGGAGGAGGATATAGCAGAAACAAAAGGAGTGTTTGATATATCGGGTGGGACACGCGCCTTTCTCTCCAAGGAGAAGGCGGAGGAACTTTTTGCACCTCTATTGCATCCTGAAAGTACATTTACTGACATTTGTTTGAGCAATTGGAGTTTTGGTATCAAGGCAGCAGAAGTGGCTGCTCATGCCTTGAAAGCCAAGAAAGTGAATTTTGTCAATGTAAACCTCTCTGATATTGTTGCTGGTCAGCCAGAAGTGGATGCACTGCAAGTAATGGAGATTTTTTCTTCTGCACTCGAAGGGAGCAACCTCCAGTCCTTGAACTTGTCAGACAATGCATTAGGTGAGAAAGGTGTGAGGGCATTTTCTGCGCTCCTGAAGTCACAAAGCTCTCTGAAGGCATTATACTTCATGAACAATGGGATCTCTGAAGAAGCAGCACATGCAATCCGGGAGCTTCTTCCCTCTGCAGAAAACCTTAGGGTACTTCACTTCCACAACAACATGAGTGGTGACTCAGGAGCAATAGAGCTCTCACACATTGTTCGACTGGCTCCTAATCTCGAAGACTTCCAATTCTCTTCAACAAGGGTGGGGACCGAAGGTGGAATTGCCCTAGCTGAAGCTCTTCGAAGCAGCAAAAGTTTGACAAGAATTGATCTTAGGGACAACATGTTTGGACCTGAACCAGGCCTGGCTCTAGCCCGAACACTAAAATTGCATACAAATCTTGTGGAGGTTTCCCTAAGTTATTTGGGCCTAACAGATGAGGGAACTCTTGCTATAATCAAAGCCCTTGCAGATGGTGCATTGCAACTACACGTTCTTGAACTTAGTGGAAATGATATCACAGCAGCAATTGCTCCTGCTCTTGCAGCTTACATTCGGTCTCTGCAGCAGCTGAAGATTTTGAACTTATCTGAGAATGAACTAAGAGACAAAGGCACGGTCACTGTAAGCCAAGCACTGTTGCAGGAACATGAGAATCTCGAAGAGCTTGATCTGGGTGAGAACAAGATAACTAGAATTGGAGCCCTTGCAGCAGCACAAGCAGTGGCAAACAAGGTAGGGTTCAAGTCTCTAAACCTGAATAGCAACTTTATCTCTGAGGCCGGAATTGAAGCTGTGCAGAAGGTGCTCTCAAATGGCAGTGCAGGGCTGGGAGTGCTGGGTTTTATGGATGAAAATGAAGAGGAAGAAGACCTTGAAGATGAAGAGCAAGATATTGAAGAAGAAGAGGGATCCAATGGTGGTGATGAAGCTGAATCCACAGGTTTGTCTGACCTAGAAATTTCAAATTGAGCCATGTCTGCTCTCAAATTGGTGATTTGACATTTTGAATGCTCAACTGATGCTTCATATGAATGCTGTGTTCTTTCTGCAAATGAGAATGACGGGGGAGTCATGGAGTGATGACAAGCTTAGATCACAAGTCTTTACCAAGTCCTGGGTATTTAGGATATGTTGTAGTGCTCGTTTGATGTTTATCTGCTTAAGGGCTTATTTCATTCTTTAGTAAAGAAACTGTTTTTTGTACAGTTGTTGGTCTTCTGCATATGGATAGTCTAGCCTGGAAAATCAAGATTTGCTCTTCATGTCATCCTCATCAAGGTAGTGTGCAAGCTCTGTGTGAAACATATAATTTCAGGGGCCTGTTGTAACCTTTTTTTTACACCACTCTTGGTTCTCTTGTTCATCAGGGAGAAGTAGATGCTTGCTTTACACCCAATCATTCTGGATTGATTTGAGCTGTATGAAGGGGAAGTTTTTATGCATAGTTTTCATAGAGGAAGATTTCTGTTTCTTTCAATCATTCCAGATGTGGTGTAAATCAGCATTGAGCCATCAGCCTGAGTCATTGGCACTCATGGTTGTGACTTTGGACAAATTTCACCATTCTAGCTAGATGGGTTAGTGCAACAAGAAGCCAATCTTTTGTTTCAGAAGCAAAAGACAGATCACACAAGCACAGTTTTTCTGCCAAAAATGTAATTGGTAGACCATAACAATCTATTGTGGAAAAATGACTTTTGCTTCAACAGTTGAGAGAAACATATGTTTTGGCATTGTGTGGAGAAAAGGAGATTACAAGTCAGTCCTTATATTTTGAACTTCAATGTCCACACTTTCATTTAAAGATATTACCACTCCATGCGCTAAGTTGTTTAGAAGTAAACTTTTGCAATGCTCAACAAACTCATTTAATTGTTGGAAACCATGTGGAACATAAGAAGAGAAGAAATAATAGTTGATTGTCATTGATATTGCACATCAACATAAAACCCAAGTTAAATAATGTTCACATTATTAAACACAACCTCAATGAACAATTGAATATGAAATATTTCAATCAAAAAAAAAAAAATCGTAATCCTTCAATATAGTGGTTCACAATGAAAATTCAATGGTCACTTTGATATCTTGGGGTATATGCAACCTAAAATAAACAATTGGATTACCTAAGTACCTTGAGTGGATGATGAAAGTAAGGCAAATCACAAATTGTTGTTAAGATATTTCTTCATTAATGTCCATTAATTTTCAAGTTTCAAAAGGTGTGAACATAATCAAAGGAACATATGGGCACCAAGGTAAAAGTCTTTTCTTAAGATTGCATGTGACATGTGGCATTCATGTGCTAGATTATAATCCTAAACCTTGTATTTTTCATATCTAGTTTATCATAGTTTATTACTTTAAAATATTTTTGATTGATGTTTGATCCTACATTATGTATATTATGCATGCATGTTTTTTATCTATTAAAAATGAATAACTTTTGTTAAAGTCACATCCTCAAAATTCATTAATTTTGAAGGCCAAAAACACATTTGAACCAAATGCATTTGAATCTGTTATAAAAGCGAATTTCACAAATTTCAATTTCTTTTGTTCTTTAATCCTCAATGTTAAGATCCAATTTTGAAGAAAAATGATGCACATTTGATATTGAAAAAAAACATTTTGAAAACAAAATTGTCCACTTCAAATGTGTGAGTGCTTTAAACATACAAAACGATTTTTGATTTGCACCAAAATTTGAACATTGAAACTTTGCAAGTAATGTAGTTTAATCCACAAAAAATTTGACAATCAATATTATCGTATTCCCTTTGTGATTTTTTGGAAATTAAAAATTTAGTTTGAAATCATGTCCACCCCCTTAGGTGCCCCTCCTTTGACCATGTTTTCACCCCACATTTTTTTTGATGAAATTTGATTGGGTTTCTCTAAAGGCAAGTAACAATAATAATAAAATGCGTAGTATGAACGTTCATTTCAAATATGCTTTAAAAAAGAAAAAATAATGATATTTTTTTGTGATGCCTTTGATATATGATGATATTTATGTCATAATTTAATACATATATATTTCACTACATTTTAAAATGTAAAAATGTGTTTGAACACCATATTGAATAGGACCAATTTTAAACATATTTGTTACCTACTTTTATGATACTAATTTTTTTCATATTTTGTATTCAACTTACCATAAACTCAATGGAGGGAACAATAATTTCATAGTGGAAATAGGATAATAGGAGCCAACCTTACCATTGTGATCAAAATAGGATAGTATATATATACTATTAGTATGTAAGGATTAAAAAATTATAGTATAATATGGTTATGTCAGTCCATTAAAATTGAAAAAAATTAGAAAAAACATTGGTT
Source organism: Sphagnum contortum (assembly GCA_963920785.1). Taxonomy (NCBI): domain Eukaryota; kingdom Viridiplantae; phylum Streptophyta; class Sphagnopsida; order Sphagnales; family Sphagnaceae; genus Sphagnum; species Sphagnum contortum. Next base: position 1,347,787 of record OY987288.1, read on the forward strand.
ACATTTTTCATGGCTCCTATTAGTGTGCTTGCATTCATATACATGGGTAATTGCATTTTTTAAACATTCATCACACATTCCTTGAACATATTTGTTAAATAAAAAGAAATTGTGGTTAGTTGATAAATCACAACATTTTTTAGAAGTTAATAAATTTTACACATTGACTACATGTAATTTTTTATTTTAATGTTACTTAATTTCCAATCCAATTTTCATTTTTGGAAAATATTGGGCAATGGCTATTAATCTTAATTTACACCAAAATGTATAGTACAACAAAAAAAATAAAAATAAAAACATTTTGCCAAACCAAAACCCCATAAAAACACATATTGGAACAATCCACACGGTGCTCATCGGATGAGGTTAGTTCCACCCACAAGATGTCCATAATTAATATATTTATGTTTGAAATTCATTACATATAAGTGTTTTTTTGTTATAATTTCAAATTTTGGTCAAATGGATATGAATCATTCATTTGAACATATGAAAGTGGTTCTAATTTTCATCAATATTGTATTGTGAACTACTTATTTTATTTTATTTTTTTTAATCACTAAATTTTGTGTGAAATCAACCTCGCACCTTTGGTTTTAATATTGAAGCAAATTATAACTTATGTCACATTAATTAAATAGTATTTAATTACCTTTGGCATTGTAGTTGGGGCCAAATTAATTTGAAAACTTTCAACCATATGCATTCAAATTAATTTGGTTCAATTTGTAAAGCCCAAGGTTTGAATCTTAAAATAGGCAATTGGAGGTAACATTCACCCAAACAAAAAAGGTAACCATTAGTGGAAAAATGGAAGGTATCGCAATAATAATAAAAATACAAATAAAGAAATTGTTAACTTAAAGGCTAATTTGGATTCCAAAGGAAGAAGCCCCATAAAGTGATAAGACCATGAAGTCGAGGCACTTATTGCAATTTAAAGGAAAAAATTGAAAAAAAATTACAAAATGGCTAGAAAACAATGTATGTCTAAAACAAAATAATTTGGATTTAGATTCGACCTTTGCCATATGCCCCTCTTCCACTTGCACTTCATGTTTTTTCGTTTTTCACTAGGTTCAAAGCCAACACCTTGTGGGGGGAAAAGGTGTGAGTTATACTAAAAATATTTTTGTTTCAAGTTAGAAATAAATGTATCAATTATCTTTCTTTAATTGTAACAAACATGTACCATTTATTTGTCAAAATATTTGGTTTCTAGTGGGTTATTTCACTACAAGAAAACATGAGTTTTCAGAAGGTCCAACTTGATTAAAATGTTCACATTAACTAAGGGGGATCGTCATTTTGATTAAAGGCTTGAGGCATGAAAGACATGAATTACTTTTGACTAAAACATGTAATAAAAATGATCTTTTTAACCATGTGACAAACCAAACATCTAGTCAAAAAAATTAGAGATCCATCAAAATGACCAAGGTTTAATCAAATTGACCATATTCAAAGCCCATTATGATTAACAGTTAATCAAATTGACCATTCTAATTTGACAATTAATCAAATCAACCATATTAATTTGGCTACTTAACCTACAAGTTTATCTTGTTTAAAGTACATACCATTTAAATTTAATCTCCTACTTAGATAAGTAATTAAAAAATATTGAAATTTATTGATGAATGCTACAATATGTACATTAAACCAAAAAAATCAATCAAATTTGTTACAACATGATCACAAAAGTTTTCAACTTTTAAAGTCGTAGTTCAATGGTAAAGACTTGGTTCCTCAAAGTGAAGGTGAAAAGTTCAAGTCCTCACATATACAACATTGGCTACTTAAGCTACCTTGGTTTTATGTTGGTTTAGATAACTAACTTAGGGTGCATAAGCAAGTTACTTTAATTTGTACATGCATTATTAGGTAATGTAGGTAGCTGAAATATATATATATATATATATATATATATATATATATATATAATTGTTTTTAAATTAAATCATATACAATTGTTGTCAAAATATTGTTGATTAGTGAAAAGAATAGTCAAAAAATCTAGTAAAAAACCAGCCAAAAAGACCACCAAAAAGTTTTAGTCAAAGTGGCCATGTCAAAAATGACTTGTTCAAGATGGCACCTTCATCAAGTTGAACATGGGCCATTTGAAATACCTTTTGACCAAATTTCCTAGTAAGAAAAAACCTTGTTTTCTTGTAATGTGTATAGATTGTCCACTTGTTCGTAAATCACGTATATGCATTTTGTCTAGTTGTAGGATGTAGTTTTAAATTTTTTTGGGGGGTTTATGGGGTAAATATGAATTCTTGGCTTAAATTTCAAATGCATATGGTTTAAACCAGTTGAGGTTTTATTCACACATGTTATCTTGCAAGGAAATATAAAACCCTTCTTATGGAATATAAAAAATGATAAGATAGGTCAAATGGAATTTTTGGGAATGATGAACACAAATTTTCTTATTTTGAGAAAATGGAAATTTTGTGAAATGGTATTCATGTTAATGAGATGAATCATGTGTCAAAAAGTGCCATGAAAGAAGAACAAGATCAAGGAAGTCCAAAATCACACCAAAAGTTTGATGATGCAACAATACAACAAATCTAATTGCAAGTTTTTCAAGTAACCATAACTTAATTATAAAATATGGGTGCACATATATCTGCACTAATACAAAAAAATTAATTATTCATTCATAGATTCAATATCCTTCTTCATTTTCACAACTTGAATGTTAGATTTTTTATATTTTACAATGCAATAGTAACTTGACTACAATTTCATGCATCCTTGTGCCTCATATAATATATCTTGATCTTTCTCATTCTCTTTGATGAAAAAAAGTTTAATTTTTCTTTCACAATGTTTCTTCTTTCACATTTTCTCCATGGTGAATTGTGGCCCTAATTTCAACTATGGTTGTCCTTTCACCTAGTAACTCTTGCTATTCCCTTGATGTTCTTTTGTTTACTTGCTTTTGGAATTATATTTTAACTTCTTCTATCCACTTTCTATTGAGTCCATCTTTCCCAATTGGTGCAAATATTGTGCAACACAATACATGTGGATACAATATCAACCATGTGTCACAAATGGTACATTTGCCTTCATGATGATTCACCATCTACCCTTCAAAATTCCAAAAATTCATTCAACACACATTCAAATTAAACTTTTGATAAAATTCCAATCAACTTTGTATGGTTCCAATCCATCCTCACATCCTTTGAATGTGCAACACACCTAAGGTCACACCATATATGCACAATCCCTAATCAATTTATATGCAATGACTTCTTTTGTATTCAATTTTTCTCGACTTTATGAGTTTTAAAAGAATCCAATCATGGATGCTTCATGCTTGTCCAAATTCACAATCCCAAAACACACATTTTGTGTCAATGATACCTTGCAACAAAATTCAATGATTTCTTTTCCACAATAATAATCTTCCCCACCAATTATTGGAGCAAAAATTGGAATATGCAACCCATTAATTACAACTATAACTTGAGGAATTCCATGAAATGCTTCAAATTCATTTGCCAAAGCCCTAAATTGGCTTTCATTTGAAATTGGACAAATAAATGTTACAAATGAATCCACACCAATCTACAAAATTTTCTCACAATAATTGATATTGAAAATTCACCCACCCATATATTTCTCCAATACTACATAACATATTTCTAGTCCCAAATCTTTGTAGTGATATAACAACTCTACGTTCAACAAAAATGCTCTCTTTCATATGTGTATTGTACCTTTGTAAATATGGATTTGATTTCTCACACAAAGAAAAATGCAGGACATTATCTTACACACATTCTTTTTTGAACATTTTAAAAAAAAAAAGACCCAATAAAAATTTATTGGTAAAACCAATTTGTCTCTCATAAGAGCACATGCCATAATCTTTCCATCTCATAGTATCAAAATAAAAGTTCAAAATTATGGCATTTTCCCATCCTCCATTAAGAGCTAATGCTTGCATATTCAACATGTGTTCATCATGTGTATACATGGCCAAAAACAATAAAAATGAACTTTTTTTTTCTCTCATCCATGATGATCCTACTTACCAAGATGAAAAAAATGAAAAAATGCACAATCACCTAAGATTCGTTTACTTTTCATGTCATGGTAGTCATTACACGATAATATGATAGTCTAGATCTACACACACATTTACTAAAGTCATCCAAGTAGATTCACCACTTTGCTCATTTATCATTAGATAGGGCTAAGGACTTTATCACCATTACATGAATGAAATGTGCATGTAATCGCAGTATCACTGTTGGGATGAACTTGGATTATTTCTTGCTATGTTTGTGATTCACAAAATCTTTACTCCCACAACTGAATTTGGGGGTCTTTACCAGGGTACCAATGTGGGTGTTGCTGGTTCACCCAAGGCCTAGGGCCAGAGTCTTTTTCAAGGATTTTGTGATGTAGCCATGGTGGCCACCATTCAAAAGCTAATTTAGTCAATTCTGGTGGCATGCTGCCCAGATATGAAAGTAGAAAAAAAATCAGGATCCTTCTACATTCTTGGTTACCTAATGGAACTTAGTGTAGAAATCTGGCAATTTGAATTATTTTCCTTTTGAAATTTGATGAACTTGAACCATTTTTCCCATGAGAAATCCTTTGTATTGGAACCACATTTTTCAGGTCGAATTTTTGCAAATTTTTGCCATTGAAAAAACCACCACCTAGGCATGTCCCTTGGAAATGCATTGTAGCCATCTCGTGTACTTGGTTCTTGATGAGAATATACACCCATAGTTTATGTGCTTGTCATTAACCAGTGAGGTGAGGCAAAATGCACCTAGGGAGTTATGGTTTTTTTTTTTCCTTTTGGGGAGGGGTGGGGGTGTTTGATATCTTTTGTTCCCAAAGTGTTCCTATGGCGTTCTCATTGTGTTCCCACCATGCTCCCCAAGTTCAAAAGTTCCAATAGCTCCTCATTTTATCCTATATTATTTGCACTAAGTTTTATTCTTGTAACCTATATAAGCAAGCAGCCCAAAGGAGGAGATTATAACATATCTATTTTGGGGTTTTCAAAAGCTTGATTTTTGTTTCATGATGGGCCAATGAGAGATGCCTATCAAACAAGAAAAATGTGAACGTTATGGGTCCTCACAACTACTTAGTATGAGTCACAAATATGTGTTGCTTGTAAATATCAATGTAAAATATCTGCATTGTTGTAGTCCAGACTTGAGGTCTATGCGTTTGCAGAATTGTCACAAATTGAAACAAAGTTTCAATGTGGGACTTAGTTTTGCTTTTTAGTTCAGTTTTTTTAAGGTTTCAATGAGCTTCAATTCAAGTTTTAGGTTGGATCTTATCATTGGCCTTGAAACTTGTGGAAAAAGCATTTTTCCAATGCACTTTCATCAAATTCATATTTCATTTGCCTTTTCATAACCACTATTTGCTATTTTAATACAACAACCATCACCAAATGTACTCAAAAATGAAAAAATCGTTTAAGCCAAAAGAACACAAACAATCCATTACTTCGGTCATTCAAGTGTGAAAATATATAATTAAATTTTGCTATAAATACTAATTTTTTAATACAAAGAGCCACCCATAAAAAATTTCAAAAAGTCCAGGAGAAAAACTGATCTGTAGCTCGCATTAAACAAGAGCAATCCCACAGTCAGCTACGTAAAATATGTGAGCACAATCTGTAGCTCGCATTAAAATGGATCAATCCCACATTCTTAACCCAGTAGAGAAAAGAAAAGGCCACCTTTAGAAAGGTAAGACCAGACAAAGAGAGGTAACAGGTAGTGCATTGCATAGTTTAGCAATAGCATGTCTAAACTACTTTTTCACCTATGATCAGAGAAACCAAAACATGAGTTTCTCATTTCTGCTATGAATCATGAAACCCAACTTTCATGTCCAAAGTCCAACATAGGAACTGATGTTTGTTAAAGTTAAACACAATCAATGACAGGTTCCTATAAAAGGATGAAGCAATTAAATAACAACATGCTAACCTTCATGACTGCAAAGAAACTCAATATAATTAAGCCTCTTATTACAAGGTTTGACTGATGTAATGAAGGCACAATAATGATGCCTTCAAAAGCTGTTGTTGTAATTTTATTTTGTTATGGTAGTTTCCCAATCATCTCATATTACAGCCTCGGGTGAACCATCGCCCATGTTGTTACCATGGTAAGGATCCTAAAATCCATTTAAAATTATTTTTAAATATTAGAAACATTCCATATTTGGACTAAATCAGGTTCCCTGAGTTCAAATCTAACATTCTTGAGCTTAAAATGGCCAGTAAGTGCCCTCCCTCACTCAACATGGTGACGGTAACAACTTGGGTGCTGGTTCACATTGGCCCACAGTCGTCACAAAGATCTAATCAAATACTGTTTTAAATTTTCCCAACTTGATGATTTTACCACCTCAGAAGGTTCCCCACCAAACCAATAAGCTTTTACACTCGTGATCCTGAGCTACACCATATCCTGGGCTATACAAGAAACCCATCCCCCAGCAAGAACTCAGCAACAATTCTTGCGTGAAGATAGTCCTGCAGGTCGTCAAGATTTCATTAAATTCAGGAGGGTAGATAGAGACTCTGTTAGTTTTCTGCTACATGTGTACAGTCTCTTCTCTTACAAACATGATTATTACAGTACCCACTACCATTGTCTTTACGGTTAATTAATGTTGTTGTAACAGAAAAAACTTGGGGCTCTAGTTTAATCAATTGATTCAAGCTGAACATAATTAATTAGAAGTCGGGTCTTGGAGTGATGGAGAGCAAGGAGATGCTGCAACAGGGTAGGTGTTGCCAAAGTAGTAAAACTTGCTAACCACATAGCCTGACATACCCATTTTACCCTTATGATCTCCTGGGTGATGACCAAATGCAGAAGAGTAGTTTTATCCCTGAGCCTAAATGTTTTTGCATATCCTTCATGAAATTTCCCCTCCATTTTGTGGGTGGGGATAGTGATCATTAAAAACTATTCTATTTTAACATAAAGCAGTTTTTTTTGCAGTTTTTGGGGTGGAGATCATCTTAGACAAAATCAGGGTCTCTAAATGGACAGAGACAGCCTCTAAGAGGCCTCACTCAAGAAGGTGAGTGTACCAGTGTAGGTTGCTGGTTCGCCCTGGCCAGTAGTGGCTATGATTGGAGCAGCCTGGGTGGAGAAGGAAACATTCCATGGACAGTCATAGCAAATAAATCGAGAGTGGAGAAACAAAAGAAATTCTGTACAAAGGAGTGATTTTTCTGGGTGAATTTTGCACTGCAGCTACAAAGAAAATTTGAAGAAATTGGGAAAATTCGTTTTAGTAGTGTGAATTCGAGTAAAAAATGCACATGAAATGGAAAAAATCAACAAAGTTTACAAACCACAAAATTGATAAAAGGAGGAACGGAAAAAAAAACACCGGTACAGAGGTATATATGTGTGCACCCTAAATAAAATATGGAAAAACGTGTTGTGAAACTAAGGGCGACTTTAGACGAGGATCCAAGGTCCGGGGACCAATGAATTCAAGCAATCTTATTGGTCAAAAGCCTTACATTGGTCCCAATGCCTTTAGAGGAGGGTCCAAGACCCAAAAGTGGCAAATTGAGGCTAATATGGCACCTGTTTTAGAGGGAAAATCAATTGGTTCAGACGGAAAGAAAGAGAGTGCTAGAAGGAGAACTCCTGATTTGGAGAACCAATAATCAGGCTAGGGACCCAGGTACCACTCCAACTCAAGGATTCAATTTGCTTCACATGAGTCCAAATTGGTTCCTACGAAATTGGACCCTGGAGCCTCGTCTAAAGCGGACCTAATGGTGTTTTTACTGCAAGACCGTTTTGACTCCTTATATGGAGAACCACAATCAGCACGATTGACATCTGGTGCAAAGTGCAAAGATCTTGGATCCGAGATCTGAGGCCTTAGACTAGTGAAAAGCCAGTAAGTTTTTGCTCATATTTGGTTTTCTGACTTGCTTTGTGTTATGGTGCCGACAACCGACTCTGTTGTTTGTGAAGGAATTGGGGAAACCTGTAATTTAGTGGCCAGGCCGAACATGCAGCTACATCAATACATTCAGCTTCTTGAATGAGCCCTTTCCCCATAATAACTCCAAGACGCATCAAAGAAATGTTAGATTTGAACTCAGAGACCCTGATTTAGTCTAAGGCCCTCTTTGCACTAGGAGTCAGGGCTCAAAAAACTTGGGGCCAACTTTGAGCATTTTTGGCTTTTTGTCTGGCCCCAAGTTACTAATGAATGCTACAACATTGGCCACAAGGGTTGCAAATTGGCATCGTGACAGCAAAGGGGCAAACATCCTGGTTGATAATGGGGGATGTATCAAGCTTGCAGACTTTGGTGCATACACAAAGGTGGTTAAACTTGGAACGATTTCTGAAGCCAAGTCCATGAAATTCACCCCTTACTGGATGGCTCCTCAGGTCATTCGTCAGACGGGTCACAACTGGCAAGCTGATATGTCGAGTGTTGGCTGCACTGTGATTGAAATGGCAACTGGTAAACGTCCCTGGAGCCAGCAGTTCCAAGAGGTAGTTGCATTGTTCCACATTGGAATTACAAACTCACGCCCTCCCATCCCTGACCATCTTTCTTATCAAAGCAAGGATTTTCTCCTCAAGTGTCTCCAGAGGGAGACCACACTGAGGCCTAGTGCAACTGAGCTTCTGAAGCATCCCTTCGTTCTCACCTGTGAGATTCAATTAGATGAATGGGATCCGAGGACATACAACAACAAGCAGCAGCTGATGGTCAGCAGCAGCCGCCAAATAGGGGACACACGGAATTGCGATCTGTGAAAGGTACACGGAGACAGGTTGGCCTGGACAGCTGGAAGCCAACTGGGGTGCTTGGGCAGGGTTCCTCCTTTTCTTTCCGAGCCTCCCCATACTACGTGAAAGAATTCTGATGACATCAACTGGGCTTCCAAAGGGTTGGGAATTCAGACATGGACGACCTTAATTTTTCTGTGAGGTTGGACTCTATAAGGTTCGATTCTATCCAACATGATACTTGGAATGAAAGCTATAACCCGGTGCCAGAGCCTCATTTGTGGATGGCAACAACTGGAGGCTTCTTCTGACAGCAAATGGAGGGTTCTCTGTAGGAGGACCTGTTGCTAATGGAGATCTTGCAAGCACGGGGACCCAGAATGTGAACATAGTCTGGGGGAGAGGGGATGGTCCCTGCAGCAGTAGGAGGAAGATGAAATGACAGAGTTCAAGATTCATGCCTTCTTGGATGAGAAGGCTTCGGAGCTCAAAAGGCTCCAGACACCACTCCAGGAGGAACTTTATGAGACCTCAACGAGGAGCTCAAATTCCTGCATCAACTAGGCCTGCAGAGAGCTTTATTGCACCTTTGAACCCTGCTATTGCGAAACAACAAACGCACAGCCCCAGCAAATCACCGGGCAGTCTCAGTGGAAGGTCAATTGGAATCAGAAGCAGCCAAGAGAGTGAGATGAGTGTGATTTCTGGGAGCGCCAGTGGAACTGGAGCACCTTCTCCCAGTGTCAATTGTTCCCTTCTTTTGGAAATTCTGTCAGCAAGATTGAATGAATTGAAAGGTCTTATTAATGACACACAGCAACCCCTACCAAGCCCTAGTCTGAGTTGTAGTGAGCATCAAAGGCTGTGGAACAAGGAGCTTGAGCAGGAGCTTAGAATGAAGCGAGAGGAGAAACGAAAGCAATTGGCTAAACAGGGCTCTCCAATGTCTCCACCCAACTCCAAGGGGCTTCAACGACCTGCCAGTCGTCTGGCTACTCCATGGTTGCAAAGATCATCACCAGCATTTGTCCAAGTGAAACAATCATGTAGCCAATCTATCTTAATTAACAAAATATTAACAAGTTTTTCTATTCCCATTAAGGTTGTTCAACTTTTGATTTATTTAGCAACATGTTCTTTTTACAACAACAAGTACATGCAAAAAACTAACAAAACTAAAACTAATTACAAATCTTAAACTAACATGTACACAAACTATTAAAAACTTGAAGAAAGTTGGTTGAAAGAGAATGATTCATGTTTCAAAATGAAAGAATGAAACACAACTAAAAATGAAATCAAAAGTCTCTAAAACAAGTATGTCCTCCTAGTCTTATACTAGCTATTTTAAAATACAATAGTCATAACTAACCACTATAAATAGTCATTTAGCCAATACCTAGACTAACAATCCAAAATTTCAAAAAACTACACCTTGTTTAACTACGTATTCAATTACTTGTTCCACCAAGGACAGGTTCTACAAACTACTTGTTGACTAACTTATCAACCTATCTTCTTAACATAGTATAATATTACCTATGAGGTTCAATAATCAATTAGGTTAATGCTACATGTTAGGTTAACTAACATGTCAAGTTACATGTTAGGTTACCTAACATGTCAAGTTAACAACATGCTTGCATTTTCAACCTATTAGGTCACATGTTAAATTTGGGTAACATTATCCCCCCTTGAAATTTTCATTTTGTCCTTGAAATGCTAGTTCAAAGGTTTAGGTTTGCTTAGTCTTATGCAACTAGTTGGTTGATGATTCCTTCAACATGTTCAACACCTACTTCCTCCACAGGTTTAGCTTGGCTTAAATTTGAAGACCTATTAGTGCTACAAGCTTATGTCGATCAAATGTTTTTTCAAAGGTTGTTATGGGTGTCATGAATACCTTTGAGGCGTGCGAGGTACTTGAAATTAAAGTAATTTTTTGACCTATACCTATTTGGTGTGGGGTCAGAAGTAAACTAGTAAATAAGAACTCCAAATATTTTACTCTACTGTCTAATACAATGAATGAATTAAGATTAACAAGTTCAGCATGTTCCTTAATGGATTTTTCACTATCTCTCACATGTTCATTAGTAATAGTGGCAACCTAAACAAGTATGGAAAAAGTTCGAATAAGTAAGGGTATGATCTTTAAGCTTTTTCCACCTCTTAGTGGGCTAACTAGTTTGGTAATGGCAATAAGTTGTACCATAGATGGCGTTGCTGGAACTCTGCAACTAGTTCCAATATCCATAAATACGAAACTAATAAGTTTGTACTTGAAATTAAGGAAAGCGATTCAGTATGCGTGCAGCTTAAGTTTGTAACTTTGTTCATCAAAGCGAGCTAATTCCATATTTCTTGAATCTACTCCTCTATGAACTCTTGAACAATTTGCCACCACTCCTTCCACTTAGGGTTTCTAGCTCCCAAGGCTTGATTCTACACTTTGAGTAGTGTATTGTCCAGTAATAACTCCTCAAACTCCTTCAACCTATTATTTATCCTAACATGTATAATGGGGTTGGGTTTATTCAATTGTACCTTAGTTGTCTCATACTAACATTTCTAGCCTTGGATTTGGGTAGTCAAACTTTGTTTTTGATTTTCAAACTCTATGTGGGCAACTTGTTGCTTTTTGAAGTTTTGACATGTTATGTTACTCTATTGTTGCATATTAGACTCCTCCATTTTGGTGTAGTTTTGCATCATTCACTCTAAATAAGCTTGGAGATAGTTCAAATTATTGTGGGTTTTCCAGTTGAGCTTATTGAACTCAACATATTCTTGTTGTAGGTTCTTAGTTTTCCTAATGGCCTACTCTACCTCTTTCAGCTTATTAGACAAGTTTTGGTTCTCATGTTATACCCTATTCTTTTGCCCCTTGATTGTGACCAGTTATTTATCACGATTCTTCATAATTTTTTGCATTGTCTTTAACTCTAGGCTATAGGTTTGCAGGGAATTATGTGTTTTAAACATGTTTTTTTTTACTTGTTCAAACTCAATTCTAAGGTTTGAAAGTTCTTACAATGTCCCTGACTAGGTTGTGGCATTTTGAGCAACTTGTTATAAAAACATATTAATATATTTCAATTTTTTTGTAGATAGACCAAAAACTAAGACAAGTTGGAATCTATAAAACTATGGGTTTTCTATTTATATAGGTTCAACAATAGGTTAAACAAATTAGGATGATTTTGTAACTATAACTACAAGTTGTGTAGGTTTTATAATGGATATTACAAGTTTAGTAGACTCAATAGGTTCAACTTGAATGTTGTCAATTACCTTATCCAAATTGGGTTCAAGTTCTTATTCAATGTTGTCATGTGTAGTTATCATATGAAATTATTATCCTCCTCTGCCTCCAATTTCATTTGAACGAATTCATTTTGTGTCTTCTTCTATGTCAACAACTTGTGACCCAAAAGTAATTTTAGATTTCTTTTTCAATGGTGAAATAATAGGTTCAGGATTTAATTTGTCATGAAATGACTTTCTGTCTTCTACTCCTAATTCGATGAGGTGATTATACTTAGAGGTACATATGTTATCGATGAAAAAAATGCAAAATGTATTTATAGATGTTAAGTTATATTTGTAGTTGAAAACCAAATAGTTTGCCTCCTATGCATCATTTATGATTTAGAATTGATAGATATATTTTCATAGTTCAAACACTCCAAATCCTATAACTTTATGTTAAACTATCACCCACTTAAACCAATTTTTAAGGATTCAACACCATGTTCAACTTGGCAACAAACCTTTAATCACTTAAAATATTGTTCGTATCACATACATTATCCAAATTTAGTTTACTTTATTTCATTAAAAAGTTAGTTACAAGGTGTAGTTGCCTACCAAATTTTAAGTTCTACACCCAAATCAATAAAAAGTTGTGCTATAAAACCAAATAGGGTTTCATGAAGGTAGAAAGTTCCACTTGGCAACAGGCCTCCTGTCACTAGAAATATTGTTCTTATCACATACATTATCCAAATCTATCTTGCCTTAATTCATTAAAAAGTTAGTTACAAGGCATATCTACCTACCAAATTCCAAGCTTTACACCCAAATCAATAAAAAAATTGTGCCACAAAACCCGAAAGGTCTTGTGAAATTTCTCTAAGTTTCAAACTCCCAAAATTATCCCTACTCATTTCCATTCTTTAAAAATTATCATTATCATCCAATCTATTTTTCCTTTTTCCACCATCCACTAAGATTGATCATTCTTCACCTCCCATGGAAAGTTATAGGAATAAGTTTCCCTAAAATATAATGGAATTATATCTAGAAAATAGATTCCCAAATCATGATTCAAAATCACACCTTTAAAAAGAAGGAGAAGGAAAGAGGTGAAGGAAAACCCCAACTTGGTGGGCAATGGAAGGTTCCAATGTTTGGTGGCCAATGAAAGGTTCCAATGTTTGGTGGCCCTTGGAAGGAAAAGGAAAAACATTCTTTTCACCTCTTTTCATTTTTCCCCCCAACAAATTTTACTTAAACCTTTTTTTTCCATTTATCTTAAGGTTTTGCTTTACCATGGTTCTAGACCATTATTTATGCCCTTATTTCCTTTTCCTTGACCTACAAAATAACAACCATGCATCTTGATGTAACAAATCTTCCACACATTCATCGCCGATTTGATTTTGATTGAAGATTTTTTCCTTTTCCTTGAATCATGGTGTCATGTATGACCACGTTTTACAGGCCGCACAAGTGAATGAAGAATCACCTCGGGAGTCATCCCTAGATTTTACGTTGACGCATCATTTTCATGATGAAGATCCCGAACTACGAGAGGTGCCCCTTCGTCTTGATGTTGAACCCTTTCAAGCTTAGTATTATCACATTTTTTCGAACTCTCGCACCTTGGTGATTTTGTTACAAATCGACCTTGTTTCTAGTGATGAATTAAAAACTTTCTGTGAAGGTTTTTATGAAACTGAAGACACCTCCATTTTTGCATGGTCTTCAATTCCCAACATTGGACACCATCGTTGGTTGCGTATTGTGGTTCAATGATTGCTGCCTAATAACAAGGTGGATTATTTGGTTCACACCATTTGACGTAAAATTTCTATAATTATGAACTATCATTGTGGCATAGCTCGAGATTCAACATGTAAATGTAGCTCCTTATTGAGCTTATCCATAACCTAAATAAAAGCTTCATTCATCATGAAATCCATGTTGCCATTGCCACCCAATCTATTACTTTATTTTCATTACAACAAAAGATGTCCATGTACACCAAATGATTTCACTAGATTTTGAATGAATTCACTGGTTGTACTGAACAGGGACCAGTGAAGAAATAATGAATTCATTAGTCTAGTGAACATGGATTAGTGAACTACATTCACATTTTGTACTAGTGTTTAATCATTATCTTGTTTCAAATTAATCTTATATTTAAAATGTTTGAGGATTATTTTATTTCCATTGGACCTTTCATTGACACTCCCTCAACTCCTTCACAAATTTCAAACATTTTCGCTTACATGATTACCCCCTAAATACCAGAACAAGACCAATGTTTTGCCGAATATTACGAATTTTGGTGTCTGTTTTTAACCCCAACCCTCTAGATTTTTCTCAACTCTAATCACACAACTAAACTTTTAAAACTATGATTACTAACTTTTGTTGAAGAAAATAATGAACCCTACACCTCATTCATCTAATATCGAATTAAAAAAAAAAACAACCCCCATGCAACCATGCACACTCATCATTCATTATTTTAACATGAAGTTGTTAAAAGCCTTTAATAACCTTACCACACCTAAACAACCTTGATGCAATTCTTAAAAATTTGAGACTACCACACATGGTTATGTCGGTATAACTCACACTTGTCTCATGGTGTAGGCAATTATGTGCGCGTTTTCAGTTGATAAGATTGACGTGTTAGTTAAAACGATGCAATGGTTGAGCATACTAATATTTTCTCCTTCAAGAATTGTTCCCTTGTAACAAGTTCATATGAAACATGTTGTTGCTACACAACCTGTAACTTTTAACTAGTTGGTGACACACATTTTTATAAGGTTGTTGTTTTTGGTGAAGGCACCTGAAATAAAGGGAATCACTTCTTAAACAAAATATCTAAATAGGCCTTGAATAACAATTATTTGCTTTGGTTTTATTATAAATTGGGTTAACTGTTGTTTTTTTCTAACATTCTATCCAACAAATTAATTCAACAAATAATTGGGTCAACACTATGGAACATTAGTTGATAGGTTACCCCCTATTGGCTAGGTCAAAAGTAATAGTAATCTTGTTGCTAAAATATTCTAACCACTCTCTTTGGTAAAAAAATTACAAAAATAACTACAAGTCTAGCATGAAATTCCTCCTTCATGTGTACACTCCAATTTTCATTTTCAACGAAAGCATGTGGACTTGCAATCTTCTTCAAGGTGGTTTTGGCTTCATCAAAAGTTGCACTTGCAACATCTATTGTTCCTTCCTTGGAAATCCCAAGTTGTTCATGATAAGTATGTGATCAATGAGAATTTCTTGACCACGTACTCACCCTTGAATTCTTCCATGCTTTGTTGCTCCTTGGGTTCATAAAAAATCTCGTAACAAGTCTTCTCGTGGTGTAATGCATTGCAGGTTGAACAAGCCTTCCAAATTACCTCGTCAAGCCCATTTGAGTTTGTTGGAATCCACCTTCATCAACAATAGGTTGTTACAACTCCTTTTTTTCCACAAGTGTTGATGCAAGAACTTGCTTTAGTTGTTCCTCAACAACAAGTTAAGGTAAAATTTCAACCTCCTCCTTTAAGTCTGAAATAATAATGACTCATGGTGTTGGTGCTACTCTAAAAGTAGTGGTTACCCTAAGAAAACGAGGATATGCTTTTAATTCCTCTTTTAACTCCCTACTTCTATGTTTTTGCTCAAAATTATAGTCTCCTCTATTAGAAGTGCATGTGAAACTAGCGATTCTACATAGATTGTTCCAATCAACTTAACTTGTTTTGCTCTTTCCCTTTCTACCTTTTTTCTTTTAAAAGCTTCAACTTTTCTCTCAAGTTCTCTCTCCCTTGCTTCTTGTTTTAACTTCTTGAAGGCGCATTCATTCATGGCCTCTAATAACATGAAGAAGTAAACAAAGACGAAGAAACAAACTAAAGGTTACGGCAGTTTTTTATATTGTTTCAACTTGTAATGACCTTCTAGCTGTGAATTGACATGACCTTTAGGGTTATAAACTTCAAGGATGTAGACGTCAATAAGTGCCTCACTAAATGTGTCGTTTTGGTCATTGTGAATAGTTACATTACTATCTTGAACATGCACATCATGATAATAATGAACATGCACATATGTTCCTTTAATACTACCATGTGTCAAATGATTATTAACTTGTTCAAACTCTACAAGTTCAAGATCTTCAAGTTCAATAGGTAGTGGTTTAGGTTCCTTGGTTTGAATAGGTTCATTAATAACCAAGTCAGTAGGTTTAGTTAATATAGGTTGTAGAATTCAATCTTCAATGAACTTGTATGGCTTCTACTTGTTGATGTTAACAAACATTCGGTTAGGATCAAACTTATCAATAGTGATAAGTAGAACAATATTGTTGGATAGATATTATTGGATCCTATATGGTCCAAACCATCATCTTTGAAATTTTGGTGCATGTTTGCAAACAACTCCTAGAAACCATAATACATAATTTCCAAATTTAAATTTTGTTACAATGAACTAGTTCTGTGACCATAATGATATGTTCCATTGGTTAGAAACAATTAGATCTTGCACAATCAACCTATTCTCTCGTAGTTACTCTAATTTAGATAGTCAATTAGTTAGGACTCTAACACGTCGTGGATATTTGTTTTCACTAGGTTTAGATGGTAACATGTATTCTATAGGCAATAATGGATGTAATCCATACACAAGCTAAAATGGGGCGGTTCCAACTTTGTAGGTGGTTTGATATGAGAATAAAACTACAAATAGGTGTTCATTCCAACCATTTTTGTTTTCATCAACCAATTTGATTAATAAGGTTCCAAAAACCTTATTTCTAGATTCAACCTATCCATTTCTTTGTGGATAATACACAATAGAACTAGTATGTCTAAAGATAAAATGGTTAGTAAGGTATTTGATCGCATCATTGATAATGGCGTACTTTGATTGGTCACAATTGTTAACAGACATCCAAATTTCATAAAAATATGCTTGTACAAAAACTTGGCAATTACTATAATAGTGTTGGTGCGAAATGCTCACACTCCCACCCACTTTGTTGCACAATTCATGGCCACCAAAATGTATCGATTGCCTAACATTTTGCTTATAAGTTTAACAGGTCCAATAAAATCCAATCCCCATTTTTTAAATGGTTTTTCAAGTAAAGTAATAACTAATTTGGCTAGGTTTTGTGTCGACAGGTTACCTGTTTTTTGACATTGATCACATGTTCGACAATATTAATGAACATTTTGATTCATCATTAGCCACCAATACCCATCATTTAAGATCTTTTTCACAATGATATCAGAAGAGGAATGCCCTCTTGCAACTCCTCCATGTAATTCTTGCAAAATTGTGGGCATCTAATTTAGTTGTAGAATTTAATGAAACCTATTATCTTGTCCAAATTTATATAGTAATCCTTTTGGAAGCACAAATGGTTTAACTTTTTGGGCTAAATTTTGTCTTTGGGATGTAGTAAATTTTTCTAGCATCACTCCCTTTAATAGATACTCATAAACATTATGTAACTACTCACACTAGTAGAAATCAGCCAAAATGTAACCACTTCATTTTTAACTACATGTGACTTGCAGTCATTTGCGACTAAATTTGGGAGTATTTACAACTATAAAATCAAATTTCAACTATTATGCTCACTTTCACAACTATGATGCAACTATTGGAAACTTCATCCTATTGATTGGATGGCTTTTAGGTTTGTTTTCATCCATGAATATATTGATATTCCCATTAGTTGCAATAGTCACCAAATTCATCACATCCTAAAAGTATTTTACAATGACATAGGGGTGTGTTTTTATGTATGTTTAAAATTATATTTATAATATATTACATATATCATCAATATGTATTTGTGTGTGTATTAATTATGTGTATGTATGTATATTGTTCATATAATAAATCTAAAATTTAATATTTCAACTCTGAAATAAGAAACAATTATGTGAATTTGAATTTTTTATTTACATTCTAATTTTGTTGTTTAGTTAAAATTCATTATTTGAGTCTAAAAATTGTTTTTCCAATTCTAAAACATTTTTTTTGAATTTAAAAGCCAATATTTGAACTCCAAGCATTTTTATTCAAATCTAAAAACTGATATTTCAATACTGAAAAATCTTATTTCAATTCTGAAAATTATGTTTGAACCTGAAAATTGTTATTCCAATTTTGAAACATTTTATTTCAATGTAAAAATCAATATTTGAATTAAATTTTTTAAATATGAATTCATAAAATTGTTAGTTTTATTCAAAATATATATGTTTGAGTATAAAATTATAAATCAAATTATGAAAATTATATTTAAACATTAAAATTGATGTTTCAATTCTAAAAATTGCTACTGGAATTCATTTTTAAAATATAAAATGAACAAACATTTGAATCTAAAGTTTTTAATTTTATTTCAAAATATTGTTATTGGAATTCTTTGTTTAATTATTTGAATTTGAAAAAAAAAAAATTAATATTTCAATTCAGAAAATTATTAATTGAGTCTAAAAATGGACATTTCAATTTTGAATCTAAAAATTGACATTTCAATTCTGAAATTTTTAATTTAAATTCAAAGACTTATTTCATCTAAAAAATGATATTTGAATTTTGAATTGTGTTTTTGGAATCTAAAATTAGTATTTAAATTCCTAAAATTGTTGATTGAGTTTTCAGTCTTTCTTCTACTAGTGTTATCCATAATGAATCATTTTTATAAATTATTATAAATGATTATTTTATTACTTATAAGTTACACTAAATAATTTTCTTTTAAATATATATTTTATATTCGTACAATAAAAGAATATAATTATTGTAATTAATGTTACATTGCTTTAAAATCATTGCAATTACTTCAGATAAGAATTAATTATAGTATATGCAAAAAAAATAAAATTGAACATAATTCTTCACAATCTGTAGTTTATAACTTTAAATCTGAATTAAATTTTTGGAAAAAATTATAATATAGTTAAACTAATTATTGTAATGATTATAATTTTAGGAATTATTATAAAGTAATTAATTTTTTTACTGTAAATATTTATCTATGATAAAAAAATTTACAATAATAAATTTAATTATATAATAATTAATATAACTATTTTAAGGTTACTTTTTTTTTAATCGTGTAGGAATTTTTTTAAATAGCAATTGTTTGTTCATTATTTATAGTTTGAAAAACATATTTTGAACTATTTTTAAATATTAAGAAGTTATTATTTATTTAAGTAGTTGATAATGAATACTTAATATTTGTAATGTATAGTTTATATTATAAAGATATGTTAAATTTAATCATTATTAATTAAATGATTATTTAATTATCTAGTGAGCCATGTACTTGAATTGTTTGTAAATTTAAAAACTAAGAACAAAAGGCATGAGGAAAGTTTTAGAGTTGCAATTTAGTTTGTGAAGAAGTTGTAACTTCAAAATTTATCCCATATTGTTTGTTCTCTATTCCTATTTTGAACATTATATAAACAAGGGATGTAGTCATCAAATTTCACATTAAGAAATTTGTGCACATGGGATGAACCAATCGAAAGGTTTAACCCAAAACAAAATGAAAGTTATGCACAATTTTAAACTATCAACTTCCCCAACCTATTCATCTACCTAACTGGGTAGGTACATAATATGACCTACCTACTTAAATCAACCTATGTACCTACCTACCAAAGTGCTTACTTATATGAGTAGGTATTTAGCCTCGGAATGTAAATCTATTTACCTACCTTTTTACCTAAGTAGGTAGGTAGGTAAGTAGGTATGTAGCCTAGGTTTGTAAACACCTATTTATGTACCTACCTAGGCACCTACCAACCTAATATTAATATTTTTTATTAATTCATCTTAAGGTACCATATATTTACATTAGGTCACGTGTCATAATATAATATCATCCCAGCATTTGAATTGAACATCCTAGATTATTTCAAAATAATAATAATAATAATTTAAATAATTCAATATTAAAACATGTGGCAACACATCATTTACCTCCATTATGACCAAAATAGTTGCATCATAGTCACATGTGACAATACATATACAATGGAGTCAAAAGATGAACTTATATTTGTTGAATTTTTTTTTTCATCCAATACACCTTGTCATTTGCAATAATGTCTCATGTGACTTGTCCAAGGTGATTAATGAGATTTTAGTCACAAATGTCATTTGATATTAAATTTTAATCACATAGACCAGTCTAAAATACTTAAATTTTTTCTAGTGTCATGTTGTAAAATGAACATGTGAGCATCACATGTTTAATTAGGTACTCCAATAGGTTCAATCTAGTTCAATAATCTACTCAATGCATCTGCCATTAGATGGGACCTACCAAGTTTGTATACAATCTTGAAATTATACTCTATAAATAATAAGAATCATATAACTAACATGCCAAAAACCTATGGCTTGTTAACTAAATAGACTAAAACCATATGGTCTACATAAAATGTGAACTTGTTGCCTAACAAGTAATGCATAAATTTGTGTAAAGCATAAACCATAGTTAAAACCTCTATTTGTGTAATGGTGTAGTTTCTTTCAACATAATTAAGCAATCTTGATGAGTACATAATAGGTTGATTTATTTTACCTATTGGGATGTGGGCCAATATTGCCCCTACTACTAGTTGAGATGCATCAATATGAACATGAAATTCTAGTTCCTATTGATGAATATAGGAGTTTGAAAGAACTGATTTTTAATGTCTTCCCACGTGGTTTGACATTCAATAGTCCATTTGAACACTTTAGTTTTTCTAAGTAACTTGGTGATTGGTGCCATAACAAAGGCAATTTTTTTATTAAAACATCTATAGAACTGTGCCATTCCATTGAAGACTTGAATTTCTTGGGGTGTTTTGGGTATTAGCATTTTGACTAAAGCTTGTACCTTCTTAGGATTAAAAATCTTTCCCTCTTTGGAGACTATAAATCCTAAAATAGTTCAAGAACACAACATAAATGCACATTTATCTAGATTCAAACTAATGCCATACTCTCTACATTTCAGAAAACATTTTGAGTTTTTAAAAATCAGTGGACATGTCATTAAAAATAGTAAAATCATCTAAAAAATCTCCGTGAATACAAAAATGTATTCACGAATGTGTTTGATGCATTGGGTCAAGTTTTTGACTGACTGTGAAACTACGGATGGTTACTTATTGCTAAAAGCATACCTATGTGTATTTGGAGTAGGAGATGAACCATTTCACTGCTGGGAAGTGCTTCTTCTGAGCCAATTTCTTATAAGACCCCATAAAACCTATGATGGTAGGAAAACACAAGAATCATGACCCATTTGTATACCCAACAAAGTGCTTAGAAATGAACACTAATTTCATCACTTCTGGCCACCAGTCACACTGATGAAAGGATGTCCAATGGCATTAGGAGAATAACTCATTCACCCATTGCAAGCCTACACAGGAGGACAAAAGTTTGATCATCCAACTTGGACAATACCAAGAGTTGCTACAATGATAGGGTCAGGAAAGTCTCCACTTGGGGGGGGGGGGGAGACAGCAATGGTTCTGTCCCCAGATAAAATCCACAGAAGCAATCCATTACGAAACAAAGATAGACCCCACTAGAGACAAAACCTAACCCATGGTAGCACACTCATCAGCATACGGTCAATCATTTGCAGCTCAATTTGACACCGCAACTTGTTGACAATTTTGGTAGCACTGTGTAAATTTCCAGAGAGAACACAAAAGCAGCAAATAACCCTAATATTGACCTGCATCGAAGATAATACCCGGGTTGAAAGCAACATTCACGTCAAGTGCTCCACCACCCATATCAAAAGGTGTGGCATTTTGCAATAAAGGAGTGGAGCTGTGACCGGTTATGGGGTGGCCGGACAACAACCTAATTACGGCCACTGGGTTTGGAAATCGGGTTGTTTGGTTTAGGGGTTTAAGAAATTAAACCTGTTGGAAAAACGGACGGAAGGAAGGTGGCCAATTTATGATTTTGGGGACATGACCTTGGAACGGGGATGGAAATGTTAGAGCGGGAAGCCAAGCAGGCAACGGCTGGAATTCGGGAGGATTGGAGTGGCGATTGGCAGAGAATGGAGGTTTTTTTGGAGTTTTGGGGGGACTCGGGGAGAGCGTTTTTCTTTGGGAGGCAGCTCCTTAGCTTGCTGCTGAGTTTTTTTTCCGCTGCGCCAGTAGCCAGCAGAAGCAGATGCAACTCGGATCAGTAAGCAAAATCTTGAGAAAGTAGTAGAGCTGTAGTAGGAACAAGAGGCAGTTGGAAGTCAATTTTGCATGATGAGCTAGGATTGGAGAGGGATCGTTTGGAAGCTGGTATCGAGCTGTCTGTGGATTTTGAGGTCCTTGTACATATTATCGTTTTAATGTATGCAGTCCTTAAGATCCGAGTCAGGAAGAGTTCGGTCTGATTGGTGTTTTGCTGAGGGAAACTGGTCTGTGGCGATGTCAAGCATTTGTGTGCCATGAGTCCCGGGTCTGAAAGGACCAAGTTCTGTGTGTTGTCTGGTTAGTGGTGGATCGATCTGAGGACGAAAGGCGCTCAACCTCCGTAACTCTCGTAGATGCAAATGAAAGTTCTGAGCTTCCTGATCAGAGCAGCAAAATGTTACAGGAATGAAGAGTCTGTGTGTTTGAAGGTCCATGTGCATACACAACTTGGGTCCTGATCAGGGCCCAAGACTGAAAGGAGATCAGGGACCGTGAGTAAAAGAACGGGACCCCTGAGTTTTGAGTTCTGTTTAAGATCGGAGTGTTGCCGGGGTATTTGATCAGTTGTGTACCCCTTTTCTTTTTGGTGACAGAGCCTCCAGAGATTTCCTGAGCCTGAATGGGGTACACCCCGTGAATCCTGAACATCTGCAGTTGTTACCATTGTTGATGCAAGCGCTGCTGGGCTCCAAAGAGGATACTTTTCTTTCAGCAGCGCTCCAAGACCTGCCACATGGGGTGTTGCCATACTGGTCCCTGATATCATTGCCCATCTCTGGCCTGAAAACCCAAAGTCTTTAGGTCTCAAATCAGTGTGCTGAAACACTTGTGACTGTAATGTGTAGAGAACAAAAAGGAGGCAAGTAGTTTTTTCTTTTTTTTTCCTTTGTGAGAGAGAGAGCTTTGGTACTGGAGTGAGAAAGGTTCAAAAGATCATCATGCAGAATGAGAATTTTTTTCTTCTCTTTGCAGTTTAAGAGTTCACCTATGTAATTTGGGTTATCGATTCCAATAGGGGTCCATGCTCCCCATATGAGGTATCCAAGTGCCAACACATTAGGCTTCAAGATATCCACCTGGTTGAAGTTGAAATCCTTGATATCTGGCCCCCTTGAAGAAAAGAGAGCTACTTGCTGCACTTGACCGCTATAATTGGCTATCTGGCCACCCCGTCTTTTGGCTTGAGCTCCAAATCGAACAGCTATGCCATTAGCATCCCTCGTTGTTAGCCTACTGTAGTAATCGAGCAAAACCTGTCAGACCCACAACACCATCATAGCCACAAACTTTATACTCTGTGCATACTGCAATACCTAATATTGTGATCAGTGCAAGCAAATTTGGGTACATATTATCAGGGAGAAAAAAAGGGGGCAGTGGGGTTTTAGGTGAAGAAATTAAATTCAGGTTTTTGGAATGCAAGAATGATGAGTCAGGGACAAAGAGGATTTGCCTCAGAATTCATCTCATCTATGATGACAATGCCTGGCATTGTGAAAGGAATGGGATCAAACTTGCTCCCTGCAACATCAGATTCCACCACCATGACTAGACCAGCTGCTCCTAAAGCTTCAAGTGTGCTCACCACTTGTTGCATCGATGCCCCTCCAAAGATGAAGTTGAAGGAGTAGGTGCAGATCATAAGCTTCCCTTGGACCAAAAGTTTGTTGAAGAGTGAAGCCAGTTGACAGTCACTCGGAGTATAGAGAGGGTTGCCTTGACCTTGCATCACATCATTTGCTGATATTAAATTGTACAGAAATGGCCCTTTTGTTGGAGCTGCACATGGACATGAACAGGGATCAAAACCATCATTATAATGTATCTTCTTTGTTGTTTGATTCTCTTCTTCATGGTTGGTTTATATCTGCATGAGTAAAACTAATATCTTGTTACTGAAATTGCCAAACTTTCCTGGATTGGAGTCAACTTATGTGCCAACAAAGTCCCAGGAAGAACAATCATGTTGCCAAGTGTTAACATTTTTGGGTATGATCTATCGTCAACCCCTGCACCCACAGTGATGATCCAAGGACTGAAAGAAGTAACAGTCTGGTCATAAGGACCCCCATTCCTAGTAGCCTCGACAACCAATATGTTTGCCTTGACTGCATTGAATGCCATGTCCAAGATGTTGAGAAAGGTGCTGATAGAACCAACAATTGCTTCGTGTGCAAAAAGTTAGCCTAATAATAAGAAAATCAACCAAGATTGTCAGCTTGGAATTGAATGGCCGCCCTACTACTGACTGGCACTGCATATTGTTGCGGAAGGGTGGGTTGATGACATCGAAATTGCAAGAGAGGAGTTTGGGTCATAGTTGTCATATCCTCTCCCCACTACAAAGAAACTGTACCCATGAAGATGGAAAGGGTGCATCTCAAACATCAATATGTTTTTGTCTTGCAAGACTAATTGCCGTATTTACAAAGTGCACATGTTAGAGATCTAGGAGAAAACTATCAATCCCAAAGATGACAATATTGTCGGTAATGGAATGATCTCAATGATTGTAGCAGGCAGTGCATTGCTAACACAATTTTCCAGTTACTAACCAATTGAAGCCATTCCAGGAGTTGGGCTACATTTTTATTGTTGGCACATAAAGTTCTTTGCTGACACCAAGGCCAGGCAAAGCATCTAAGTATGTTCAATGTCCAAATTATGGGTAGGAAGAGATCACCTGGACATTAACACTGAACTTTGTTCTAGATCCAAGAGCTGGATTCAAGTTTGAACTGTCGCCTGTATAGTTGAAGGGATTGAGAGGCTGATCTGGGAAAGTTAAATCAAGGCTTGAATTGAGCACATTCAGGCCATGCTCATATAAATAAGCTAGCTCCAGCAGACTCCTGTGCGTGTTATTGGGCTGCACAAACGAGATGTTGCTTACAGAAGCCATGATTCTATCACCATCAAAACCACCACAAATTGGTTGGTGAACAGCTATCTAAGTTACCAAGCCCATAACCTACAATGAATAACAAATCTATGTCGATTATTTGTGGTACAGTCAGTGTCTAGTCACTTGTATTTACACAATGCACTAAGCTCTCACAATAGTCCACATATGCAGCATCATTTGCAGCTGGAAATGTAGGCATGTTGATTGTCTGTACATGTGAGCTTGCACTGTACGTGAAAAATATAGTTGCAGGAGTTAAGGGGTAAGGAACCTGCAAGAAAGTGGTGGTCAAAATTTTTGTAAATCCTTTCTTGGGTCTTTTGTAGGTCCAAGTTATCTGCAGAGAGAAAGGCAAGGTCTATGTTGGAACTAGTGTTTGACAAGTGAGTAGACTATAACAGTGTCACTCAAATCATATGGGCTACTGCTTCCGTCTTGGCTCAGGTGGATAGACCACTGTTTATTGGGGCAAATTGGCAATCCCCTTCTTTGCCCAAGAGCTCCAGTCCCCTGGGGCCTACACAACAAACCCATGGTTTCCAGCAAAATTTGGAGAGGGTAGAAGGCATCATGGTGTAGGATTTGGGAGCTTACTGTGGAATAGGGGGCCATAGAGAAGGGAGTACCTGCCATGTAAAACTTCTCAGAAGTGTGGTTTGCTATGACAAGAACATCCACTAACTGGCCTGGTTGCACAATCACAACATCCACCGTAAAGGCTTGGACATAGCCAGAATTGGTTCGCACCAGTACAAGTGAGTGGTCTGCAAGTGCAAAATAGAGCCCAAAATTCATGCATCAACTCACAATGTGGACCAAGTAGGTGTATCCTGGTGTAGACTTCACTAGCATCTGCATAAAATGGATTCAAATGTCCACAGTTTGTCAGTTCAGAGCACATCAATTATACATGTGCCAACAAGCATACATGTGGCTTCATGTGCATCGTCATGCTAGGGCTTTGGCATCCTTCCTAGATGTTGGACCCTTCCAGCTACCCTAAAATAAATAAAAATGCATTCTCTGAGCCAAATTCCTGGAAGACACATGAAACCCCCCAACACTCCTGCAGTATGTATAACTGGTCGATGACCTAGTGAAGAACCCCTCTCCCCATCAGAGCTGGAATTGTGTGATGTCTAATGGTGAAGGTGTGAATTGAGTGATGCCCATACCTTCACAATTTGCACAAGATTGACTGTGGGCTACCTACAAGTGCAAGAGTTACAGAGTAATCTGTAACCCTAGTACATGTTGAGGAGAAGTTGTACAAGCAGCCAAGGTGAGCATTATGTTCACAGAAAGAGTTGAAACTTGAGATTAAGGTGAGCCAAACTTGAGACTTGATATATATTACATCATAGCAAAGCCCCAACCTCCAAAATAAAAAACAAAACACATGCAGCCAACTAGGTCTTGAGGCGGATAAAATGTACTTGAAGAGAAAAATATTTCAATCATCCAAGCTAAGTCCTTGTGATCAGTGAAACACACCAAAATTCCCTTACATTAGTATGAAACCCAACAAAAAATCCTTAGAAGCAAGGACGATAGTTTACAACAACTACTCACTTGTTCTTTTGCAAAAATTGGCCTTTCCATACTAGATTGGTGCCCACTACATCTTTCAACATCAACTGTGGTGGATCATCAATTTCATTTGTGATTAGCAACGGAGTGAAGCCTTTTCCCTAAAAAGTGCTGTGAACCCTAAACCTACCTGAATTGCTACAATCCGCCATCACCAGGTTGCTAGTTGCTACCTAATGGATGGGCAGCTAAAGATGGCAGGAGGGTTTTAAGTGGAGGCACCTTGGCATGCCATGAATTTAGTAGAGGAGGTCTGTAGGAGGAGGTCACTATAAACTTTTCACTGGAATAAAATGTGATTTTGTTATCCCCTACAGATTTGTATGCTGTCAAAATTTAACTAGTTATTTTCTCTATTCTCAAAGGTTTCAGAAAAAATGCCATACTCCATATTCAGTAACCTAGGGATCAACTTGCCATTGATTGTAGTTGCACTGTAGATACCAAAGCCTGGCAAACAGAAGTCTGCTGACTACATTTTTAATGCAGAGAGTAGAGGGAGCAACAAAGGGGAGAGATAGTTTTGTTCTTTTGCATTGGGTGTGGATTTCAATGTGCAAATCTCCTTGTCATTGCTAATGGTCTGAGTTGTTATGGGACAAATTGATTTGGCTATATAGGGACTTCATTGCTGTCAATCGCAAGCTTCAATCATCCCTTATTTGCTTGAATTTGAGAACAACTCCTGCACACCATTTCATGCCACTGGTAAGCAGAGGTAAAAGTAATTTAGGTGGCAATAGAAAGCTCAATCTTTCCCACAAGTCCTTACTGCTGTTGGTACTATATCCTACTATAACTCTTGAGGTAATTTTGCAACATGATTCTTTATGCACCAAATCTTTCCTGTGCTTTTCTGCAATGCTTTAGTGGGTCTTTGTGACTTGATGACAAATGTACTTTGCAATTGTCTCCACCCTGTTGTGTAGCCATTATCTTTGTAAATGCAGCTTCATGTTAGTGTACTTCATAAAGTTCATGAACACCTTGTTATTTTCTTCAATTTTGTTACATTCTACAAGACAATATGTAAGTATGGAGAAGTCCTCGGTACTTATGAAGATCCTTTAGAAGACCAATAATTGTGACTGAGAGGAAGGTGTGGATGAAAACCAGCGGAGGCAAGGAGGCATTTGCTTTGTGTGGGATTCCAGCAATTGAGTGAGTGTGATGAATGGGCATTGCAGCCAGGAGGTCACTACTTCTTCATACGTAACATGTCTTCCATATTTGCTTTCGCCATTGGTCACAAGTAAACCATCTCCCCAACCTCTGTTACAGTGAATTCTATAATCTCTTGGATTTTCTAAGGGGGTAAGGCGGTTGGAAGGAATTGCAGGTGCTAGCTGAGGAGCTCAATTGTGATGTGATGGAGGTTGCAGACTTCGAGATGAATGTGTATGACACATGACCTGGTTGTGTGGGAGGTGCACGTGAAGAATTTGTGTTTGCAAGTAGGTTGGACAATCTAGCATCATCATTTTGTGCATTATGGGCTCTATTGGACACATGCAGAGAACCATCTTCTCTTCTGGATGAAAGCGGTATCCACATGGTGGCCCTCTTTGACATAGGAGAGGTAATGTCCTTGCAGCATATTATTGTATCTTGCTTATTCTCAAGGGATAACGGCATTCAGCTTCACTGCAACTATTTTTGACACCCATACAATTTATCATGTTGTTATATTGGTCTGTTGCAGCAAGGGTCAGACTCGGTACAAGGAGCTGGGCCACAGATTATGTTGCAAGCCATGACTCGCATAACAAGGTGGCTTGCCCAGGGCACAAAAACTGAAGGGGTTATTGAGCAAGCTATTCGTCAATCTTTCATTGGTAAGTTTCAGCACAACATTTGCTAGAGAATTCCACAAGGATGGTAGTAAAACTATAGAGGATTAAAGAAACTAATGAAGAGAAGAATGTGAAAAACTTCATGTTGACAAGATAATAAATGAGACATCTGAAATTCTGCTTCCAGATGAAGTCTTGGCCTTGTGAAATGTTTCCGTACTACTTTGGGGACAAAGTAGCTACTGTAAGAGGATGAGGACATTGTTGCAATACTTTGGAAGGAATAGGACATTGGGAAGGAAATGATGGAAAGATGTCATGGTTTAATGCAAGGGTGAAGGTGGGTGTTGGCATTCATCTGGGAATGTGCTTAAGTTAAAGTATATTGTTAATCTAGCTTCTGGCAAACCTGATTTTGTTAAAAGTCCTCTTTTCATCTATGTTACTCAGGTTATATTCAAACTAGTTGGAGCGCCTGTGGGTAGGTCTAATGTGCTACATGGCCTGCTAAAGTTTGCTAAGTTACTTAGAAATGTGTGGAATGATGCATTTAGTTTTTATAAGCATCAAATTGATGTACTACATGACATTCTTTTTGAGCCAATAAAATCACAAAAATTTAGGATTGAAGACTTAAATGTTTGGATTATAGGAGTAGAAATATATATTTTTTCCCCTATTAGATTACAACACATAAATCTGGGCAAATATATTGGAACACTAATTTGGAAAACCATATAAGGCATGTAATATGACTTGAGTATAATTTGTATATTATTTAGAACAAATTTAACATAAATAAATTAGACAAAAACTAAGGTGATGTATGCATACATATTCAAGTATGCTCCAAATACAACTTACATACAATTTAAATACAACCATTATACATAACCAGTAATATATGGGTACATCTTAGTATGTACCCATATAATAATGAGTAGAATACATTCAATACACAATTGTGGACCCCTTATGCCTAAAATATGTATAATACATTTGGAATACCCACAAGGCTACGACTCATTTGGTGACATTTGCAACTAATGGTAAGTATAAGGGTCTTCTTGGATGGAAATTGTGTTGAAAGCTATCCAAATGAAAGGATGAAATAATCCATTAATCGCAAGTTAATCATAGAGTAGTTGCAAGCAAAACCAAATGCAAAAAGTAGTTGTAAATATAACCAACAATAATTATAAATGTCAAATAGTCACAACTAGTCGCAAATTGGTTGGTTACAAAAACCCAGTTTTCTTCTAGTGTGTATACTTGGTCTCCAAAACTTGTTTGCTAATATCCCTTATAATTTTTTTAAAGTATTATCTATTGTAGTTTGTTCTAAAATCACAAGTTGTCAGTTTGCATCACCAATTCAATTTATTTCAGCCAGTTGAATTGTAGTAAAATTATCAAGTAGTCTAACCAATTACTCTATAATGACTCCTCATTGATGATAGTAGGTTATTTGTTAGTCCCACCATGTTGTAGTTGTTTGACCATTTTAATAAATGAATCTTGTAAATGCTCTTCTTATTGCCAATCTTCAGTTCTTTTGGCTTTAATCGACTCCCTTTTTTTAAACTCATGTTGTTTTGATTGTTGACTACGAGTGGTAATAAAAGCTACTACATTAACTGGTACATTGTTAATTTTAGGTGGTTTAAGTGATGTTCTAGCATTAGAATTAACAAGTTTAATTCTAAACATTTTCTATACCTCAATCTTCCTAAGGCATTATCCATATCTATGTTCTTCACTAGAACAAACTATATAGGGATAACAAACATGTATTCTTCCTAAATTGATAGGTTGGGTTTTAGTTCTTGTTATAGGTTTTGTAGATTTAACTGTAGCAATTGGTACACTTGATACCTTTCTTTTCCTGTTATGACATGTTTCTACTAAATGACCAATTTTATCACAATTAGTATAGGTTAATGATGATTTAGTTGTAACAATAGGTACTATAGGTTTAACTACTATATTAGCCTCTAGCGTGGTTAATAAAACATTGTAACTCAAACTAACAGGTCCATTTTCCTCACATACTACAACTTCCTTGTGTTCAATTAAGGTATCTCTTTTCATATTTGTAGTTGTTAATCTTAGGTAAGGTAATAAACCTACCTTGAAAGTGATGGTGAAAAAAAATATGTTGTTTTAACATGTCGATAGTTTGTTAGTTTCAACAAATGTTCATAACCTCAACATGTTTGGTGGTTTATTATTGTATATTTTGAAATGCATGTAGACCTCTTCATTGTACTTTACAGTTTTAAATCATTTGCAAAATGCTTACTCCAACTTTCAAAAATGCAATTTGGATGGTCTTGAAGATAATTTTCTCCCCATTCAAATATATTATCCCTTTGAGTAAAACCAAACATGTTGATGATGTTAGCTTCCACTATTTCACCATTAGTTTTAATGGTCTTCTTAAATACTTTGATGTGAGCATCAAGATCAATGTCCTTGACATGGGTTGGATATTGTAACTTCATGTATGGTAGCTTGGTTGTTAGTTCTAATACATATTGCACAATAAGTGGTTGATACCATGGTGGTATAAACATAGATAGGTCAAGTGCTAACCATCCATAAGATCCAACATGTGGATTAAAAGGTGGTCCTCCATGTAGATCTCTTCCATGTGAACTTTGTCTAGGTGAGTCGTGAGTAGAACCTTTAGGTACATAAGTTGGTAAACAAATAATAACATGTATAATGGTTGGAACTAGTGTAATAACAAGTTGTTGAACATGTTATTTGTCTTTGTTGGTCACTAGTTGAACCATTGTAGGAAACTAATTTCCAACATAGTATGGTGTATAGGTTGGTGGTACAACAAGTTGTTTAGGTATTGGGTACACATTCCCATGTACATAACCTACATAATTCCTAAATATTAAGGAATCAAGTCCTTTTGTTCCAATTGGATATGTTGGATACAAATTAGGTACTAAAGGCACAAAAGGGGGTATGACATTATACCACATTAGGTATGTTGAAATAGGTAACATATTGGTTTCACCTAATACAATTGGTGTAACAGGTTGTGACTAGGTTGTTTGATAATTAATAAGTATTATTGTATGACCCATACCAAGATTCATGGCTTGAGTTCCTAATGACATACACATTGGGTACTAGTATTGTAGTGGTTGGAAAAATAGGTTGATGAGTATTCATCACCTCCTCCTTTAATAACTATCTTAATCTATCATCAACAAATAGGCAACGGTTGAACAAATGTCGCACTTGTGACAATATGAACAAGTTATAATTCCAGCATCTTGGTTTCCTTCTGAAATTGATTTATGATCCAAAACTTGTGATTTTTCACCTATACCAAGTACTAATCTAATAGGCCAAGTGAATGTGAATATGTGATTCCTTGTCAAGCAATTTTGGGTGTTGGTTCAACATGTTCTAAATGTGGTATAGAAATTTATTAATTAAATGGTCTTCGGTTGATGTGACAAAGTTGTTCTAACATTTTAAGTAGGTGAAGTCATTCCATCTCGAAATTAGTAGGTACCAAATTGATATTGGTGTTTGGTGGGTAGTTTTGAAAACCAGCATATGTTACAATTGGTGTAGATGCACTAGTTATGGGTAAATTGTAACATGTGCAAATCGCCATGGTTGTCGTGCAGAGACAATTTCATAAAATGGATGAACATGTTCATGATTGTCATCATGATAAACATTCATTACATGTGGTTGGGTTTTTATTCATGGTGTTTTTTTATTCGTGGTTAAAAGCATTGTTGGGTCTCTCTACATAATCAATTATGCTACATTTTGATGTTGTTCATTGACTTATCCCCTTTGTGTTACATCCATGTTTGGTGCATTCACATGTTCATTTCCCATAGGTTGCAATTGATGTTAATCTTGTTTTTGTGTAGGTTCTAAAATAGGTTGATGTCTAACATGTTCTAGTTGTTTTCTAAGACTTCTAGTTATTGCTTTTGATATTTTCTAAAATCAACAAGTTCTAGGAAATCTCTTGCATTATTTTTTAACATAATTTTTTCAAAACGACCCCTCCCAGTAGTCAGGAGATTATGGGAAATTTCTTTTATAGATTGGGCGCATGTTTTACTTCAAAAAGTTTACACTAACCTCACCCTATTCCTAATGTTTTCAAATTAAACTCAAAAGCAAAAACTTCAATCCTAAAATTGTCAAAAAAACAAACAAACATGAAACAAATCAAAATTTCAAATGTGATTTTTTTCAAACCTAATATATTAAAAATACTAAATCAAACTAGAAATTATAAATGTGATTGCTTCTAAGTTTTGATCGCCATTATGGTCGCCAAATGTTAAAAGGTTTTTGTATTCTTGTTAAGGTTGCTCAACTTCTAAATTATTTAATAATAGATTTTTTTACAACAAATACATGCAAAAAATTAACAAATCTAAAACTAACTACAAATCCTAAACTAACATGTACAAAAATTACTAAAAACTTGAAGAAACTTGGTTGAAAGAGAATGATTCGTGTTTCAAAATGAAATAATGAAACACATAACCAAATGTGAAATCAAAAGTCTATAAAAACAAGTATATCTTCCTAGTATTATACTAGTTATTTCAAAATACAACAATCATAATTCACCATTATAAATAATCATTAGCCAATACTTAAACTAATAGTCCAAAATTTCAAAAAAACTACACCATGTTTAACTACCTATTGACTAACCTATCAACCAATCATTTTAACCCAATATAATATTACCTATCAGGTTTAGTAATCAGTTAGGTTAATGCTTCATGTTAGGTTAACTAATAGGTTAAGTCACTTGTTAGGTTTAACAACATGCTTACATTTTCAACCTATAAGGTCACATGTTAAATATGGGTAACACAAACAAAATTATCGCAACAATTTCATACCCATAATTTCTTCTTCGGATGCCAAAATTATTGTTACAAATTATGCAAGTTGTTAATTGAACCTAGGAAAAAAATAGTCTATTTGTTAAAATTGCCACATATGGCCAAAATGTATAGCCAACTATTCAACCTTGGGCAAATGGAAAAAATATGCTACATATTCATGAAATATAAATATGAGGTGTATCATGGGTTTGATACAACAATTTTACATAATGGCACAATTTTATATGATAGTATATATTGTAAAATATACCTTGGAAAAAATTTAAAAAATACGTTACATATTAATGTGATATAAATATGAGGTGTATCATAATTTTGATACAACCACTCTACATAGCAACATAGTTTATATGATAGTATATACCATAATATACAGATGTACGCTAGGATACCGGTGTACAAAGTATATAAGCATAGGGCTGCGACTCTCAATGGTCATAGTTGCAACTAGTGGCACAGAAATGGGTCTTCTTGGATGATTTTCAAACAAAAAGTTGTCCACCTTAAAAGATGGAGAAAATAGTAGTTGTAAAGAAGTCGCAGCATAGTTGCAAGCATGACCAATGCCCAGAAATAGTTGCAGTTAGCCATAAACGCAATGATTAAAAAACAAGGATTTCTTTTAATGTAACATGATTGGGGTGGGGCATCTTACCAAAGACAATGGCACTAGTATGCAATGTTACAAAAGTATATATGTTCAATTTCTTTGACTCATCAGAATAAGGTGTTACTTGGGCAAGAGTGTTATTAATAGTAGCCAATGCGAACCACATTATTGATGATGGGGTGAATGGGATTTGGTGGGATGGTAGAGACAAAAGAAGAAGACTATGTCGTTGTCTCGAAGTATTGTGAACACACAAGCATATTCTAGTGCATGCAAAGTGTCATGCAATGAAAACAAGGTAAGCTTGGGTTGTATCATCTTGGTGAGTGGGGTGAATCCTACATTATTTGGGAAGAAAATGGGCTTCTCAAACCATAGAGACATTATAGGATTATCTTAAGATGTATACCATGTTGTTGTGTTTGTGTGCAGTTTTAGAAAAAAAAAGAGGAAAAAAAACAAGATGATTTTTTTAAAAAAATTTAAATTACATACGTAAACACAAAACCAAAGTAAAAAAATGTTATCTAAATTTCAAGTTAAAAGGCAATATGTACATGAAATGAAAAAGTTAACCCATTTTGGCTCCCTTTTTAATGTTAATATATTTCAACAAAGCCTATTTTCACTTTACATTGTACTTGAGAGTTCGGGCTCATACTTAAATGATTATTGAATTTCCATGAAATTACCTTTGAATCTGTTTTGAAAGCTTTTAGGAGTTCCATGATCACAAGCCTCACCATAGTGTAAAGGGGGCCGCCTTCTTGTTACATTGGTTGGAACGATATTTCTTTCATGTTCCACGTAAATTTGAAACAATTTAAACAATGGAGTTATCCATGTAAAGTAACAAAAAAACACAGCACCAAAACCCTGAGTTTGATCATACACAAGGTGACATTCGAAAAAAAAATCTGCAAAAAGGTACATTAGCATTCAATGGGGGGTGAAACTCAGAAAACCATCAATTTTGGTGGTAAACTGAGTTTCATCCGGTGTTTCCTTTTTCCTGAGCGCCTCCACCCTCGCTGCTACATATATTTTCACTTCTCCTAACTGTACAGCTATTATAATTAGTCTTGGACCTCTTGCAAGATGCTAAGTTTCATACTGAGATTTAATAACATGACTTTACTTTGCGGATTTCATACTGAGATTTAATAACATGTCTTTACTTTGCGGATTTCATACTGAGATTTAATAACATGTCTTTACTTTGCGGATTTCATACTGAGATTTAATAACATGTCTTTACTTTGCGGATACCACTGAAAGAGAGGATGGGGGGTGCGGGGGGGGGGGGGGGGGGTGATGAAAGAAGGCCCAAAGACAGGGTTACTTTACGGATAACTCTAATACCTTGGTCAGCATTTGGGGTTTTTGGCTGCCACTTGTTGGAGCATAAGCACAACCTGGTTTTTACTCATCCAAGTGGCAGGTACTATTGGCGTGGCGTTTTATCACAACTATCTACCCATTGTTCTTGATCCTTTGTGAAATTTCACTAGCTTGTGAATATTTTTTCAAATTTTTTGAGAAAAAGTATTTTATGGGGTTTTCGATCACAAAAAAATTTGCAAAAAATATTCTTACAAAGATTTGCCAGATTCTACATAAGGTTCGGTAGGTAGCCAACAATATAGAAGGGTGGGTAAATGTTTCTACGTCCATATTTTGTTCATATGCACCTTTGGCTAAGTTAAATCATTTTATGGGGATGTTTGCTAACATGTGCTTCATCAAAAATATGAAAAAAAAAAACACTACCCAAACTGGTTGCCTTCCCTAGGTCGTTATGCTGGGGAGCTCCCTCAATTTTATATGTTCCCATGGAAATAATTCTTTTCTACTTATCCTTGGTCCTCTCTCTCTCTAATATTTTGGGATCATTTGGGGTAAAAGTGTATAGGGTAAAGCCCCATGCCCCATGCTTCCTTTACCGAGCCTAAAGACTTGCTCCAAATATTTTTCGGGGTTTTGATTGAAAATCACCAATTAACTTTATACATACATGCCATAAGAATTCACAAAAAAAACAACAATGAGACTTCTTCGTGGTGCCAAGGATGGATTGAAAAGATGCTATCGAGGGGTGAAGGGAGGGAAGCGGTGAAGAAGATCTTTGGACAACCACGGCCCTTTATGTAGCTACTCGAGGGCAAAAGAGTTGTTCGACATTTTGGGATGCAACTTAAGGTGTCGTCAAACACACACACACACACACATAAGGATATTGAAACTTGGGAACCCAGACATTGCCCCTTGAACATGGCTTTTGAACTCACTTTTGAAAAAAAAGAAAAGAAAAAGGTGCCATTGAAAGACATATTGAGATTGTCAAATTTATGGTAGTACCTTGGCAACTTTGACACTAATTATATTATTTTCAAAAATGTTGAAATTTTCAAAAAAAAAAAAAAAATCTTTCATAACCCGAAATTTTGTGAAGGAAATGAGAGAATCTTTGGGAATATTCTTTGAATATTTCATTTTCCACCAAAATTACTTAATTAGTTGAAGTTGGTCTTGTTTGTGCTAAAGGTATTAAGGTAGACCAGCCCATCATCAATCACCTGCCGACAACGAAACACTTATTTGTCGTATGTGCTTCATTTTGATTGATTTTTAAAATGTTAATCGGAGTTCTACCTCAAGCTTTAGAAATCATCTTTGAAATGCAAAGGAAAAAGAGTAATGAAAAAATAATAAGAAAAAAAAAAGCTTTTCCAACTTGTAAAATGCATTATTTATTTATTTATTTTCCTTTCTCTTTGGACCCTCTTACTTTCAAACCTCATAACTTTATTATTTTTTATTCATTTTAAACGATTTAAAAAAATACTGTAAGAGTGTCAGCTGAAGTTTGGACCATTGTTAGTGTCTTAGAGGAGGGCTTCAAAGTTTTGTTTAGACACCAGAAACAATGAATGGAGCTCTTCCCTTTGGAGCTCTGGCTTGCCCTAAGAGTTTAAATGTTCGGTCACCGGCTGGTCTATCCTATTGTTCTGGAGTTTTTAATTTTTCTTCGTTTGCACCCAAGAAAAAGAAAAGAAAAAAAATGACGAGGGATGAAAAAAGTTACACCACATGTGAAAAACCAACGGCGAGCAAGCCAGCAAAAAGTGACACGTGTCAGGTACGTGCCATTTCAGGTCAGTGAATTGCAAGAGGTGGCCACGTCATTTAGGGACCTGGGTTTTGGAGACCTCGATTGCAGTACGTTCCTTTGCTGTCTGCTCTTCATCGTCTCTCTGGTTTCTTCGCGTCTTCTGGAGCACCGTCGTATTCGTGAACCACCACGCCTCGGGTTGCAGATCGAAACACTACATGCTGTAATTGTAGCCTGCATCGTGTTTTCGTGGATCTTCGAGCCTGTCGCAATTCAGGAGGCCGTTCTTTCGGTGGTTTTTTTTGGCGTATGTGATGCTGTGAGCTGCATTCTCTCGAGCACTGGCTCTCTCCCTTTCTCCTTTCTTCGGACGTCGTCGTCGTCGTCGTCGTCGTCGTCGAGTTACTTCTTGTTACAGAATCAATTGGATCTTTCTCACTGCTTGATGATTGGTGTTTTCCTTTTCCCGGATTTTTTTCCGTTTGTCTTTTTTTTTGGTAAAGATGCCCGTGCTGTGGTTTTAAATGCATTTAGGTCTTGTTCGAAGATTATTTTCTGCTGGTTGTCGTAAGATTTGAGGATGTCTGAAAGAATCCGATCTGCTGTAGTTCGTGGTGATGCTTGCTGCTTCAGTTGTCTTACTACTTTGGTGATCGTTTGGGGCTTAGTTTCGATACCCTTGTTGCAGTAGGAGTGCCTTTGGTGTGTTATTAAGCTCTTAAGGATGCTGCTATCGCACGTTTTGTCGTGCTTGTCTTGTGGTAGCTTTTATTGTTGTTAAGCTTCGAATTCATTTTATGGTCGTTTTGCAGCAGTTAGCGTGAATTCTCGAAATTCATGTTGTTTTGAAGGTTTCGTGGTCTGTTGGAGATTGTTTCTCTTCTGGTAGTAGTGTTGATCGTGGTGGTCTTCTCAAACAGGCGGCTTTGGGAATACTGTACATTTTAGAGATTTTCCTGTTTTTCCTTGTATTAATGTGCATTATTGTCGTGAGTCCTGGGAGGTTTCTTGTTGCAATCCAATTGTTGCTGTTACTCTTTTTGGTATTGTTTTGGAAGTTGCTGCTTTTGAGATCTCTGTTTTGCCAAAATTTAACTTGCTTGTTGGGAGGTTGTTACTAAAATTAGGTCTTTGTGTTGCAGTTGAGTTCCCTTATTTTCTCTGCCCCTAGCTTGAGCTGGAGCTTTTGTCTTCGGACTGAAGTCACAAGGTTCTGTAATGTGACAGCATTGGTCTGAAGAAATTCTGGGCAGATCTATGGGATGCTCTGTAACCTGTGATGGTGAGCGCTTGGTCGGTGACAACTTTGTAGTAGACAACTCTGCCACATGCTGTGTGGTTCAAAAGTTCTCAGCCATTTGAGCTGGCTGTATAGTTCAGATAGCACAGACATCTTTGCGAGTATGGAATTAATGACTCTTCATTGAAGCTTCGAGCCTCCAGCACAATTCAGTAGTGACAGGAACAGCTGGTCAATGGGCTTTTCCTTCATGCTTTGTGCACAAAAGAAGTAAGCAGCCAAGGCTTTGGCACAACAAAGTAATTTGCCAAGGAGCTGATTACAGATCCTACCAGTTTCACTTGACAAAGTTTCCATGCTCTGTTAACAGTCCTCCTGAACCTGTACAGCAGCTTTACACATTCTCCTCTGTTAATACATCACTTGGAAGAGGACGTAGGATAGTCTTGCAGCAATGGCATTTACAATGAGATCCCTTCCAACTTCGTTGTGCTTGTCACATAAACCATTATATCTAGGGCTACACCGATCGCCTTCTAGTACATTACCAGCATTCCACAGCAATTTTGGAGTCCCCTTGCGCCCCTCCATCCATTGCAATGCACAAGAGGAAAGCGAAACAATGGTGCAGGATGAGAAGCATCACAAGGAGGTTACAACAAATCCATCATGGTCAACTCCCGCCTCTCCTGCTCCTGTTCCCCCTGCTTCTCATTCTCCAGACCGGTATGCTGGATGGCCACCTTTGGATACTGACTCTGAGGGGTCATGGAAAGCAGGTTTGTTCTTTTCAAGAGAACCCCAATATGATGTAGTTTGGAGATGCTTTGCAAGTTTTCCTAGTCACTATGGATGCTTTCCTCATGTTGCTATTCCAGCTTTCCTTCTTATGAGTGACATAGAGACAGGTGAATAGGGGTGGTATTTTGGTGGCCTGGTAGCTAAAGTCAATGCATCTGAAATTACAAGAGTCAGACTGTTATATGAATAGTTCATGTAGTTTCAAAGATTGGTCTGATGAGACAGTTGCTACTAAGGAAGGTAAGTAACAGAAAAGATTTATGCTTTTTTGTTTTCCAGTGACAGGGAGATAGTTAGGGAGACAGTGACAGTGACAGGTGGAATGATCTGTGCATTGAATAGTTAGCAATGGACATGCAATGACTGTCTGTGATGAGCATTGTTAATCAAAAGAGAGTTTCTGGAACTTTCTCAGTGCAGTCAGTATCTGTAATTTGAAGATGGGTGCATCCAACATATGTAGGACCACTATTGCTGCTAGCAGCCTTTTTTTTGGAGCTTCAGAATGACAGACAGAATAGGTCGATGTGGAGTTGTTATGGTCTGCTATCTCAAAGCTGCAAAAAGTTAGGTGTTACAACTAGCTGACATGTTGAAACATTTGCCTATGAAGTTGTGAAGTTCTTCAATATAGTCCAACACAAGACATCTCTGTCAGGATCAGCTTCAATTGCAGGTTGATATTTGTTGCAAAAGTGTTTTGTGCACTTGCTTCATCAGATGTTATCAGATTCTCATAACAGGTGCTGCAAGTTCTACAGGTTTGTTACAAGTAGGGGCTGGCTTTGTACTAGCAGTTGGCTTCTCTTTTGCAGCTTATTCTGCGTATTCAAGATACGGTGAGTCCAATATCCTGAACCTTGCATTCTAGATGAATTGTTTCTGTGCCTTCTCTTTGCAGATCACTTTTTCTTCTACATATTACTCCAATTGGAGAGTTTGAAATGATGTTATCTTTGCTTTGTATGATCTTTCCATTGGTCATGCTCTGCCTTCGATTGCAATAGTTTTTTGGGAGACATTTACATAAGTTTTGCTGTGAGTGATTCTGATAGCTTCCAGTGTGTTGAAAAAGGTGGAAAGAGACAATTAGATATGGCACCTATGCAACAACAGCAAGCTTCAACTACTTCAGAATCAGAGCCATTGGACACTTCCAGCAACAAGGACACTAGTGGTGAACCTCTAGAAAGAGATTCCATACAAGATTTGCACAAAGAGGGAGGGTTACTTGATTCTGATATAGAGACTGTTCCTGCATTGGAGACTGAATCTGGCCTAGGGCAGGTTTCTAGTTCTAGCAAGGAGGGTCCAGCCTTGAGTTCTAATGCTGACAAAGGAGTGCCTTTCAATGCTGCATCTGATGACCTATATCAAGAGCAGAATCCAAACAAAAGCCCTTCCAGTGACAAAGCAGATATCATGCCGAGTTCTCAAGACATTGAGACAGAAGCAGACAGACCATCTTCTGCTGCTGAGCCTACAGCAAAAGCCCCAGAGAAGTCTGATCTCTTGTCTCAGGACCCTGTCTCTTCTCCATCATTTGAGGTTGGTGCTGTGTCCAGAGTACCTGCCCCTGCTTCTGTTGAACAGGACCCAAACCTGGAGAAGGGTTTTGTCAGTGGTCAGCTTACCAACTTTAAGAAAGGGTTGGGCATTTCTCCATCCACTGCGATTGACTCACAAGCTGGGGGTGAAGAACAAGACCAGTTGGAAGAAGTGAACATAGGTGAGGGAGATTTGACTACAGGCCACTGGCAGCAGGTGCTCAATGACCCTGCTACTTCCAGTAAACCTGATGTAGACATGAATGTACTGGATGACGTGCAGCTTGATCTGAATGAGGATGCAAACAGTGGTGTTGATACTCCAGCTGATGAATCTAAAGATGATACAGAAGGCTGGAGCGGCAAGGTTGATCAACCTTTCAGTGGTGCTGATCTTTGGCAGTCCACCTCTCTTTATATTCCTGCCCCATTATCTGCTATTTCAGCTCTGCGATCAAGACCAGGGAAGGTTGTGGTTCCTGCTGTGGTTGACCAGATGCAACAACATGCCTTAGAAGCACTGCAAACACTGAAGGTGCGTTTTGCTTGTCTGCACCCTTACAATCCCTGACTACAAGGGTCATCTTCCAGGTATGTGGAAAAAAATTTCCTTTCTTCATAAGAATTGACCACTTTGCAGGTGATGGACCCAGAGATTGAGGCAAGTGACATATGTACAAGGCGGGAGTATGCACGTTGGTTGATTGCCTCAAGTTGCAGATTAGCAAGGTAATAATGATGTGTAGTATATTACTGGCAACACCATGCTATTTCATGAACCCATTGTATGAAGAAAGATGATTGATGAACCTTGGAGGTGAGACTTTGAGTCAATATGCTCACCTTGACAATAGTGGTCTTGATGAGGATTTTGACTTTGTGTTTATGGATTCTCATGAATGTTCTTACAAAGATATTTAGTGATACAATACTTGTAGGTAAGGCATTGGTGGCAGCAGCAACTTCCAGGATATATTTGTTGATGTTGGCTACTGTTGTGATGTACAGAAGCAATGCTCACAAAGTCCTTCCAGCTATGTACATTGAGAATGTGACACAGCTTGCATTTGATGATATTTCTGCTGAAGACCAAGATTTTGCCTTCATCCAAGGTCAAACTCTCATCCTCGTTTACAGTGTGAAAATAGAGTTCTCCTGTGAACTCTTGTCATGTACCTTTGCATTGGTGATGCAGCTGGAGCTTCTACAAAGTGTCTGTTGCTTGTTGGAATTTTGGGAGTTTAAAATGTCACCATGAAGTAAATCCTCAGTGGCCAAGCTTATATATTTGTGGAAGCCATTTGGCAAATTGCTTACTGTTGTGTTGGAGGGCCTTTTGATGACAGGCCTAGCAGAAGCAGGATTGATATGGAGTAATCTTTCCAAAAATGATGTGGAAAAAATTGGCAAGGATTCTCAGGTGTTCTTTGAACCTGACAGGTATTGTGATTTGCTGAATATGAGCTAACAGAATGTCCAAAATTTGTCAGCTTATCACTATCATGCCCATGGATTGTGTATTGTCACATCTTGATTACTACAATTGGGGATCCAGAAAGGATTTATTTGTATGCAGAACAGTGCAGTAGTTTGTTTGCTGAAAGAATGGGCTTACTCATTGGTCTCCTTTACCATATTGGCTGCAGGCCCCTTTCAAGACAAGATCTTGTGAGCTGGAAATTGGCCCTTGACAGGCATGAACTCTCAGGTGTCGATAAAGAGGTATAGGAAAGTTGATGCATAATTTGTGAGTGGAAAGACAAGATGGTGCACTATAATGATAACCATAATTGTGAAAACTAGTTCTTGCCAAATTAGGTGTACATAATAAGGCATAGCAAAACTTCAGGTCATGAGACTCAACTGTATTACGGAAAGTTCTTGAGACACTTTTGCATTTTGTTTCTTGACATTACATGTCCTGACCAAGAAGGCTTAACTTGCAGGCTCTGCAAAAAGTATCTGGTTTTGTTGATGTTGACCAAATCCATAAGGATGCATGGCCAGCATTGATGGCTGATCTAACTGCTGAAGGGCCTTCTATCGTAGCCTCAGCATTTGGTATGATCCACTTTATGTGTCCTTGTTCCCATGCAAACATGCCAGGAGAAAATAGGGCAGTGCAATTTGTACAGAAGTTTCTGCAGACAGTATCATTCATTTTCAGATTGTACACTCCTGAAATTGCAATTCTGTGGATGGATAATTAGATCATTCTGTGCAATGGCTAATCATTCAAGGAGTATCTATGTACCATCTGTGGTGCCAAAAGTGATGAGAGACAGAGTTCTCAGTTGTCTGTGCTTCTATGAGGACTGATTTAACAACTTTGTCTGCATCAATACATGGGCAATATCTGAACCCTAGCATTGAAATCTACTTCTGATCTCATTTCCTGTTTCTTAACAGGATTCACGAGAAGGTTCCAACCTGAGAAGCCTACAACAAAAGGCCAAGCTGCTATAGCTCTTGCTTCTGGCGAGGCTGCAGAGAGTGTATCAGAGGAAATAGCCAGGCTTGAAGCTGAGGCAATGGCAGAAAAGGCTGTTGCTGCCGATATTGCCATGGAAATCCGTGCACAAAGCAATATTAATGACAATTTCCATGAAGAGCTTAGAGCAGAAAAAGAAAAGAGGGTGCAGGCAGAGAAAATTATTGAGGAAGTCAAGGCTGAGTTGCAGCAAGCAAGGGCTGAAAGGGATGAGGAAAGATACTCAGTTTTGAAGGACAGGGCAACTTTAGACTCTGAAAAGGAGCTCTTGAACGAGTTAAGACAGCAGGTTGATGAACAACTCCAGATGTTTTCAAACCTACGGGTTGAAGTTGCTGCTGAGAAAGAGAGACTGGAAAAGCTGCGTGTTGAGAGGGAGGAAGAGCTTAAATCAATATCCAGCTATAAGCTTGAACTTGAAGTGGAGAGAAGAGCTGTCATACTTGTCAGGTCTATATGTTTGCAAAACCTTCAAATTTTCTTTGAAATCCTGCAATTGCCCCTATTGTGCATGCAAGATTCAGATTTTATAAGTTTGAAGTGGCAGTTTGGTTATTCTTGGGTATGTCTAGTTCTATAGTTTGTGGCCAAATGTCCTAACATGGAGGAGAGTGAATTTTCCCTTTTTTGGTCGATGTGAGGTCATCTGTGGAAATTCTCATCATAACCATGGGGGGCAGGTCATGGGCAGAGGATGAGGCCAAACAGGCACAAGCACAAGGTCAAATCCTGGAGGAAGCTAGGAAGCGCTGGGAGAATCAAGGTTTGGAAGTGGACACTGACCTTGACACAGATTACAACCCAGGGCAAATTAAAGACATCAAAATGGAGCTTGAAAACCTACTTCAGCAGGTGCCACAGCAAGATGCCGTTGGGGAGGATTTCAAATCTCAAGTCAATGATTCAATAATCAGGTCATGGCAAGCCACTACAAGTGTCTTTTCTGGTCTGTTTCACAAGGTGGCGATGTTTCTCCAGGAGCTTGGAAGGAAGGCACACCAGTTGCAGCATAATGCCATGTCCAGTGCAGGTGAGGGAGCACAGCATTTCAAGGAAGCTCTGGGTAAGAGTACACAAGACGTGCAAGCAGCTGTTGGGGAAAGAGTGCAAGATGTTCAAGCTGCCATGGGTGAAAAAGCTCATAATGTTCAAGCAACTGTAGCTGCAACATCAACTAGTGTGATAGAAGGCTCAAAAAGACTTGCTGATAATTGCAAAGGGGAGGCTGAGAAGTTGGCACAGCGGTTCAAGCACTAGTGACC
The DNA here is from genome assembly GCA_963920785.1 of Sphagnum contortum. NCBI lineage: Eukaryota > Viridiplantae > Streptophyta > Sphagnopsida > Sphagnales > Sphagnaceae > Sphagnum > Sphagnum contortum. The sequence goes on from OY987288.1 coordinate 1,392,354, forward strand.
GGGTCCTGTTTCTTGTGGAAGGCACTGGGTCTGTCTCTTATCAAAGCCGCTTATGTTTCTTTACATTCTCAGCTTTTGGTTTCTGTCATTCAATTTCTTTGTTCTTCAAGAGGGACCTATTGGAAGTGCAAGCAAAGTCAATGTAATAATTAGCTTTCCTTGCAAGCCCAAGTATTGTATCGAAACGGTTCATGTGGTTCATCAAGCTTCACTATGCATCTGGTGCATTACAGAGAATCAAACCAACAACAATATGCTTAGGCTCATGGCCATCTGGCAGATCAGTTAAAACCCCTCTAGGTGTGGTGATGTCACTCAATAGGCAGCACAAGTATGAGGGGGTGGGATGACATGTAGAACCAGTCATTTCCAGTGTGAAAACCTGTAAATGAGTTTAGCAAACAGTCAAGCAGTGATTCTCATCAGCAGATGCATCTTTTCTCTGTCCTGTTTGCACTTTGATGATCTGAAGTGTGTTCTTTTGCCTTTTCTAACCTTTAGCGGTGTTTTTTGTTGGGGTGATTGTCATGAAGGTGGGTTGGCACAGGTGTGGCTGATTTCACGTTGACTTTGTGGTGCTTGTGCAATAAAACTTTTTTGAGAGGTTTGGCAATGACCAGCTTTCCATGAAAGGAAAAAAAAGCACTTGACTCATCATCCAGGTTTGAATGCTGGAAGCTTCTGTTGGGGGCTTGATGAGAGGATGCCCCTTTTTAAAGAAATCTGTACACCTCCATTGTAGAGTTAATGTCACCACTCTGAGAGATAAATAGCTGTAAGAATTTGAGGACATTTGTGCAGTAGACATAGGAAGCTGTTATTTGAATCTTGATTGAGGAGCTTGTATATTCTTAGGAGCTGTAGCGGCAGCAGATGTGCAGGTTTCCACACTTTTTGAGTTTTTTCTTGATGTCAATCTGAACTGTATATATATGTGCAATGCTGAATTTCTGAAATTCGGAGTACTTGTAGGATATAACTTCTACTGTGACCAATTGTGGAGTGCCAGTTCTGATGTCTTAGCTGTTTTACTACAAGAACTAGCATACAAGACCTAGCTAGTGTGACTAGCTTGATGACATGCTCTTTATGTCAACTTCAACTACCACCTGAAAACCAAGTGTGTTATCATAATTTGGGAAGGGAAGAGATCAACATGAGTAGCAGAGCTGGTGTGCTTGAAACCTGTGCTGCACATGGGTGGATCAGAAGCAGTGGGTGAGTTGACAGTCATTCAAAGGTTTGAGCTGAAAGGTGCATTGAATATACTATTCCCCATGCTTAACATTTGTTTGCTCATGGTTTCTTGAAATAAAACAGCTAGTAGCTTGACAAGAAAACTCCAGAAGGAAGAAAACAGGCAGCTTGCTTTTGACTGTGGTTATAGGTTAGCAGTTGCAGCAATGGGCATGCAGACTAATTCAGCGCTGAAAGCATCAGGAGTAAAACCTGATGTAACAAGAGTTTATGCTCTCTGGTTTTGTGAGTGTAGTAGAGCTTGTAAGTAATTTTCATTATTCACATTTGAATTTTTGAAGTTAGTATTTTCAATGAATTCAATGACTATAGGCATTGTATTATTAGCTCCTCTTTTTTTTATCATGTTTGAGATTTTAAAAGCTAATTGTCACAAGAGGAAGAGAAGGGTTCAAGTGAGGAATTTATTATTAGAGTTTGAAGTACCATTTGTCTTCCAAAAGACTAGACCATATAGGAATTTGTGAAAAGAGTCCAAACAATCTACACATTGGGATTTGATTGAGGGAGTTGTTTGGCACACCAATTTGGAAATGAAAGACAAAAAATATTTATTCACATATCATATGACTTACAGAGCATTTATGTATTTGGTTAGAGAATTGGAACCGTTTGTCAAATCTAGGGCTACTATTTGTTAAAGCACCATTTGAGCTTAGACAAGTTATTGGGTTGATGTTATATCGATTTGCACATGGGGTTAATGCAAACGTAATTGTTGATAGATTTCAATGTTGGAGCTTCTACAATGTGTAAGTATGTTGATGTTGTTATCAATGCTTTAATTTCTAGGGATAAGGTGTTTAGTCAATATATTTTTATACCTCATGGTCCACGATTACTCAAGATTATGGATAGACTTTTTCATGCATGTGGCAATATTGATGTGTCTCATATTCACTTCCCCAAAAACTGAATAAACGAGTTACTGCAATACCTACAAATTATCATTGTAGACGGAAAAGTTGTAATTCAATTGTCTTGCAAGCAATTTGTGACATGGACAACTTCAAACACAATCAATTTTAAGATAGCCAATTGTGGTGGTTGAAGGTTTAGAAGTAAAACTGTATTTACTTGGAGATGCAAGTTATGCAAATCAATATTACCTTTCGCATAATTTCAAGCCAATTGATGGAAATTTGCTTAAGATCACATTCAACCAACAAATGAATGTTGGTAGAGTTGGCATTCAGAATGCTTTTGGAATTCTTAAAAGCAAGTGGAGGATCTTGCATTTCATCAATACACGTGTTGATTGAGCTCTTGGAATTGTGGTGGTTGGTTGTGTCCTTCATAATTATTACCAATTGATGGGATTACCACCGCCCCCAAGAGATCCTCAAGAAAATCCACTTTGTTGTGCAAGGGGGCAAGTGCCTTTTCTTCGTGAAGGTTGAGTCACCGCACAACTTGAAGAAGCAATGCATGCTACACTTTTCACAAATTGGATGATTGTTCACACCAACCCCATTTGATGTTCTTCATGAACACTTTGGAAATATAGGTGCATTAAATCTAAGTTTTTATTATATTGGTTTGAAATTTGGAACACAAGTCCATTAAGAGAGCTCGTAGCTTTTACAATTTGCAAATTGAAAAAAAATTATTCAATTTTATTTATAGATAAAAAAATGCAAAAAAGTCTTACAAGAAACCCACTTTGGATATATAAATGCACCAAATTTGAAATTTTATTCAATTACTTTGAAATTTGAACCACAAGTGCATAAGGAGTTCTATTAACTAATTCAATTTGCAAAACTGAAAAAAAATCAAAAGCAAAAAAATTATTCAACTATGTTCCTAAATGAAAATGTTAAAAAAAACCAACAAAAAAGTCACTTTGGATATATAGATGCATCATATATGAGATTTTATTCAATTACTTTGAAATTTGAACCACATGTGCATAAGGAGTTCTATTAACTAATTCAATTTGCAAAACTGAAAACATATTCAAAAACAAAAAAGTTAATCAACTATGTTCCTAAATGAAAAAGTTCTTGGATGAAAAAAGTCAAAAAAACCTGCAAAAAACCCACTTTGGTAATGTAGGTGCATCAAATCTGAGATTTTATTCAATTGCTCTAAAATCTGGATCACAAGTGCATAAGGAGTTTTAGTAACTAATAATTTGCAAAATTGCAAAATTTTTGAAAAATAAAAAGTTAATTCAACTATTTTTAGATGACCAAATGAAAGAAACTTTTTTTTTTGAATGTTTTGCCTCTACACACAAAATCACATCATGATAGATATTTGAATCATTTAGAAGCATGTAAAATGTCTCCAAGCATTTTGGTGATTACCAATTGAGTTGCTTGAGCTTGTGCATGAGATTCTAACTCAAGCTTTCGACTCTCAAGCTCAAATTCCATTTGTTTGATAACCAATTTCTCATTGGATTCTATAAATAAAGCTATTTCTTTCCCTAGATTCTAGTTTGTGTCTCTCCACATTAATAGAACCTTTTGCAAATTTGTTCATGGCTTCCGCCAAGTAATTGGCATTTCCAATCAATGCTCATTTGCGAGATGCTACTTTGTCAAAAACCTCAGGCAATTTGCAAGAAACACCCTTTGGGGTAAGAAGAGAAGTATTTGTACCTTCCTCCAGTGTATTAATAAAAGTTTTAGAAAGTGGCACATCTTTTACCTCGTCATCATTTGAGGGCGTAGGTATGAATGCTTGAATATTTGGAACTTCATGTTCATCCTTTTCAATAATTTCCATAGTGCCTTGATCAACCCCTCCAAGTGCACCATCTCTTTTGGTGGAACCTTCCATAATAGTTGTCATCCGTGTAAACCATGATCATGTTGATCCACTACCTCCGGTTTGTTCTTATGGCAAAGCTTTTTGACGTTGGTACTCACTTTTCATCTTTTCGATTTTGTTCTTGATTTGTTCTTCTTCTGATGATACTCATTTAGCAATTGATGATGGTGTTTGGTGTGTGTGTGTGTGTCCAATGTTTGAATGACAAACAAGATTTGAAGATGCCTCCACTCCTCTTCATATACGTCAAGGATGTTAACAAGAGCAATGTCACTCCATCTCCCTCCAACATTTGTTTCATCATCTACTTTTTTTTTTTCCCTATGACACCATTTGACAATTGGTAATTGCAACAATGGAGGTGCAACAACCATGGATGATAAAGATCCTTCCAGCAATGGAGGAGTTATAATAGTTTTATATCTCATTTTCCATTATAAAATGAGTACACATATGTGGCCTTCCATCATCCATGATTCTATTAAAAAAAATCATATGCAAAACAGAAATAAGAATTGATAAAAATACATTCAATACATACAAAGACAAAATCAAAGCTAAAATAATAAATCACTTTAAAATCAACCATAATGTATTCACATACATAAAGGTTATAAATCAAAGGAAAAAATCCAAAATTTGATTAAAAACCTTAATCCTGATACATAATTTTATATTGGGGTTACACTTATTTATTACATTTTACATCATACAAAGACAAATTCAAGAAAGTTAAAGCAAAAAATCACTTTAAAACAACCATACTATACACACACACACACACACACACACACAAATTATAAATCAAAGAAACGAAATCGAAGAATTGATGAAAATCATTTAAATATCAAATACATACCAATGTAAAAAGTGTTGTTGGAGTTCCAAATTTTATACTAATTTAATTTTACCCTTATTATTGTTTTTCTTTTACTTGGGGCATTGCTATAACCTAGGTTGTTAGCTGCCATCATGAGACTTTAACTCCATGCCCAAGGGTGTTAGCGGTGGGCAAAATGGAAGGTTGGTGCCAAAGCCCCCCACTTGCCCCTTTAAACAATGCATGTGCCCAACCATTTTGTCCCTTTCAACCCAAGTCCAAGTTCTCAAGGCACACAAGTAAAAGTTTTTTTTTCAAATTGGAACTACTGAGCCTTGCTTCTGAGCTGGTGACAATTCAACTTTGAGTAGAAATTATGAGGCAAATTGTGATGGTGTTGGGTGCATGTTACATCACAAAACAAAAGGAAGAAACAAATTATATCATGACATTTTGAGATGAAAGAATTGAACATAGTTTTTAGTTCTATTTTAATGAGTGACCTAGTATTTAGGGAACTATCGACTAATTGATTTCACCCTCACATAAATTGCCCATGGTCCCCCTCTCCCCAAAAGTGAACCAACAAATTCAGCCCCTCACCTTTGCCCACCTTCCCCCCTCCCTAAACAAGGGGGGGGAAATGAGCATGTTGCATTATTGTCTTGGTTGTCAAGATGTCTTTTTCTTGATTATGTTTTCAATTTTCTCTTACACTTCTCAAGCATGGATACTCATTTAAGCAAGTTATTAGTTTTAGTTGGGTGCAAAATGTATGAAACTAAACTTGTTTTAAATTGAACTGAGCTCCAATTTCTTAAAAAATCTCTAAAACCAAAAAATCCAAAAAATTGTTCTAAAAACCACATCAAAAGGTCTATCAAACCAAAGAAAAACTAAAAATTAAAATCAAAGGACTTGACAACATTGATCTTTACTTTCATCCTCGAAAGATTATGTTTTTACCTAGTCTTGGATGATGGTTCATTCTTTCATGTTAATGTCATTTCTATTGATTAGTTGGGGCGGCAACAACCAAAGCTCAAGAGTTAAAACCTCTTTTTTTCTTTCTTGGGTGAAGTATAGGTATGCTTTCAAGCTTTGGACATTCACAACTTGAGAGGAGATTCCAAATTTTGAACACCCCCTACATATAATCTTTCCATTTGGCTGACTAAGACTTTGGGCAAAGTATATCTTATAAAACCTAGGATTGTTGGGAACAATGCAAGGATCCATGGGAATTTTGGGAACAACATAAGGAACATTTGACATAGCATATGGGATAATATAAAGGAACACAAGTGATGGACACATGAGAACTGTGAGAACAACAAAGCATATAAAGCTCCTTATTTACCTAAAAGAGGTGACTAGTTGAGCTTCGCAATAAAATATGTAAGGGCATTTGATAGTTGGAATATCTACACCATTTTAATGTGATGAAAAGAAAAACTTCATTGCATAGGTTACATATATGACACAATTATATGGGAGATTAGATTTTTTCAAATGGGTGAAAGCATAAGAAAAAGGATTATTTAGATTGTCATATTTATAATTGTTTTGGATCATAAAAGAATTTTAAATGTAAATTCATATTCAACACTCAATAAATTGTAAATGATCCATGTTGCATTAGACTTTAATAAGATTTTTTTTATAAAAAAAAGATGAATTAAAAAAATGATTCATAATGGACTTTTGAAATGATGACATTAAAGTTTGTCATGTAGATAGAACGAAAATTGTAAATTCAAAAACTATGTCATAATATTGAGTACATTCATGTTAATAGGAGCAATGAACATGTAATCAACTTGATGTTATTGGTAAAAATAATGTGTGTTCTATATTTTTTCAAATGTGTTTACATAATAATGTTTCAAATATATTATGAAAACATGTGGAATGATTTGGAATGAATCTAATGATAATGAAATATTCAAGAACATTGTAACCTTGTTTAATGGATTCTTAAATGATTTGAAAATAAAATTTGTTTTAGGAAATTTTTAGGCACATCTTCACATAGTGCAACATTTTTTTGAGTCATAAGATTTTTTAATAATGTTTTCAATGTGAAAATGAAATATTCTTTAAAAATTCTAAAAATAATTAATTACTAAGGATGTACCATTATTTTTTATTAGCTCAAATCCACCTTAATATCAAAATAAAAATGAAGAAAATTAAACCATCATTAAAATTTTAAAATATAAAAAAAAGATGCATTGAAATTTTCCCAATCCAAAAAATATTATTTAAAAAAAATCCATGATTTTTGTCATAATTTATCATTTATAGTCCATTTCACATTGAAATATTCAAACATTCACATCCATTTCTAAACCAATTAGATGTCTAATGATATATAGAAGGTGGTCTATCATTAACTTTTGATTTTTTTTAAAAGGAATATTGTAATAATTATAGTTTGATAATTATTTTCACAATAAGTTTTGCTAATGTAAGATGTAGAGCTTCAAATTATCAAAAGTGAATCATCTAACCATGCTTTTAAGCAAATTATAAGATAAAATAATGACGACCTCTTCATGATTTCCAACCATCCATTGCATTGAATAATATATGACCAATCTTCAATGCAAATGATAACATAAGAAATTTCAGAGCTAATACTAAACACAAAATAATTTACTATCTTCATGGCATTCAATTAATATGAATGTGTGCACCCATATTTTGCCTTGATGAACTAAAATACACATCATAAGGACAAAAGTTTTGAAAACAACTAATAAAGTGGATGATGTATTGTTTCATGTTGGCCTATTTGATTCTTCCATTTGTGCTAACAAAGATCTTAGTTCATTGAGCCTTGCTCCCCACAGGGACATGGATTGTCACATCAGGGAAAATTTAAGAACTTACCTTACACTATCTAGTTTCACACTTGAATGGATCTTTTTACAACAATTTTTGTTGGGAATGTTTACATTGTGAGCATTTTTTTCCCTCTTAGGTCCTCTATTCTTGCTTCAACAACTAGTGCAATGATGACGGTGGTGACGGTGGTGGTTTGTGGAAATAGCGGAGGTGGAGAGCAAGTGGTGACAGAAGTGTGGATATGTAGTTGAAGAAACCTTCTTTGTTTTTCTCTATCTCTTGTTTTATTTTCAAGAATTTTTTTTTCTATTTGTGAAAATCCAAAATAGTTATATTCATACATGGGTTTCAAGTACATGCGGTGTTTGACCTATTGCAAAAGTGGCACACATGCCTTGCTAAGAGCACTTTATATTGCACATTTTTGTTTACTAGTGAACTATAATTATAATACATTTTTGGATAAGAAAACAACATGATGTCACATGTATTGAAAGTTGGGGAAAGGGGTTATTTCACATTATTTGTCATGGTATTTGCATGTAGTTAGCCTTCTATAACTATATCAAGTTGATTGTTATTTGATTGGGATGGGCATACCTTGTTTTCCTTGTGCATGGTATGTAGTTGAAAAGGTGTGAGTTTAATAGAAGATTGTGCCCAAGTGAAGTGTTGTTACAAGACTTAAAAGGCATTTACATTCGTGTGTACTTGGTTCATAAAAAGTATGTTGTTTGTTCGAGGTTTGTAATTAATGATGACTAGGTGGGCTAGGTTGGTGTTGGACCTTCTAAACACATCAAATCAAAAAACTTATTGCTCACACAAACTTCGTAGGCCACACAAACTTCAATTGCTATATAAAATGCAATTTCTCCATCCATGTTCCTTCTTGTATGTCATAGGAATCCTACTATTGTGTTTTATTCTATCATGCTTGATGTGCATTGTTAACTTAGAGGGTGCATATAAATAGGATTTAATTTATAGTCGTACTGACAAGATGAAAATCTTTTGAACATGGGCATTAGGCTAATCTTTTAACATTGCAAGTATTTAACCTTGAATTCCAAAATGTAAGGTCTTACAAGATAAGCTTTATTTGAAAAAAATTCATCGTCGCTTTATAGCATGTGAAAATGGGAAGGAATTTGACAAGACACCAATTGCATATGATAATGGTCTTCAACGATGTATTTCTACAAACACCACATGGGTTCGTGTGCAAGTGAATTACTTGCCCTAATGTTGTACTTTGTTTGGATGTGCTTGCCCTTGGCTACCGAACTCTTTTTATCATCATCGTTTAACAATGGCATTTGGCCAAACCTTCACAAAAGTTGCTTTTATGGAAGGAGGGATTTTTTATTTTAATTTTTTGCTTAATTGTGAATGTTAGCTTGTGAGTTTGAAATGCACATTGATGAATGGCTATGTTTTGGAATCATAAATTACATTTCATTTTGGCTTTACATAAGTTCTTTGTTGTGTTTCATGCTTCCAATAAACAATATTCACAACTGATCACCCAAGTTGATCGGGGTATCTATTGAAGCTACTGAATCAATGTAGTGACGATTATTTTTTATGTGGGTCTTATAGAAAATATTAGGTGATGGAGGTCGTGTGCTATATAAATTCAAGGTTTTGTCAACAACCCTTTTGGTCCAAAATTTGTATATGGTTATCGCAACATTGCCTTGGAGGTGTCCACCTATAACCAAAAAGGAGGGAACCCAGAAAACAAACGGACCCCTCTCTGCCCCAGACGGAGCACATCGAACGACACTTCAGACCGACCGAAATGCACACACACAACACAATCACACTGCCGATTCACGCTCGGGACCTCTGTCTGCCAAACCTTAATTGAGACACATCACAACACCATTGCAAGACTCTTCACTGAACTATCTTTTCACATAAATCATCAAAGCCAAATTTCACATTCATTTTATTCACAGTCCGGTATTCACAATTTCGCCGACAGCACAAGCTCCCATATCTCCTCTCTTGCAAAACCTAGCAACTCTGTAGTATCTGTTTTCTATTCTCGCTAAGTACCATCAGATCAGAAGCTAGGACATAGCTAATCGCTAATCGTAGCGGAAGAAAATTACCAACTAGCTAAAAACTTCCTTCTGAGCTTCTGCCTACTCTCTTGTCAGCACCGAATTACTCATGTCCACTACTTGCTTCTACTTAGCTTCTCTGCTTGGCTTCTTCCAGAAGCTACCTTCCTTGCGCTCCATCCCCCTTCCTGAATGCAGTCCCGCTCTACACTCATCAAGAGCACCGTCATCTCCAGAGATCCTACCCTAGACAGATCTTCATTCCCCATGCAGCCCATGCATACCCAGCCGTCTGGATCCCTAGATCGATTTAAAATCCGTCGCCACTCATGAATGGAGGCGGCGAGATTGATTCTGGTTTTCATTTCTATCCCCTTACCGGCTACACAATCTAGAAGTTCAAGTCCGGTCACCCGTTGTTCGGCTACACACCAATTTTTTTAAAATGTTTTTGTATTCCCCCATAATTATGTTGTGCAAAAAATGTTCAATTGGCCATTGTATTGACATAATTGAATACTCTTAGGCCAAGTTGAGCACATTGTAAATGTATTGGGCTAACAATTAGAAATCATACTTAACATATGAAATGGTGTTTGAAACTTTTTGTATTCAAGAAATATTTAATAACAATGCTAGTTCATTTTTATGATTTCGTTACAGATTACGTACTTTTTGGGGGCTAATGTGGCGAGTCATGAAGAATGGACATATCACCACTGTGACTCTATTTCAAAGCCATGTTTGATAACCAATCAAATCTCACAATTGCCACATAAGGATATGGATGACTTGATTAGACTTGCTGAGCTTGGAAAGTCACCCTCATTGGGACAAAGGCATCAACACAAAATCTAGACTTTTTTACATGCACATGACTATGTACAATAGTAGTTCACTTTGCAATACTTGTGCTACCTATTTCACTCAAAAGGAAGAAGGGTTTCAACAACAAATATAGGTGTATAATCTAATTGATGATTTTCTTGTCTGGCTAAATCAACAATATATATACATATTGGAAGGCTCAATCTTTCTATCTTGTGAATTCTTTTCAATCAAAGTTTGCATGAACCTTGTTTCAAATAGCCAAGAATGCACGAGTGCAATTATTTGAATGACCCAAGTCAACAAATCAAAACCCTACCAAGTCATTATGGGTTGGGTTTAAGGTTTAGGTGACATTTTACTTCAATATGCACGTGTATACAATAGTGAAAGGAACAACTTTTTGAATCATGTTCATTTGAAAATATATCTCACCTCTTTCAGCATGGTCAAATTGGACATGCTTGTAAACCTTTAAAAGAAAGGCTTATTTGTACAATAATGAAAGTTTTTTTTTTGGGTTTTTTTTTTGGCAATCTTCAATATGATCATTTCAAATGTTTCTTACATGGGGAGCTCTTCTAAACCCACTTCCTCATCTTTTGAACACAATAGATTTTCACTTTGTCATTTGTGATTACATAATAATATGTGTGGTCTCTGACTATCATTTTAATTATGTGATAGATGAACACATAGTGGAATGCATTGATTCAACACATGCAAGGAGGTGAAATTATTGATGTAATAAGAAGTACATTCATGCCTTGAAAGTTTGAAAAAATCGTTTGGAAACTTGGTTGTATAGATTGTTGGAACAGATTGCTAAACAATAATTAGTTAAATTGGTTCTTTACAACTTGAATTTGCAAATGCCCCTAGAGTCTTTTGATTATGTAAATCTTAGCTCCATACTTATTTTGAATATTTATAGGTTGGTCATTCTTGTTACTTTGTCATATGTCCATTTTGGTTTTTGTCTTCAAGTTACTTGTCATCTTGGTTCCCAATTTGGTTAAATCTCCTCTAAAAATTCAATTCAAAGTTATATAATTAGAGGGGTTTTTTTTGTCTCTTGTTATTTGATCTCTTCACGCATGATCCCACTTTGCATTCTTTACAAACATAGGTTGAAAAAATAGTAAAAACTGATGAACATTTGTATGTATTTTTTATCATGTTAATATTTAATTTGAATTAATTTTAAGTATATGATTATGTGCAAATGTAGCCCTTACCCCCTATTTTTCTATATCCATGCAATCAGTTAATGCATATTTAATTAGTCATAATTTAATGTTGTTAAGTCTAAGCTTAGGTTATTGTTAATTAGAATTAAAGTTTAGTAAAGGGACACTTGTGGCAAGGAACCCTAAAATCAATATCTAGATTTAAACCTTAGTCCACTATAAATTTAGATGTAGCCATGAACCCATATAGATGTAAACCCTAATCCATTTTAGCCCTAAATTTGATACAAATTTAACCTAAATCTAAACCCTAATCTTGTGCACCTTAGCACACCTATTATGAAGGTGATGAATTATCATGGGCTGTTATATAATGCTATTTGGTTTTGTTCTTGAAACAGTTTTTTAGATATCATCTTGTCTTGTTTACAATCTGCAAGTTTTGTGACATTTGAAGCACTTGGTTTGAGCCCTATTTGCAATTTTTTCCCCGTTTGTTCACTTGTTTGAAGTTTATTTCTTGAGTTGTTAAACTCCTTTTAAAGGTTTTTGTTTATACTTCAACACACCACAACACACCATAGAGCATAAGTGTTCCATAATTATATTGGGTTTTAGTTTTGTAAAGTTTTTATTTTTTAGTTTCTTATGTATATTATAGTGCAAAATACAATTTTTTTTTTTGTTTGCCACATATTTGTATGTGTTCCATAACTACATTGGGTTTTAATTTCATAAAGTTTTTAGTTTTTAGTTTCTTGTATATATTACAATGTAGAATACAAACAAGTTTTCTATATGTTGTGCATATTACTATGTGTGGTGTACAAACAATTTGTTTTGCTTGTGATTGGGTTGTTTTTGGGAAGTTTTAAAATTGTGTTGTATATGGCTTAATTAGTACCTAACCCAAGCAAAAAAAAAACTACACATGTGAATGTTGTTGGCATCACCAACATGTAGCAAAACATGTTTGGTGGCTATTTTGAAGGTTATATTGTCAACAAGTGTGCGTTTGTAGATGTTCCTAGAAGTGGGTTTAAATATATCCAAATTGTGATTTAACATATCCAATTGGATACTTGACAATAATTTTAATTGTTGGGTTCAACTTTGTTTTTACCTTTTCCCTTCACGTGAAATTGTGTCTTTTTGTTGTAAAATCATGTCACAAAAACCAACAAGCATGTTAAATACTAACATGTTGGAAATTCAACATAATTTTTTTTCCAAACTTGTGTTTACAAAAGTTTGGATGCAAGTTCCAAGCCCCCACCTTGGATTACAATCCTGATACTCCTTTTTACCATCAAGCCATACACAAAATTGAAATTTCTACTCACAAGTGCCTTGTGTTATTTTCATGGAATCAAGATTAGGTAGGCAACTTGCAACATTTGGTGAATGCAAGTTATAGTGACTTACAAAATGGCACATGAAAACATCATCAAAGTCCATATTCATTTATATGTTTCTGGAGCCTTGGAAGGATTAAGTAGTAAAATATCAACAATCCATCAATTACAAGTTTTTTTTTTCATGTATATATTTATGCCCTTTTAAAGATTTTTTTGGGTACAAATGTGCACAAACCTAACATAAAATGGGTCATTTTCTATAATGATACGGCCTTTTGAAAAAACCCTTGTTTTTTTAACACTAATAGAAAAGAACAAAACACCCATTAAGATTAATCTACAATTGACAGGCTACAAAATCCTAAAATTCAAGATTTGATATTAACATGTATTTAAAACTAAAATGAAGTCCCTAATAATTATAATATCAATCATTGAATCATTTTGAAGTCCATATATGAAACTTGTTGTTAAGGAAGACAATTCATATGTTTCGCTTTGGAAGTCCACATATCATTTAATTTTGCAAGTTATGCATAACAAATACATATACCATACACATACTCAAGTTCATAATGTAAAGCTTAATTTTTATTTTAAAAATTATGTAACATAAAAAGGGTGTAATCACAATCCAATGAACTAAAAAGGGTGTTAGACCACAAAAAAAAAAAAAATCAAAATTAGAAAAATATTTATGTTTTACCATTTAAAACCATGGAAATCATGGCAAGTTATTGTTTTTTCATTCACATGAATGTCAAGGAATTCAACCAAAAATCTATTTAATAAAATTTAAGTCCAATTTTGGATTTAAGACCTTTGAAAGTGAACATTTATTGTGTCAAAGGGAGTCAATTGCAGTTTTGCAAAGGACTATCAAAAAGATTCATATAAACAAAACATTTTGATGGGAAAAAATTAAGGAGGATAAAGACCGCATGCCGTACTTGCAAAACATCATCGCCAATGGGTCTCAACTCCTGCTTCGAGAAGACCGGCCTGATCGCTGGCCGCAAGGATCGTCCCGCTGATGTCCTGCTCCTAATGTTCTGTGCCGGCGAGGACACTTGCCTGGACTCTGTGATTACACACCTGTGTAGCCCACCTTCATCGATCGTGTGAAGGGAAAGAGTTTGGTCGTCGCCAAGGCCGTCGCTACCAAGAAGCACTCTGATGACGACAAGAAGTGTCGCCGCAATGGCCTGCGCATGATCGTCATGGCCTGGGAGACGTTCGGCAGCTCTGCCCCCAAGACGTGCATCATGATTCGCAAGATCGCCATCCGCCACGCCGACAAGCACAACCGCCCTCAAGGATAGACCATCTACCGGATTAATCAGCGCCTTTCCACCACGCTTCAGCGCGGTGTTAGGGAGCAGCTGATTGCCTACGAGTGCGCCGATTGAACGTTAGCCTCGTAGCTAACTCCAACGACGGTTAGTAAACCAACATCTAAGTTCAGGGCGTAAGACCTATTAACCACATTCAAAAAAAATCATACTTTATAATTTATGGAATTCTAAAACCTAAAAAATTCAAAGAACTTCTCAAAATTGATCTAGGAATTTAGAACTTTGAAAGTCCTTTACCACATATAAGTGGGGTATAATTTATGTGATGTGTTAAAAAAAGTTGTAACTTATTATAAAAGAAAACATAAAAATGTAAAATATGATTTTTAAAAATTGTGATTTGAATAAAAAAACACAAACACACACACAAATTTACGAGAAATCAACATATTTTCAAAATTCGTATTTATTAAAAAATGATCAACAAAAAAATGTCATGTATTGGGACAACTATAAATATTTATTATAACAAATTGCAAAAGAAATTGTTCTAAAATTTATTTTTATGAAAAAGTTATTTTAGGCAAAAAAAATGCAATCTTTTCCTAAAGTAATCCCATTGGTTCATTGTATCTCGTTTAACCATTGCATTTACATTCATATCATAGAAATTGCCACTATGACATGAAAAGACGAAAAGTGAACCATCATTGACATTTGGTGTTGACATGTCCTTCTTTTCCAATCTCATCAATATTGAGTTTGATGTGTCTCTTGGCCAAAGAAGAGTGGCATGATTTGTTGAAAACTATTTCACTATCCAAAATTTTAAATTTTGTTTTAGCCATTGCTATAGAGTGAAAACATGATAAAGTATAGAGAAAAAGTTAATGAATTAAAGGTGAATTAAAAGATGAGATAATTTTTTACATAAGTACAAGAAAAAATTATTCAAGTTTTATTATGACATTATTTTTCTTCACATTCAGTTTAACATACATTGATTACAAAATTAATTAATTTTTGAATAATAAAAGTCGAAAACAAATACTTTTGAAATTGATTGGTTAAAATGGTGCTCAAAAAAATAAAAATAAAAATTGATGAAATAAATTTTACTAAGTTAAGATATACAAATCATTGTATATTCAATCATGAAATTGAAAAAAATTGTTAGAACATATACTTCAAATAAATGAATGATACACTATATCAAAAAATAGACTTCAAAAACTACTTGCATAGAGAAAATATATTTTCAACCTACTTTTACAATATAAAAAATTGAAAATTAATGCACAATAATTAAAAAACATGTTATTTATCATTCATGTAAGAAATTAAATGTATAATATTTTTATGTTGAGTTTCATTGCTACGTATCATCTTAACAAATAGACTACAAAGGTAAATTGTTCATATATTTTATGTTGCTTTGACTATATTCTACTCCTCTTTACACTCTCTAATGTCTCTAGAGTTGTAATTGGTTTTGCAAGCATTATAGTTGGTGAAGGTGGTGCAAGAGGATGAAGCACGAAGCCTTGGGCCAAATTGGCAGCAACACAACCTGGCCAAACTAGATGCTTCAACTCATGATGTACACATCACTAAACTCATCAAGGTTTTCTTCAATATGCCTCTCTCTCAAGCCAGGAATACTAGCAACTTGCTGCTGGAAAATATATTTCCAATTGCTTGGTTATGCATTCCTAGGAAATGAATCACAACCCGAAGGAGGTTACACATTCTTGAACCACACTGAATTCAAACATGCAAGAATGCTATGAACTTGCTCTTCAGTTGCATGCTGATCAATCCGGGCCCAGTTTGTAATCATTATGGCTGGGTGAACCAATCATGCTGGAGGCCCTAGTGCGTCCAATCCCTTCATTGCAATCACTTCCATAGAAAATGAAAAGTCCTTGTGCAAGTTTTGAAGAGTAAATTCTACACCTTGTCCACCAAAATTAGCCAATTGCCTGCTCAATTCTAACATGAAAACTTGTATTCATCATTAGTTCAACTGCTCATTCAATTGGTTCTTTCTTCTATATTCTAATTTCATGAAATTGGCAGTTTATGATTGTAACCCATGACTCTTTCCAGCAAACAAAAAATTCTTTTGCCATTGAACGGCTCAATATCACAATGTTGCCATGTACCAAGTTTATGGCAAGTTTATGGCGTGACATGACCTGGGATGCCACCATCCTTCAATTCTCAATGGCCAAAAGATGGTGCAAGTTTATACCCACTCATTATATAAATGGATCACAAGCCCATCCAAAGTGTCATTGTCAAAATACTACACATTTTCAACCAGAATCTAAAGCCTCCTCTCCTATTTTTCTTAACAGTTTTTTGTATTTTGCATTAAGAAAAATTTAAAAATCAAACCTTTTGCAGATCTACAAGATGCTGAAGATGCCTACCTTGCTCACCTATCTCCTAAAAATAAAAAACATCAAAAAATCCTTGAGCTCACCTCACAAGCACCAAAAAAAAAATGATCAACCTAAAATGGGTTCAACAGGCATTTAGGGGTTAAACATGTATGATAGGCTGAAATATAGTGACAAACATGTTGAACCAAATGGATATGTTGTTCATTGAACCCATAATAGAAGCTAGACAATTAATTTCATTAACATATTTGTCATTTAAATCTCAAACGAAAGCACACGGTTTTGAATTAACTGCACCAAATAATTTCCATCTTCATTGTAACTTACACCCTTCTATCTTGCATATGGAATGCTAGAATTGAAGGAAGTGCGATTTTGTGAGTTGTCAAACTCTTTGCTAGGATATGTGCTATGGTGATTTGTTCTCAACATTGTTGCAATAGGTTGCTGGGAGTAAGAATTTGATGTGTTTGATGAGGCATCATACAATTGCCCATTTTCCATTTCAATGGCCTCCCTAATGTCACGCACCACTTCTGTCATGGTCGGTCTATTTGCACTGTATGGTTCAATGCTCCGCATTGCTGTTTCTGCTACCTTCCACATGCTCTCAACATTATAATTGTTGCCCAATGCCTGATCAACTATAGGCTGGAGAATCCCTGATTGTAGGAATGGCCTCACCTGCAAAAAGACTTCATTATTTAACTCTAACAAGATAGAAAGAATTGAGATGATCCATTTTGTTACATCAAAGAGCGTTAAGTAGCACATGGAGGATATGGTAACTCTAATATTTATTCTAGTTTTCAATTATTAAAAATATTTGAAAACTTGTTGGTCTGAAAACAAGCGTGTCAACACCAAGTCTTAAAAAACTTTGTTGAATGAAATTTTGGTAGAAAATAAGTGACTTTCATTGCTTACTTCTAAATGATTAAAAGAAAATGGACTTTCTAAAAATGAAAAGTAGTGCCCAGAACCAAATCATTGTGATTTTGGGAGGGTTAAATCTCATGAAACAAGATCTTGTAGGTGAAGACAACCTTACCCATGCACCTATGTTCCATTGATTCTCATGGTGGAATGATGTATCAATAGGCTGGCGCCCACAAATCAATTCCAATAATACCACTCCAAAGCTGAAGACATCACTTTTGTCCGTTAATTGTTGTTTTGCATAGTATCTGGGTAGAACCAACTTGATCAGTAGCAATCGTGGTTATGTCCAACGGAAACTAGAATTTGGTGTAGATACCCTAACAATTCAAGACATTTGATTTTCATAGAACGCTTCAAGCTGCTGAAAGATAATGAGACAATTAGACAAAAAGACCACAACAAAACAAGATACATTCTTGACTTAGCTCTAGGCCATAAGGAATTAAGTTCTATGCTTATTTTGAATTATCTATTTAAAAAAGAGCTGTCGATGGAAAATGATGATACATACTCAGGGTCAAGATAACCTGCTGTGCCTTTCACCAATGTGGAGATGTGAGAGACACCCTCTTCCATTGTAATTTTTGAAAGTCCAAAATCAGCCACTTTAGCAACCATATCTGTTGAAAGAAGGATATTGCTACTCTTTACATCACGATGGATGATGGGATGCTTGCAACTTTTGTGTAAGTATTCTAGTCCTGCAGCAAACACATGGTCAAATGACATAAATAACATTGGAGATCAAACATTAATCTAGATGTCTTCGGGTTCAAAGATATAGGATCATAAAAGATACATTTTGAAAGTTGCTTCCAAATCAAAAACCTTTTAACAATTACAAACTCATGTGCTTCAAAAGTAAAACAAGCTTCAATAGGAGAGGTTAAGATTTTCTCAACCTTGGGCAGCATTAAGAGCAATGTTAAGTCGAGTTTTCCAATTAAGTGGATTTTCCAATGCCCTTTCAGTACCTGAAATATGAAAAACCATTTAAAACACTGAAAAAAACATGGATTGATGTCCGTAAAACAATAAATCGTTCAAATACTTCAAATCTGTAGCACTTGGAACATGAACATCAACTTAATATAATGTATTTTCCACACTTCAGTGACCAAAAATGGTTAGATTCATGAATCTTACCATAAAGACTTTCACGTAAAGTTCCATTTGGCATATACTCATAGATCAAAATTCGCTCCTTGTTTTGTTGGCAATACCCAATCAAAGACACCAAGTTCTTATGGTGCACTGTAGATAAAAGATCAACCTACAAAATAATAAAATTACATTCTATGGCTTAAAGCTTTTTTTTAAATGCCACATTAAAATTTAATTTCAATAACAACTACATACAAAAATTAGTTGATCAAAGATCGCACTGAAAATTTGTGCAATTCCCATGTTTAAGAATATTTATTAATAATTGCGACAGATTTAAGAGAATTAGTTGTTCAACAATATTATATAGTATTGCAGCTTGAAAAAGTTTTGAAACATCAAAGTGTTTGGTGAATTGCATTGTACCTCAGTGAAAAACTCTACTGCCCCTTGATGTGAAGTGGTAGACAACCTCTTAACTGCCACCTCTAATCCATTAGGTTGTCTTCCATAATGCACAAGACCAAAACCACCTTTTCCAAGGAGCTTCTCAAAATTGTTTGTCATAGCTGTCACCTCTTCTAGAGAGTATTCTCGTACAACTTGTGGCCCACCATGGTGTTCCAATTCTTGGTGTCTAAGCAAACCTACCCATGAGATATAGAACAAAACATTAGTTTCTTACAACTTTTCAAACCATCATACATTAACTACTTGCATTTGGCACACTTGCATTTCATTGCGCATAAACTTAGCATCACATCTACCTAGATGTAATGTTGACTTGTCTTGAAGTGGACATGCAAAAAGAGCAAAACTATATTCAAATTTGTTTCATGCCCTTCATTCCAAGAGGATTTAGTCAAATATCTAATGTAACTTCTGAATTCTCTGTGGCAAGTGCCATCAAAACCACAATAACAACACCTGGGCTGATGCCCAATCCACTACATCTCTATTACCTTCAAAACCTGTTTTTAAAAATACTATCTTTTTCAAACGGTTTAAATTACTCGTCAATCTGTTTATAAATTGAGAAAGTTAAAAGAAAAACATGGTGGAAAGTCATTAATTTCATAAACTAGTTCAAATTCCTCACAAATTGTTACAAGAAATGACAAGATCTTGCTATCTACTAATGTTGGGAACATGCAAAGAAACACGATACCTTCTCTTGATGGTGTGGCTACTGATGCCATTTCAAGCTTCCCTCGAGGAATTTTTTTCCTTAAGTAACAGGCCAAATAGAGCAGTACTAGAACAATTGAGATGACCACTAACAAAACCCCCGTTATAGCTCCAATAATGACAGGTAGATAATTCTTGCCATGCACATTATTTCTATTACTTGCCGGTAGACTAGTTGGTGATGATGTTGGAGATTGTAAACAATTTTCTGTAGTCCCAACGCAATTTAAATATGGATTTCCAGAAGCCCTGATTTTTCAAATAACATCCCACTAGAAAATGTATTAATTACTAAAAAATAATTTCAAATCAAGAACCACTAAATTCCCAAAAACATTACATGAAAATCTTCACATATTTGTCATGCAATTATATGGATGTATGGTGTTGTCAATTTAATTTGCCAAAATAGAAATGTTTGTTTAATATAGCATCATAAACCACCAAACACGTCCAAATAAATAGTCCAACTCATCTTTTCTCACTAAAAGGACAAGTGTAGTCTATGCTAAACTTGAAAATACATGTACATTATGTTTTTTACATATGAAAACTCCAAAATTTACCAAAATTTGTCATAGATGTGGTGTTGGTATACTGTGATCAATTTGCAAAACTGTAACAGTACACAAGTATTTGTCATTCATATACCTTCAATGCACATCACAACTTGAGAATAAGGATTGCTTTTACTTTTACATACAGGTATGATAGCTAAGGAAGAAGTAACTTACTGGAAGGCCACACCTTTCTCTAGAAGGGTCAATGGTATTGATCCAGACAAATTGTTGTTTGATAAATCTCTGTTAACATGAGAAATCTATCATTGCCCATGTACAACTTAAAACATATTCCAAGTTCATAAGTCAAATACAAGTGCACACATAAAACAGATATTAAATGCTATGAAGATACCAGTCAAAAAACCATCCAAATTATTATTTAAGGATTGTAGCAAGGTTGATACATATACTTACAATTCTTGCAAGGAATTTAAGTTTCCAAGCCATGCAGGAATTGGACCAGAAATTTGATTATTTTGCAATCGTCTGCATAGTTGAAGGTAAACTAATGAGTTTTGGAAGAATATATATCAAAATATAGCAGAAAAAAAATATTATTCATAACAAATAAAACAACACCCTACATATACACAAGTAAAGGAAGTATAATTTATATGTTTGATGACCAATGTTCATGCATCTATTTGCCTTTCTATTTCAAGAAATCAAAGAAGAAAAATATTTAACGCTAGTTGGAGTTGTCATGACTTTTGACATTTTCCTTAAATTATGCAACATCTGTGATTACTCTTTTGCTTTGTTACTGATCAATATAGTTTTACCTGAATGTGGGTTTTTTACTTTGTGGACTCTTGATGTTGTTTGGTGTATCCACCTTAATTTACCTCACATAATGTACAATGTCGATTGCAAAGCTTTATTGAATTACAAATTAGACAAGGAAGCCTATGTGATGCATACCCTAAATGTGATGGGTTGAAAGGTCAAAGGCAAAATTTACTCACAATGATTGAAGATTTGTCAAAGCACTCAGATCAGGGATGGTGCCCCCAAAGGAATTGTTATCTAGCCATCTTGAAACACACCACATACCATGTTGTCAATGATTGGAGATATTGCTTGTACTAAGGTTTCTTGAGCTTTGGCATCTTATGGTTACTTCAATGGGCTTTCAAAGAGGTTACTAAATGTCCATGTTACAACTATTAATGTGACATGGACATTCAGTTTTCACATGAGGTTGTGAGGAGTCAACCCCATCTGAAATTCCTAGTAAATTATAAGTGTCACCTCTTTTTTTTTTTGTTTCTATTGTATATTGATATAATGGAGTTTGTGCTATAGCAATGGACTTCTACAAGGTTACATCTATTGACATCTGTTAACAAACTATGTCATTTCACTAAACTGTTAGGTACCAACAAACATTGCCACAAAAAACAATAAATAAGGACACAAGTTGAGCCCCTTACAAAGTAGTGAGCATTGTCAGGTTATTTAGAACCTCTGGTATATCCCCCGTCAAATTATAATCGGAGAGCTTCCTGTCAACAATTCACATCCAAATTAATAAACTATTTGTGAATTATTGTATATAGTATTATCTACCACACTAAAAAAGCTATCCTTTAGAGGCAATCTTTGAACAAGAGGCTGGTTACCGATGGCATCTTGAAATAGTTTCCACTCATGCCACTTATTTTGTAAACATTAACTTTGATAAAACTCATCATGTACAAACAATTGGCTGCCTTCCACTATTGGGGATGCCCTCCAAGATCTCGATGGAAAAAAATTACAATTACCATCTAAATTTTCTAAAAAGAGATGAACATATTATACAGCATTTATAACAAAATTATCATTTAACTTCTCTATAATTTAACAATGTGAATGAACATTCTGGTATATCATATATCTCTAGAATATGGAAATTAGTTCTTCTTCAAAAAAAACTCAAAACTCAAAACTTCAACCATTGTTCAATAGCAAGGGGTTGGCAAGAAGCAGACAAATTTCACTGGTTGATGCATCACCAAGATGGTGTTTATGCCTTTTCTTATTGTAAGTTTTATAAGTATCAAGGTTATCATTTGAAGGCAACTAATGAAATGGTATGACTACATATATATTCTCCAATTGAAAGAACTAATATATAAAACCCCACATCAAAAAGAAAGGGGAAACTTTTCACATACACAGTGGCAATCCTAGGAGACTTGGTGTTGTCACTGCATGTAATCCAATTGTAAGAAGTGTACACACAAGGGTCTCCAGTCCAAGAGGTGAGATTAAGGGTTTCCTTGAAACTCTCAATGGCAAATGCTGCACAACCCGCCAATTCAACACCAAATGACATATAAGTTTCACAATGCAATCTTAGACACATAAGTTTTTTGTATGCAATTAGGATAGTTTAGAAATATTAACTTTCAAACATAACTGTACCTTGCAACAAAAGCTCACAAATTTATTTCCCAGAAAAGCTAAAATTTCCCAAATTAAACTCTATTTCAGAAACCTAACAGTTTACAAGTAACATGCTAGATCTATTATAAGTAAGTAGCTCTTGGCCCTTAAGGTTGTGCCTGCTTATGGCCATGTCTCATCAAAAGGCAATCAGATCTAATGTACTCACTTCTGGACTTGCAACAAAACACCTCCATTTCAAAAACAGGTGCATCAAATGGATTTGCCAACACCAACAGCAAGCAAACAGCAACGAGCATGTGGAATGGATGCCCAAAATTCTATCTTGGTATCTCGATTGACAAAGTTCTAACCAATTGCTACCATAACCATGGTGATATGGTAGCTGGGGTTGGTTACTATACATCCAATTACGTAAACCACCACTGCCAAATTCTCCAGTGCTTGTAAGCTCTCAAACATCCACCACCAAAAGTCACATGTGATTGATGCAACACACCATTAAGAATGACACCTTTCTACATTTGCAAGAACTAGATTTCAATCAATGTTGGCAGGTTCAGGCCGTGGAGGTCTTAAGTCAGGTAGATTTTGGGATATCCAGACTGCAAGTTCAAGATTTTGCTGATAACCAAGGCTCTGTGAAATCCCCCCAAAAACAATCTAAAAAGTATCAGAACCGAAAGTTCCATTCAAGAAGTAGCTAGTAACCTAATGGCTCTGCCTTCTAAATGACATCCATAAGGATGATGAATATTCAACATATTGAATTGGGAACACATGGTGGTTAGAATGGTGAAGCCCAAGTAGATCTTTTAGTTATGCGAAAAACATTTTGATAGTGGACTCCACATGATCGTCAAATGTAGGGATACCAAACTTTGGCCCGTTTCTGGATGCATCACAATTATGTCTCTACCCTGAAGGGCAGAGCCAACAAAATCAAGAACTGGACAACACTGGTCTGTTGATTTCAATAGCAATGCAAATTGGTGCAGGGTGCAGGAGTCAATGGACTTACCATCTGATGGGAATGTCAGTGATGGCATACTAATCCACTCAAACAGCTCATAGGCATTCAAGATGGGCCCAAGAGCGGAATTGGCATGAGGAATCAATTGAACAAGTTTGGCTGTGTTGCTGAGAGTGATGTTGCCAACAATAATTTCAAGCGTTGAGTACATTAAGCCGCCAGAGAGTTGCAAAACGGAGATGTTAGCAAATTCAAGCTGCTCGTTCACATATAAGTCGAAGATTCGAGATTGATTAACTGCTTGTGGATCGATCTCCGCGAAGTAGAACGCAAGGTAATAGTCCCTGTCGGAGAATCCAAGTCTGACGTCGGTCATGTTGAGCGTTAGGGTTTGTCCCGACGCATAAGTCTCGACAGTTTGCATCACTTTTGCTGGTACCTTGTTCGAAGAAGACGACACGTTAATGGGTTGCGTAGTCGAGATCGCTGTCGAGATCGCATTGCTCCCTTGTCTCGACGAAAACCAATGCCGATCGTATATGTCATCCGGGTACCTACACAAGAAACTTTGTATGGATTATCTCTGGGATGATCAAGAAGAACTTATTTCCCCCTATGCACACATGATGAAACGGTTTGTTTGACAATGAAAAATTCAATGATCCCTCTATTTCACAATGAGAAAATCAGATTAGGACACTCAATTATTGGTCCCACGATTCCCTTGGAGAGCTTTCCCTACGATTTGTTAATTCAGCTATAAGTCGTCAGAGGTTTCCACGCTTTTCCCCTACAGAGAGTCGTGCCAAAGTACTCTCCCGTGTTGTTCTGACGGCTATGGCCACCTTTGGCAATGGAAAGTGCGATGTTCATGAATGTTCTGCCAAAAACAATTCTTATGTTGTTTTGACGGCTATGACCAGTTTTGCCCATCGAAGTTGCGATGTCCCTGAATGGTTTTTTCAGTGGCAATAAAGATCACGCAAGGAGAACAGCTGAGAGAGAAAAAACATTCCAGCTTGTAATATGAGGGCGTTATATGTTGGATTAATGAAGATGATTTTATAATATACCTGATTTCTTGGTCGGAGGTTGCACCCACATTTCTTCTCCAAAGGTTGTACATCAACAGTCCTTGTTGCACAATAGCACTGTACATACTGGCGGTATCAAGAGCTCTCAACTCCAGGGACGTGATGAAAGGGATACCACCAGTTGTAGGAGTTGTACCACTAGTAGTAGTAATGCGCGCAAGACACACGAAAATACTGTCGCTGGTGGTTAACAAGTAAGTATCGAAATAGGACAGTATACGGCTTGTGAAACTGACAGTACCTGCTAACTGGGCCTGGATTTCTAGATTGAAAGTTGGAGGTGAAGCACCAGTACCAAGGAAGTCGAAGTAGACGAAAGTCACGCGGACCATGTAAGCCTGCGATCGATTCGCAGGCAAGTTGTAACAATGCTTCGTGCGATCCTCAGGGAAGTATCTCAAGCTCAAGAGACTGGAAGGCGGGAGACCGGGCATTTGCAACGGGTTGAAGTTACACCCCGTGGATATGTAGCCAGTGTCTGGCACCCAAGTGATGGAATTCGAGTCTGTGTATGTGATGTTGCTGCCACAGTCGATGCTGATAAACCCTGCAGGATCCGACATAGACCCAGATGTTAATGAAGGCTGTCTCAGATCAGTTTGGACCCACCATAGGAACGAGTCAAGCTTGTGTGCGTGTCAAGCAGCACAAGTAGTTCCGGTACAACTCCCTGTGTGATATGTGGGAAAGTTCTCCGTTATCCTTTTCAGAAATCCCTCTTAGAACCAATGTTAAAGGTTTAGGTTTTTGACAACCACACCATTGTGTACCTTGAAGCTGAAGCAGTTACGACACGTACAGGTGGAATATTCTGTAACTACTCATACTACATCTAGAAGCGCACCTGGTTGGGCTAGCGTTAAGCTGGGAATATAAACCAACATCAACGTCGTAGCAAACACTACGCCCATAATATTGATGATCTGCGACCGCGACATCCTGCTGCAAACCCGGAACTGCTCTTAGTACGATATGACCTGTATACTCAAAATTGGTAATCTGAGATCTTCTTCGTAATAGCTGGTGCAGCTTCGACACGGCACGGCAGTAAAAAAAAGCACGACTTCACTACTCGACGGTCTCTGCAGGAATTGCACAGTAGATCATCACTCGAGTCAACTAATCATCGGCACTGCAACTCGGATGCATATTGACGCCGTATTCCGATATCCACCCGGCCTACTCACAGCGAGACAAGCCACTGAGATCGATAGCATGGAGGTCCAGCTCTAGAAGTACACTGCGTCCAGCTGAAGAAGATGATGATCGGCAGTAATAATGAGTCGATCTAGGACTCGATCTATCGCCTCAATGGTATATTGAAAGCCTGATCGACTAATCACCTCACAGCAGTGCGCCCGTGACTTCATCATGACACAATCTACTGTTCCACCGGCTTTACGTCAATCCAGCGATGACAAGGCTCATGAGATGGGCTCCTCATCTTCATCATCATTAGGTCGAGTCACTACGAACACAGCCCCATTCCCGAGTCCCGTGTAAACATCACTCACAATATTCTGATCACTAGCTATTATAACTGACCTGAACAAGTTGCGCAAGCATTGATTCATTTTCCAGACCACTAATTAATTGCTGCTATCTTCTGCGTGGTACAGAAATCACTGGGCTGCAAGCTGCTGGGTCCTCGATTACTTAGTTCGTTTACTTCCCACGCTGATCAGTGATGAGAAGAGATCTTTCTTCATCAATACCACGATCGAGGCTCGACTGCAGGTGCTGCCATCGCCGGTGCTAGTAATTGCAATGGCGTCTTTTTTCCTTTGTCATTTTGGCTTGTTTTTTCCCCGCAGCACCCACCCAGCACACTACCTATACAAGATGGATGGATGGGTGGCTGGATGGATGGATGGATTGTCTTTTCACTGTGTCCCTGTCCCATAGCCCACTACCATGGTTACAATGTGGCTACTAGGTAGAGATACATGCTAACCTCATGTATTTTATACAGGTATGGTATACCATTGATACATAACCTCATATATTTTTTACAAGTATGGTCTACCATTGATATATAACCTCATGTATTTTATTCAAGTATGGTATACCACTGATACATAACCTCATGTTATACAAGTATGGTATACCATTGAGACATAACCTCATGTATTTTATACAGGTATGGTATACCATTGATACATAACCTCATGCATTCTTTGCAGTTTTGGATTAACCATCCTGAGTTTACTAATTGATCAACTCTAGGTCAAAATATTTATATATTTAAATTTTATTTCAACCAATTATTATTTAAAAGATAATTAATTTTCAAACATTGGTAATCCATAATCATAGAGATTGTTTGTGAAATTAATTTTCATTTTCATTATTTTTAAAATATGAAGTTTAATTTTCACCAACTAAAATATTAATATTTATAGCCTTCATGATGTATTTTATGACACCTCTTGATATCTCAAAAGCAATTATTTAAGGCATTTCCAACATTGTTCAATCTCCTTCCAACCATCCCATGCTTCCCAACAAAAAAATTATTAGATATAAAATATTTTTGACCTTTGTGTTTGTAACATCTTTGTGTATTTTTTAAGTGTTATTTCACATTGGATTCAACACCCTTAACATCTTAATATCTTCTATTGCTTGACAAAAAAAAAACATGTTCAACTTAGTGCATTTTTAAACACCCCTACACTATTGTTTGTTACCATTTTTTCCTTCCTTGTCAACATTCCTCTCTTTTATTGTTCCCCATTTTTTTTTTGTCATTTTTGGCATTGTTCAAATGTGTTTTGTTGTTGATCACACTTAGGTTATTCATGAACAAAAACATTGCATCAATCTAAATTTTGACTAAGAATGTTTAAATTTTGGGAATTGTTTTTTATGTTAACATTTTATTTTGGGATGCTTTATAGGTGAAAGAAAGCACATTACATTAATACATTTCGATGAAAAAATCTACTTTTTTTTGGGTACATTTTTATTTTTTGGGGAAAAATTTTCTTTCATTTCATCTAATGTTTTGAAAAACATATAAAATAGATATAACCAACTTAAGGGATTTTGGCCCCTACTAGGTAATAATAATAAGTCTATTTTTATATCAGGATTTTCGCAAGATGATATTTTGGATTGTGTTGAAACTTGAGATTAGTTCCAGAGTTATAATATCTTGAAGGATTTTGGTTTCTTTCAGAGGATTTTTTGAAGATTACATTTTTGGATGGTGAAATAGTTGAGTTTCGTTAATTCTACATTCGCCTTAAAATACATTTTAATGTAAACGCCAAGGCCACAGTCTGACACACCAACTTGGTTCTATATAGTCGGTACTATAAGATAAGAGTTAATTATTGTGCATAAGAAAAGGCCTTGTTGTCAGGGCATGGCATGTTACCGAGGTCAGAACTCCAGGCTCCAAGTGTGAGCTGCAAATCTGTGAGCATCGGTTTCAGATACCTCTGCTGCACATACCTGACATTAGCATCGATGATTCAATACGGCTCTATAACCACACACCAATTGCCAATGGGTTGCCAATTTGTGTTATAACTGGCTGCATTGTCTGACCATAAAAAGAAAGTTTCTGAATCTAACCAAAGTGAAAGCTGTTGCAAAATTCTGCCCAAGAATTGAATGAAAACTTGCAAGAGTATAATAGCGAATCCAAATTAATGGGCTAGCATCAACCCCACCTTTTTGTGGAGTCTAAATTTTTCACAATATGCAAGAAGAGTGTATTTCACATCACATCTGTGAATGTGGCATGCATGAAATCAAAATATGGCTGTGAATAGTCCATAAATCTTGTTACAAACCATAAAGTTTAAGAAAAAAATGTTATAACCAATCATATAGTTTTCAATGTTAAGGTAGGTGAGCAAAAACCATTCAACTTCTTTACTTAGTTGCGGTGTTTTGTACACCTTGACAACATTTGTGCTTAAAGAAAAACAAAACGAAGATTAAATTAATTTTAAGCATAATAATAATGTGATTGCCAAACATGCAATATGCTTTATGACAACGCCAAGCTACTTTCTCATGGGAAGCAAAATTGGTTGACAGTGGCATTAAACATTTCCTTTTTATAATAACAGAAAACAAAGTACTCCTTGAAACAAGGAAACACAAGAACTGAAATGGAGATTGTTAAAAATTTACCAAAAAGAATGTGAAACTATTTGTCCATGACAAAGATCTATGCACAATAAGCTTACTAATAGGACTTGAACATTACTAAACCACTTGCACCTCTACAGCTAGAATTGGAGTTATAATTCTTGAACACTATAATTCGTTATTGATGGGTGAATAGGCAAGTGAAAGCCTTTATGTGCTTGTGATCAAATCTCACACATAGGAGTTGTCGTTTACAAATCCTGCATGTTGTTTTCTCATTGATTGATACATACAATCACATATTGTTTCCCCAATCTAATAAAACATTAATGTAAGCATTATTGTTCTTATATTCATAAAATTATACTTTTGAAACATTGGTTTTCCATGTAAAACATTAAAAGTCCATGCATAAGATTTGTTTACTCTAAACAAGTTAGATAAGAGATGATCATAGGCTACAATTCACGCACAAAATTAAAATTTCATTTCCAAGCATTTAATCTATATAGCAAGCACCTTATGTTGCTCACAAGATTATAAAAGATATGATCACACGTTTGAGCATCTTACACTGTGAACCTAAAAGAGACAATTATCTCACAATTTTTTTTTATCTTCGATGATACTTGAAAAACCTACCTAGTTTTCTTTAAATTGGATTCATTAAAAGAATCTTTAAGAACCGAAATAGGGTTCCCAATTTTATTCTTTTTCCAATTTTTTGATTGTCCATGTTTCGATTCTCACAATTCCCCATTTTTATTCATACAATTACAACTCTTAATAATTATTTGGGTATTACAAGTCCAAGTTACAAGAACCTG
The DNA here is from genome assembly GCA_963920785.1 of Sphagnum contortum. Classification (NCBI taxonomy): domain Eukaryota; kingdom Viridiplantae; phylum Streptophyta; class Sphagnopsida; order Sphagnales; family Sphagnaceae; genus Sphagnum; species Sphagnum contortum. The sequence continues at coordinate 1,422,402 of OY987288.1, forward strand.
AACCCCAGGCTTGACATTTTAAAAATGTTCCTAACATTTAATTAGCATTGCCTACCAAGGCAAGGATATTGTGTTTAGATTCATTATAGAATATAATAGCTTAAGGGATTTTGGCCCTCCTAGGTAATAAATAGGTCTATTTTTATATGAGGATTTTTTTTGAAAGATGATATTTATATTTTGGCTTGTGTTGAAACTTGAGATTAGTTATAATAGAGTTATAATATCTTGAAGGATTTTGGTTTCTTTTAAAGGACTTTTTTAAGATTATGGTTTTTTTTGTTTTTTTTTTTTTGCATGATGAATTATTTGAGTTTCCATAATTCTTCTTTTGCCTTTAGATATTGTTTTAATGTAAATGGCAAGGCCACAATGTGACACACCCCTTGTTAACCACCATAATTACTACCTACTATATTTGCAACCCATTTGCAGCTAGCTCTCCAATGGAAAGTGCTTGTCCATCAAACAAGAAAAGCCATCCAATGGAAAGTGCTTATCCATACAAGAAGAAAAATGGCTCCAATTCAATTGGCATGCAACAAGTGAAAGGGCTCCATTTGCTTAGGCTATCACATGAGCCTATTGGAATGGGACCCTAAAGATAGACTAGAGTTTGTCCTCCATCATCTAGTGTTGGGGGTGTTGAGCACACTGAATCATGTTGTGGCCATAACCACTCAAATCTGCAATATGCAAGGTACTGCTCAAGCTCTTCTCCTTCAATTTCATCATCCCAGATCATTTCTTCCCTCTCTCCTTCACTTCAACCTCACCCAGAGCTGCCCTCTTGCTGCAAAGACCAGGAGAATTGTACCTCAAGTTGGTAGACTGAGAAGCTCAAGATCAGGAAGAAGGTCCAGACCTACTAATACCAGGTTTTACATTAATAAGTTTGGAGGCTCTGCACTGTTCACAAGCTTTTGCAGCTTGCAAGGAGCAGCAGCTATGGAGCAGCAGCAAGTTCTAGCCGACACTGACGATGTCTCCCATCTGTCCCATGTGAGTGCCCCATTTTATGGTTTTGTTTTCCTCCCAATATTTTCTTCTTCTTCTTCTTCTTCTACCCCTAGGTCTGGAATTTGTAATCTGCTTGGATTGCTTTTTGGATTCAGCTGTTTTGAGTCTTGGGTATATGAAGGGTTGGTTCTTGTGTGTGTGTTTTGAGCTTGTGGGTGCAATTTTTTTGGGGTGGGTTGGATGAGACTTCTGCTTGTCTACTATCTTTTTTACACATAATTGAACATCGAAGATCACTCTCTGCAGTGGAGGTCACCCTTGAGCTCATGAAGAAACCTTGTGTGTTGTTTCCCATTCTTGGGGTTGCTTAGTTTTAGGGTTGAGAGCTTCTATTCTCATGATCGGTCTCAACTAGGGAATAGTGCAAGCAAAGAAACTCTGTCCTTACACTGGGTCAAGGTTTCATTTTACTGACATCAACACATTCCTTCTTACATTTCCAAAGAGGGTTTGCATTGGTGAGAAAATAGAGCCAGTTTAGCTACTTGTGGAGGAGCAATATGCATGTGCAACCCTCCTCTGGCCTGGCAGTTTAAAGCTTCTTGTTGCTTGAGGGAGTTTTACAATACTTACAACTCAGCAAGTTTGAGAAAATTAGGGCTTGTTGAGTGGTTGGGAGGAATTTTTTTCCTTTGCTTGACTAAAGCTTGATGTGGTGTGTGGATTTTTTACACAGATTTTTGAGCCAATCAAAGGTGGAGATAGAGATATTCTAATGGTCTTTGTTCCAGGGGGGCAAAAGGCATCAGAGTCATATTTTCGTCTTGTCTCAGAAATTCAGGCACAGCTCAGTCTAAGGTTGTGGGTTGTTGTTCTGTATAACACCGAACAAGATTTAACAACCTCTGGAAAGATTGAAGGCAGTCTTCCAGGATTACTACACAGATTGCAAGAGAAGGGTTTCCGTCCTGGCAGCTTTGAGATTGAGAACATTTTCTTTGCTGGGCACAGGTATGAGAAATCAAGCAGTTGAATGTGCATTTCAAGTTCCAGGTTTGCAGGTCATATTGCAAGCACAGTTTATTTGCATCCTGCAACTCCATACTAGCAAATTCCTATACCCACCTCACAAAAAACACTGATGCATTTGGGAACTTAATGACAATTGCTTCAAGTTTGTAAGCAGGCAATTGGATTACAATATCATCTGCAGGCAATCAGGCTGTTGCATTAGGGTTGAAGGTTGAATCTTCATGATGTGTGGATTTGCAGTTTGGGAGCATGGGACGGAAGACCTGTGGCATTAAGAAAGGCCCAGGGATTTATTCAGCTTGGAAGCTGGTTTGATCCTGAGCAAGATGCTCTCGCTGAGTACCCAAAGCCTGTCCTGACCTTGGCGGGGGACCTTGATGGCCAAGCAACAGTTGGAACGTCTGCAAACCAAGCAAGTGAGATTTTGGACACGGAACCCAACTTGGGTGAATACAACACATATGCCGTGAAACCTGTTGTGATCATACCAAAAATGAACCATGGTAATTTTGCCGATGGTAAGGTGAATTATGCATTAGGGGACCTTGATGCAGATATATCATATGACGCTTCAGTCCGTCGAACAGCAGAGCTAATTGCAGCATTCCTATCTGTGCAAGTTGAAGGCCCCAAGAGTGATGTGGGCCAGTGGGGGTTTTCAATGCTAAAGGAAACCGTGAAGGAAACACAAGGACGGTATAGAGCATTTTGGGAGGCACTGCATAATCAAGCAGCTGAGGCAGTTACAATCCAACTGCATGTAGCTTCACTGCCTAAATTGAAGAAAGAAAACGTGAGAGTTATCCCGCACAAGTTTGTGAACAATTTTGTGGTCTCGAAACCATGGATTGCATCAGATGAAAACCTGGTTTTTGTTGATGTTTACCTCTCAAAGTATGGGAGAAAGGGTTTAAGTAACTTATGGATCAAATGCAAGAGTCGAGAAGCATTAATGGATGTGTTTGGTCCTGATGACACAATCACCAATAGCACCTATGAACTATTAGCCGTTGGTAAGGATTTGAATGCCAAGGTTTTTGATATGGCACTCTCCTTGGTGCCTGAAGATGCAAGGGTTAGGTATCATGAGCGTGGTCGCAAGCTTCGGTTCATTGATGATCGAATTGTGAAAGGCCCTGCAACAGAATGGATTGAGAGTGATTTGGGTTTTTCAATTGTAAAGGATGGCGAGTTGGAGATAGTGGAAGTGCAGACACCGGTTTTGATGTCACCTACACATGGAATAATTGCCCGCTTTGCTGGTATGCACTATATGAAATTACTCACACTTGCCAGAGCCATGCAGTGGATTATAGTTGATTGTTTGAGGCGAGACTCGTCATATTTAACAGTGTATAGGAACCCCTTCGAACTTGCACTACAGAGTTGATAGTTTGTAATAGCTAAGTTGAAAGTTCCTGGAAAAACATCCACATTATAGTTATGATTTTGCATTGAATGCAGTGCATATTGTTCACTGTGGATCTGGAGATTGACAGGAAACTGGTTGTATAATGATTAGTCCATAGACACCATATTGAGTGAGAGTAAAGGCATAATTTGAACATGGAACTTGGCACTGTTGGCTCTCCTGGGTTTAAAGTCCATTTAAGATGGTTTCTCAGGTTTGATGGGTTTGATTGAACATTGAAGTTCATGTGCAATCTGTAAGGTTGTAGAGATGAAGTGATAGGAGATCAGATAAGCTTTCATGGATTCAGGGGAACAGAAGCCTTATTTCCCAGTGCGAAAAGTGGTGCCCTTGATCCAGTGCATCACCAATTTTGTGAGGATGGACATCATAGCCAACATGCTGTTAGCTGCTGGAGCTGCTGGAGCTTTGCCCAGTGGTTCACACGATCCAAGACATCATAGAGTTCACTGCTCTCTCCAACATGCTGCTGGCCACCTTGCCAGTTGCAGAATGCTCAAATTCACCCAGTGACCCACCTTGTAGCAATCTATGCATAAGCTATTGTGTGGAATCCATGCACAATTCCAGTAGAGTTTTTGTATGGGGATGTTTTGATCTCTAATCTGCCTCATGTGCTAGTCCTTCAGGTGGAGCTACCATTAGGACTAAGGAATAGCACATTGTTTTGTTGCTGTTTCAGAGGCAGCGGATCCGGTGACTGATGGTAAAATGTGAGTTGGGTGTCAGCCATGCAGTTGTTGTTATGCAGTGAATCACAGCAACAGGACGTGCTGTTACAGCTGTGATGGCTGGATTTGTGGCTGTACATCCTAGGCACCCCTTAGAAGCTGCTGCCTTTGCATTGGCCTTTGTTGAGCTTGCAGGAGAGATAGTGAATGAAGAAGGCAGGTGGGTGAGTTATTAAATGTTCTGCATTCATTGGATGAGCAAACTGTCACTTCACAGAATACGAATTGCTCAAATTTAAGTGGATCAGGACTGATTGAGTTCTCCTTCTTGGTCCAGTGTCAGAACTGTAATTGTTTCTGTTAAGTCTATGATGACTCTAGTCTTGTAGCTGAATGTTGATTGGCATGCCATTCTTCAGAGAAGGCATCAAATTCGTAGATTTTGTAGAATGGGTTTGCCGAGATTTTGGGCTGATCTACTTGTTTACACCCACTGTTGGCTGTCAGGAGCTGATGAACTCAGTAGGTAGTCATGGCAGCTTGTCAGTCCCATTCATGATGGTCTGACTGACACTTTGTGAGCGACTCTCATCAGGTTATAACTGTACTCACTGTCGTGTTACCTTCAAATTGTTGCTGTGAAGAGTTAAGTAATTTCATAGATAATTGATGTTCATGATCTCTTCATGATAACAGGGGGGGCTTTTGCAAGCAATGTAGTCTACAGTGGTGCTGTAGAGGGCAGTGGTTTTGGAGAGCTTTTTGTAATCACATATACATACATTTCAGGCATAAGTTTGATCATGTTGCAACTTAACTTTGAGGAATGAAAACTAACAGAATTAGTTGCAATAGATCACTGATTGGTGTGATGTTGAACACCGTATCTTTGACCATTTGACAAGCAGAAAATATATGAATGGATGATTGGCTGTAGTGGAGCAGTTAGAACTCAGAACTAGTGTTGGTCTGGCATTAACTTGGTAGCCTGGTAGTGGGTATTTCATAAAACTTGCATATCAGTGAAGTCCTGTTATTATATATCTGTGAAGCTTCATACTAGTATTGTTGGGTGGTTCTCGCTTTTTTCTGAGAATCACCAGTTCTGGTTCTTTGACAAGCTTTTCATTTTGTTTCAAGTGTTTTTCAAGTTCAAGATAACTGGCCAGGATATCAGTTTTTTGGGAAGCAAAATTCAGCTGGTTTTCAAAAGTGTCGGTTCTCACAAATTTTAATAACCATTGGTTCTCAAAGGTGGTTCTCACAAGCTTGTTATCAAAATTCTTTTTTTCTTTAAAAATTCAGACATTTTTATTCCTTAAAATTTATAAAAAAATTTGCAAAAACTGAAAGTTGTAAAAAATAAATGAAAATGCACTCAATTTTTTTTATGAATTTTATACATTCACAATTTCATCTTATTCAAAGGAATCTTCAATTTCTTCTAACTCCTTTTCAAGGTTACATTGATCTCAACTAACTTCACCAATATCAATTAGAAGGTGATTTACAATCAATCCTTGAATCATTAAGCCAAATTTTTATCACAAATATCAACTTTAAAGAAATTATCCAATCATAATTGACATCTCCCTAAATTATTAAATATGCAGGCCACAAAAGAAAAATCCATTCCATCTCAATATGTGATCCCACATTGCTTAATATTTGGTGAATAAGAAAACGCTATAAGAAAACTATCATTTGCAATCAAATTTTGCAACTAAAAAATGTTGTCTGCAATTACTTTTTAGTTGTAAACAATATTTTTTAGTTGCAAAATTTGATTGCAAATGAAAAAATTCCTTCTAGTGAAACCAACAAAAGGAACAATGGGTTCATGTTTCTCTCACCATTGAAAAGGACACTTGAGATTTTTGATATTTTTCATATCCACTTGGTATCATTTTTAAAAATCAAATATATTTTTATTAACAAGTTTTTTCACTTGTTCATTTGTGTTAACAATTTGGTCCAAAATATTTAAAGCGTAATCTTCTTCAACTCCTTGATCTACAAAGCTAAGTTCAACTTTTGCCAATTGATGTAAATGATGGTGACATTTTTAAGGCATAGGGTATATAAATTTCTTATCCTAAAAAATAACCACACCTTGCTTAGAGTTAGTAAAAGAAGATCATAGACAAATGATGTTAAACCTAAGGTCTAACATCAATGACAAGATATTATACAATTTTTTCTCATATTTCTTTAAGTAAGAGAAGAAAAATTCCAAAATACTACAAGCTTCCTTTTTAATGTTAGAAATAAGCAAAGCTAACTCAAAAACAACCATTGAATCATCATCCATCAAATTGTTTAAGGTTGCTAGGATTTCAAATTCTTCCCTAAGTTTTAAGCACATTGTAATGGTAAAATGCAATGCATCATTAAAAAATCGGTGCTCACAAGAAAAAGACATTCATAATTATTTGAAAAATGGTGCCATGTGAAGGAGGTGACGTTTGACTACTAACTTTAGTAGCAATTTGTTTATTGTAACAAATGATAATAGCCTTTCAAAATTGCAAAGCTTTTTGAAACATAATGATTTTGCTAGCAAATTTGCAAACAAAATCCAACATCCAATGTTAGTATTTTTCAATTGGTTTAAATGAAAGGATTCAATTTGTAAAAGTGTTTTCAAATAAAAGATAAAAATCTACCTTGTTTTAATCGAAATGCTCAATTTTTCTCAAGCAAAGGTCAAAATGAATACCAGCTTTGTTCCATTCATGTTTGTTTTTCCTAGATTTTATGGTTACATTATATTTTTTGCAAATCTGAAATTGAATAGAGTTAACAAAAAAATATACTTGATATTTTGCATACTTTCTCACCCATTGTAACATATTGACATGGATTAGAAAAATCATGGTCAAAACAAGTACCTTGAAAGTTTTCCTCCAAACCCGAATTTCACAATTATACAGTTGTCATTACATTCACATTTGACCTTTAATCTTTTATGTAAACAATGATTCTCTCCTTTAGCCCATTTTGATCCAACAATTTTGTTAGGTTCCTTGACAAAACTTGTCCAATAGTTCTTACTATTTCACTCAAACCAATTGTGACATGCTTTGATTGTTAATTAGCTCCCAAAAAATTAATGACAAGGCCAAACATATTGTGTGTTCCTTTAAACATCCATTAAGGGAAGTTATTCTTTGTATATTTTATGAAACATATGAAATAAAAGGTTATTTTAATATAATTTATTTTTCATAATATATTTTAATATATTGGAAAATTTTAAGATTTATTTTCATAAACCAATTATAAGCACCTTACTTACATTTAAATTAATTCTAAATTATAATTTATTCAATAAATTGACCCCTATAGTTTTTTGCATGCATTTGGGAAAAAATGGAAGTAATGTCCCATCCATAAATCAAAATTTGTAGCTACAAAATTACATTTTGCTAAATTTGACAAAACATAATATGGTTTTGTTCTTTCCAACAAGTCAAGTAACACTTCTAACACTTCTTGTGAAATTGGTGTTTTGAAGGACAGATGATTCAAGGACATAAATACATGAACACATGTTTGAACAAAATATTTTCCACAACTAAATAAGCAAATGATTTTTGACAATCAAATGGCCAAGTTCTTGTAGAAAACAAATTGGTGCAAATCATCACTTTCAAATTTCAATAGGATGTTTTGCACCAATGTTTTCTGAAATTATATTTCTAGACACATTAGGCCCTTTGTTGATTACCTTTTTACAGTTCTTTTCAATAGACTATTCATTTTTCTTCATATGCTTTTGTAAAAATAGAATGATCAACATGAACATAAGATTTTTCAAAGTTGTTATTTCACTCATTTTGTAATATACGATGTTAGACCCTTTCTTGATTTAGTTCTTAAATTCTATGCATTGATTGGATAATTGTAGAACTTTACAAATGATAAAGTGCATGATTCTTTAGTATCATTAACATAAAAAAACCCCAACATAAAGCATTTTTGCTATGAGGTTTCCAAGCTTTTTTTTTCAAGCATGCAATTTTTTTTAATTCATTTTCATTTTTTTTCTTCATTATTCAGACCTTTGTTGGTTTCTATTCACAAACTAGGATACTCTTCTTACCTTTCCTCCATAATGTTTTCATTGAGATAATTTTTTCATTTTCATTTTTAATTGTTATTATATTTTCATTTTCATTTGATTGTTCCATTTTCCACAAGGTTGTTATTCAATAAAAGATGAAAAACTTGAAACAAATGAATGTAGATTTAGTTCATTCACTTCTAACTTTAATTAATTATATAAATTTTATCATTCACAAATCAAAACATTTACATGCATTTACAAGGTAAAAAATAAATCATTTAACTTTCCTCTCTCATTGTCCAAAAAAATGGAAATATAAAATAAAAGCATAATATAATGCAAAAAGAATTATATTGATATTTAACAAAACTTGTGCATACCAAATAACAAAAATGTTCATTAACTAGCATACAACTTTAAAAATAAATAAGTCAATGAATAAGAACACACGCACAAAAAATATATATATACTTGAAACATGTACAAATCATTCAAACAATTCTATACACAACAAAACAAAATAAAACACAAACATTTTAAACAAAAATGCAACCAAACATAATAATAACATGTGTAAACAACAACAACAATCAAAATGCAAAAGTTCATACAAACAAAAAAAAAGAAACACACACACAATCAAAACAAAATAGTAATAGACAAACAAAACATACGAGTAAACAAGAAAATGCAAGAGCCTTAACTAAAAGAGTTGGATAAAAGCTTGAAATTTGAACCCTTGGCACTCCTAGCCTTACACAAGAGTGGGGGAAAATGGAGTTACCAACACGAGCAAGAACGAAGTTGGAGCAAGATTACATGCATGAGAGAATCAAGAGTATGGTTGAAACACATTAAAGTATCTCCTTTTCAATAAATCAAAGTTCATTTTGAGAATACACATCTAGTGTAATTGGAAATTAGTTTAAAATATGAATATTTAGATGTTACTAAAATTAATATTTTTTCATTTCCAATTTCAATTTATGATGTTATAAGACATTTTAAAAGTTCCGAAAAGTTAGTTTTAAAAAAATCATTTTAATCCTTAAACAAACTTCTAAAATAGTTACAATTTTTGAAACCTTGAAAAATCCATAACACAATAAAGTTAACCCATATTCTACTCATTCAATGCATCTTTAGTTTCTTAAACATCAATCATGCAATATCTCAAAGTTTCAAATATATGGGACTAACATATTGCAATATTTTTTTAAAAAAATTATGGGTTTTATAAGTGTGACAAAAATTGTTGCCAAATTCAAAAATTCATTACTTGTTATGTATCCATGACTTTCATGTGCTCTTTGCATTCTTGAAAAAATAATTTTTTTAGTTTCACATAAGTCCATTTTTATATTTCAATTTTGTTTTTGGGGTATTTAAGAGATATAGGAAAACTTGTCAATATGATGTCCATATAAGGTCATTGTATTTTGCTTTCACCTAGTAAGTTAAAAAGGGTACCTACGCATAGAGCAAAGTTAAAGTAGAGTAGACATGAAATCAAAATTGAGGTAGAAAGCATGAGCAAAAGTGAGGTTAAAGGAGCAATGCCATAATAGATGTAGTAGCAAAAACAAAATAAAGATGCAAAAGGTTAAACGAGTTAAAATATATGTAAAAGAAAAGTTGGAGTAGATGCAAGACCAAAAGTAGAACATCTGAGAATATCCAAGAGGGAAGAGAAAAAACAAACATGTGCAAAGGAAGCAAGGTGGAAAAAAGAGAAAATGCAACAAACAAACAAAAAAGTGAATTGCATTGTGAAAACTTGCAAATAATGGGAAAAAAATGTGAAACAAGTAAAGCAAAAGAACTATGACCCACAAAATAGAAAAAGGGTTTCACAAACAAGAACTTCAAAGTACGAATCCATAAGAAATTTTCAAGTAAAGGAGCAAAAGTGGGGTTCAAGTGAAACTTGGGCCACTTTATCTTTGTGAAGATGAAAGTTTCATGCAACACAAATGTCGCACACCACTACCTTGAACCCTAATTTTTCTTTCAAAACCCTACCCTAAAAACCTTATGTTTGATAATTGGAACCTACTACCCTCCTAAACCATGCCCAGGTATTAACTTTTCAAAGTTCTCTAAAGAGGCCGGTTCTCACTCTCCATTGAGAATCAATGATGTGGATCTCATCCTAGTATCACCAAGGTTGACACCTTCCAGTCTTCATGGTGAGAACTAGTCTTAAACCCTGGTTGGTTCCCACCTTTGTTTTCCAATACAAATTTTTTATATGAATATTTGGATGAACAATCTTAGGAGGTATCAAAATATTGAGAATTAGTACAAAAATAATGTCATTTTTGCACCTAGTTTGATACACAAATTGTCAACCATTAAGATGTACATTTGACTAGGCTTGTATTACGCATACATATAAAAAGGGGATTTTCATTAATACTTGGGGTATGAATTTGTCAAAAGAAAAGGGGAAAGAAAAATCAGGAATTTTGATACACATTACATTTTTCCTATCTTCAATTGGTATTGTTTTGTACAATCCTCAGATATTTAAGTATATGCAAATTCAATAGATGTCAAGGTCGAAGGTTTCCATGCATCCACCCTAGTGCAAAATCCTCATATTCATTTCCTTTTCACCTTGTGAAAGGAGAATGAATGAACAAGAAGAGTGGGGGTGCCTTGGTATGATGTTATATTGCATCGAATCATACCATGGCAAAGAGTGGTATGAGATTGATATTACCTTGGTCATATCGAAGGCTATTGGGTACAACAAAGGTTGATACATTCACTCCAATCATATCAACATGGGTAGCTAGATTAGGCCTTTTGATACAATCTCTGCAAAGAACAAAGAATCCCTTACACAGATCTACCTCTTTTCTGCTATCTTTTTGTAAATGGGCTTGGTGGCAATGTAGCAATTGCCACATGTATGCACATCTTTTCATATGCAGAATGGGGTTCCCAACAGGTCTGCATTTGGAGCTCACATGCATATAAGCAACTTTTCCATAAGGTGGTGAATTGTGATCATACAAAAGACATGTTTTTTTTTCTTCCTCTGTAACCATGTAACAAAAATCTGGTTTGCAACTACACATACAAGATCTTAGTGTGGGTAGAGGATCTCTTGAGTTCTGGATGGATCTTAATTTTTTTTGTGGATGATGGGTCCTAAGAATATACTAGAAATGAATTAGTAGATAAATCATTGCATTAGATTTCTAGTAGATAATTAAATGAAATATAATTTAATTATTCACCTCGTCATCATTTGTAGATGTATCATCCACGTTGTTTTCTTCAGACCCTTTTTCTACCTTTTGTGTTAATGATGAATAGTTGCAGAATTGTATAGCACTTGCTAGCAACGGATAAACATTTGACACCAGAACATAACATAGCCTGTAAACATCCTTTACTGGGTCGACTTCCAGATCTAAATTGCATTAACAACTTTCTTTGTACAAATATCAGGTCCACAACTCTCCATCGCAAGTCAGCAGGACTTGTGTAAATGAGAGGCAATAGTTCACAACAATTGAACAAAATTTGGCCATGTAAAAGGGACAATGTTAAATACGCCAAGGTTCTTTAATGTTAGCAATTTAGAAAGTATTGCCACAACCTTTTCTCCATGTTTTCCCTTTACACATTTAAGATGTAAGTGCAAGGGAAAAACATGTACAATTTAGCATCTCCACCCAGACCCCCACCAGGACAAGAGAATGTGATTTTTCTCACACTACAAGTTGCAGCTCATGACAATTGTGAGCCAAAACTTGTGGTTTCATCCATTATAATGTACAACTACATGATGTTTATTGTGGCATATATTACATTAGAATTACAACTTCACAAATAAGAAATATGGGTGGAGAATCTTTAGAAGTGTGTACCTCACAACAAGTTGTGTGATGAGCCATGGCCTTTTGCACGAGAAAACTCATATCAAAGTTTATCACACGCAAACTAGACACTATAAAGTGAGAGACTATTTATATTTCACCACCTTGGAGGGCTGTATTTTGAACATGTTTACAAGCCCAAACCAAGTTTCACATTATTTGATTGCTACATTTCATCAAAAACATAGTGTGTAGATCATTTTATTACTATAAAAAAAATATTCTTTAATATTCATTGCATTTCATCCAAATATAAAATGTAAATCATTTTCATGGTGTGGGTGGAAATGCTTTAATAATCATCACACAAATGCAAATCAAGACAATTTTCTTGTGGCTTAAAGCTTCTCCACCCATACACCTTATTTGAGCCTTTAATAGTGTTTTCCATATCTAAGATAGCTTATTACTCAACCCTTACAAATAAACATAAACATTGGAACAACAAAAGGTTGGATACTACTTAAATAAAATGACTTAGACCAATCATTTAATTTGATTGATCAAGAAGAATTATTATGTTGTGAAATGCTTTCAAAGAGCATTGGATTGTGTGTATATAAAATGCATTTTGCAAGCATTGAATTTTGTGCACATGTTTTAACTTGAAGCCAATTCTTTATCCCAAATTGACATAAACATGATTGCATTCCATAAAAAAATATTATGTAGGACAAAGGTAGAACTGTTATTAATGTTATCTTTGGAGAAAAAGTGTGAAACTTTAATTAGGCATATCCAAGAGGTTCATCATCCATATTAAGACATCTATATAAAACACCATGTAAATATGTACTTGATCTTAGATGTGATCAATTTTTAACTCATGCAATAGAACAATTTCTTGTTCAATTGTTCCCAATATTTAACCAAGGCGGGCATGGGTTTTGGGTGACCCATCTATGGTTGTTAACTTCAACATCTAAAACTTGCCCCCTCCATGCATCTATGCCATTATAACATTTTAACAATGTGTTCAAAGTTAAATGTTAGTTAAGAGTTGATAAATTATTGACATAATGGTGTCATGACATTATAATAAAATGTTTGATTATCACAATGTGTTACAATGCAATCATAACACCATATCAATGATTGTATCAACACTTAGTTCACATTTAACCTTGAACACATTGTTAAAGTGTTGTAAAAGCACTAAACCTTGTAAGGGGCAAGTTTGTTATTGGCAATGTTAAGACTTAGGACGCAATGGATAGCTAGTTGAAGTTGGTATGTTGTGAAATTTAGCACATTTTAACATGTGTTCAAAGCGCGATAAACTAAGGATGTGAAATTTGATAAAGGAGATAAAGGTAGAAAATTCTTGAATGTGGTTAATCTTTAATAATTTCAATCCTATTAATAAGGAAACCAATTTGTTTATTTTGCCATGTTGTCAATTCCCAAACCATGGCACCTCTTATCACCCTTTATGTATCATTGGAAAACCTCAATGAATAGGTGTGCATTGAGGTGGTTTTGTAATTTAGGACCTATGGTGGAAGAGTTACTGTATTTTGAATGATTTTGTCATTGAAAATTTAATAAAAAGTAACAATAAAACTAAATGAATTTAGGTGCACTTTTGATCATGTTGAAAAGTCCTTGCAACCATAATGGACTCATGTTGAAAAGTCCACGCAACCATTATATTGCACTTTTGACCATAATGCACATCATGGTCAAACATAAAATGCAACCAACATACATCGTGGTTGCACTTTTCAATACTCCAATTTCATGAATATGTTTGCACGAAGGTGATATTTAAACTTAAGGTGTGAAAAATATTGAATTTGGAAAAAAATTTGTCATTTGCAATTCAATACTTTCAAACTAGTTTTTTAAAAATGTGTAACATAAAATGGAAGGTGCTAATAAACTACTCCTAACAATAGTATTACACATCACTTTGAATAATCCACACAACAATGTTGCATCCTTTTTATTCATGAGGCTTTTGGAACATGGTTTATAATAATTCGTCTTGCACCAACACACAACAAAGCTACCATATCCATACATTTACATACATCTTGACAAGACTGACCAAAAAAAATGGATCAATTTTTTCTTTATTCACATATTTTATTTGTTACCAAATATCATCCCACAATCAAACAAACTCACGCCTAGAAAATTGAGATCTTGCTATCTCTTCCTTTGATGATAAGAATTCCAACCAAACCCAACACACAATAATTCCTTTGATTCATAATTCATTTCAAACCATAAACCCCAACACCAAATGTTCAATTGTGGGACTTGTAAGATGTTCAATTTTAAATATTGTCATTAGTTCCCTTTTATGGTCTTAGGTCAAGGAATACATCAAGAAGAATCAACACCAACATTCTCTTCTACACTTTTTAGTTTACTCTTTTTCACATAATAGTAGAAAATTTTAATATAGTGCCTTCATGTAAAACCGAAATAGAAAAAACATGAAAGCCCAAAGATATGTAGTTAACTTCATTGAAGTCCTCTCCAAAACCTCCTACTAAAATCCTCCATCAACACTCCTTATCTCCATACTCAATTGCTCCTCCATTCAAAGCCTCCACACAAATTTTATTAACCAACACATAAAATTCAACAAACCAAGAATAGATGGTTCATCAAAGTAGTGGCATCCCATGTGCTAGTTGCCATCATCCCATGAACAAACATCCAAAAAGTTGGTTGTCACATCCCCATGTAGAAAAACACAAAAAGCTAAAACCCTAAAGTTGTCATGTATTTTATAAGAAAGGCCTTTAGATCACATGTGTACCATTTGCCATTTCAGAATTCATTCAATATTTTGATATGTGTTCAACAACACATGCCACATAATAAGGTCAAATGTGTGTGTGTGTGTGTGTGTATTTGACACGTAGAAAGTTACAAATGTCATTCCAACAAGATCCAATGGTTTGGCATTATTATCAATATTTATGTTTGACGTGGGATGGCAACTTATACAACAAGATCTTATTGCCTTACATTGAGGATGACATCTTACACATAGGGTGCCCTCTCATGACCCTTTACCATCAAACAAATTTTGGTTTATTCTTTTAGTAAGGTAGGGGATGATAGAATCCTAAAATCCAAAGGGCCACTTTGACTCTCCTTTGCACTAGGCCCTTATTTTGGGAAAGATCCTAACCTAGGGCCTTACCTTAGATGTAACATCTACTTGGAACCAACTCAATGAACCAACACCCGCTAGACCACCATGCAAATGGATGGTATGTGAATAGTCCAAACATGTTGTGGTCCTTATTCATGTCTCGTAACCAACCATGGTGGTTAGCTATGTACTAACTAGTTGTGTGTAGTTGAGGAGGCCCATTCAATATTTTTATAATTTACATGCAAAAAAAAAACATTATATTTTTAAAGTAAAATTACATACCTTAATTATCATTTAAATAAATATAAGGTTATATATATATAATAATAATAATAATAATAATAATAGGGGCACAAGAATGTGAATGACATGTGTTTGGATATTTGTCATTTAGTCTATGATCAATTTGAATTGAAACATACATGGTGGATAGATAGAATACAAAAGATGAAAAAAAAAGGTGGGAACCAAGTGAAGGATATTTTGTCAACTAGTTGATTTGTTAAATATACTAACAACAACAATAATGGTGCTTTTAAATTATTTCTCAAAATCAAAAGGGCATTTGAAATTCAAATATTATGTCAATGATAACAAGAAGATAGACATAAATTCTAGTGCAATGATTATGACTTTTGACATATCTAAAAAATGCTTACACCTTGAATGGTGTTAATGTTGAATTTTTCAATGAGTTTGTTTCAAATGATTAATAAAAAATATATACATAGGATGTGGTTAAATATGAAAAATAACTTGCCAAAAAATTATGCATATTACTAAATTAAATAATTATAACATGGATGAAAAAAAAAAATGCCTTCATAAAAATACATGTTTATGTCAAATGCTTGTTAAAACATACAAGGAGTGGCCTTTTCAAGCACATGTATATATCTACCTAGTAGCCACCAAGTGCCCTACCTATTTACCTCCCTACATTATAACCATTTACATTAGTTACCTACTTACCTATGATATTTACCCACTTATCTAAGTTGTTACCTCGGTAATGTGAGGTGGAAGTAGGAGGGTTTACAAGAGAGATTACCAAGTGGAACCTTGGTAATTTAATTGTAGTTTGTCCACAACAAAGTTATAACAAGTTGCAAATGGATGGCACATTGGCGGGTGGTAGGTCACGTAATCTCAATTATTTGGTGGTGTAAAATAATGACATAATTGGGTAATTGAACAAATTATCTTTGCCATCACTAATTGATGTTATCGCTCTTATTATGACTCCATGCCTTGATATTAGTTGAGGTGAATAGGTTTTTAGTGCACACATGATAATTGGGGTGCTTAATAATTCAATTAGATTGTTGATATATTTGAAACATAGCACAAAACAGGGCCCATGTTTTGGACTTTAACATGTTTTTAATCCATGTTTAAACTAGTGTTGGTTGGTTTTTCCTTTTTCAAAGAACCTTTGATTTCATTTTTGACATTAAAAAAACATTGGTAGGTTTTCTAAGTGTGGGTTCGCCCAAATTTTCACATTTTAAAACTTGCCATTTTGGTTTTGACAAACAAAAATTCAAATTCAAGAACCTTTGGGTTCAATTAAAGCAAGGTTTGGTTCCATGTTAAACTAACAACATTCCCCATGATGGTCAAATCTTTTTATAAATATAGAGTTTTATAACAAGTTAAAGTTAAAAATCGTCCCAGTACCAAGTTTATAACAAATCAAAATTTATCATCTACCTATAAAGTTTAACCTACTAATGAACTGTTCAAATTTCAATGTGCCTACCATAAAAACTTGAACATGTTTTCAAGTGTTTTTTTAAGTACCAATTTCTAGTAAAAGGTTCAATCCATGGATTGGTCCTTATCCCAATTCCACCGAAAGGGGGTTGGGTCTAGGTCACAAAAACTTGAACATGAACCTTTCAGTTTAACACTTCAAATTGGGGAACTTGTTAATGGTTTCAATGTTCTTTTGTTTCCTTTTTTTTTTTGAATCCTTGAGTTCAAGATGCCATGTGTTGGTGTTGAAATGGATGTAGTGGAAAAAAAAAACAAATATACTAGAACATGGTGCATGTTTATCCTTTAATAGATTTGCTTGTTTCTTTGGATTACTTGGCCTAGGTTGCTCTAGTGGATTTGCTTGTTTCTATGGAATACTTCTAAATTTGATTACATCATAAGGTTTTGCACTTGAAATTGTGAGTGTTTATGTGTGTGAATTCTATATTAGGTATTTTTAACCCTTTGAAAGTTGGGCCAATAATATTCAAAACAATTCATTATTGCATACATATATGCACAGTAATATCAACAAAGCTAGCAACAACACATTGTGTGAAACTTGCCAAAAAGTAACATATGCATACACTATTATGTACAACTCTTAAAACCCTATATTTTTGGGATGCTTGTGAAAAGTTTAAAAATTTCCAAAGGTAGACCATTAAGAGAATATGGGTTCAAAGATTATTTTTGAATTTTTTCAGGTAGCACATATTATCGTATATCTTATACCTTAGCGAATAAAAGGGAACATGACATGATCCCTTCTCACAACAGGTGTCAATCTGCTCACAATGGAGATGATGTGGGTCCAAGTCATGCATAAAATTATCCAAAATTAAAACTAATGATCAATTCAACCTAATTCATGATGCAACCCAGCAAAACTTTATTTACAAACACGCCATAAATTAGAAAAATGTACAAAGGAATTTTAAAAAAGGGAAAAGGAAAATTTGCAGGCTGTCAAATGAGCTCAAACTAGATGTCAAAATCTCTCCCTGTCAAAAACCAACTGCCTTTATGACGCACTCCCAACTCCTCAAAGGACCCAAATGTGAGTCCAGGTGAAAGACAGCGGAAGAAGGAAGAGTCGGGACACACTCCCTAGCTCACAACACTTTGAGGGGTAGAGGGTCGTGTTGGAGCTCCGAGATGGGACTAGGAAGAGTTGACAAACTTCACTCACTCACACGGGCCTGCACAAAACCCACACAAAGTGGTTAGTGCATAGTTGAAGCACCCTTGGTGCTAGGACGAACCACGGGCAACACGGACACACAAGACTCACCACGGCTCGAACTTGGGGGAAGCCACCACCTTCCCCCTTATAGTATACTCTGCAGCTCGCGGTGGAGACTACATCCAAATGGCTATAAACTGTCCCGAGTTGGAGTCCCGGGACTTTGGACACCCATATCTCCCGACTGCAGAGTCCGATCGTGACACGATCTAAAGCAAAGTTGTAGCCCTCATCAAGAGCTTTCCAACGCCATGTTGCACTCTCAAATCGAATGTCGGGAAGAGGTCGATTCCCGACTTTTAGTGGTCGGGAGTCAAACTGGCAGTTTGACTCCCGGCCCTTCTTTTGCCCATAACTTGTGTTTTAGATGTCCAAATGAGCAATGCGAGCCCATTTTAGACATCTACGTTTCAAGAGCTTTCCAACGGTATAAAGAGGTCAACAATCCATTGAGATTTGACCCTTCAACTCGCCCTCTGAAATTTCGGGAGTCCACCAGGACTCCCTCTCCCAAAATGGGAGTTGCCTTGGGAGTGTGAGTGCTCACTCCCTCACACTCCCTTGCACTTCCTTAGACTCCCGGGAGTATGTGATGACTCCTGGGCTTTCTCTTGGCCCCCACCCTTCCAATGTTTTTACCTTCGCTCCCAGGCTTCCTTCCTTTTGGCTTGCAACCTTGCAACCCTTTGCCTTAGTCGCGAGGCCAAAGCTAGGGTTGCGACATTGTAGCAGCTCGGCCATATCTTTCCATGTCAAAAACCAACCGCCTTCAGTGCGGTGGCTTAAAACTATGATCATTGATCACCCCCTGAAATTTGAATACAAATAGTGGCGTTTAAATAAGATGCTTTTCCCATGGAGCAGCTAGAAAAGACTGGCCATTTTAGCTTCATCACCAAGGAATCACGATCCCAGTCTTAGGGTCACTGCATTTGTTTTGGTCCATATGAATTTCTTTTCACACAACTTTATTAGGCAAGACTAAAAAGCTATGAATATATGAGATATTCTCTCAAGTTGTCCATCAAACTTGATTCTAGGCAAAAAATTTGTTTCGTCTACCTTGTAATTGGGAACGCCAGGACATTTCTCTCATTGCCTAGGCAAATTAATACTGGACCTTGTTGACAATGGACACTTTGCCTTGGCCCTTAATGTTGGTTTTCTTTTTATGAACCAGAAGCTGTTTTTCTTACTCTTACAACTTATTTGTTTTGGACTCAAAAATAGACTTTGCACACCATATTTGTATCTTTCCCTGGGCACATCTATCTATGAAGGAAGGTAATTTGTTTTGCTTTGTTTTGTAGTTGTGAGATCCCTCGAACTAGGATGCTTTAGATTGTGTTTTTGGTGGTTTTGGAAGGAAAAATCAGTTGAGAATGGGGTAATAGTTGAAGGCTTAACCATTCAATCCAAGCATGATTTCCTTTCATATTTGGATGTTCAAAAATTCAATACATACATTGCAAAACAATGTTCACATGTTGAGTTTCCCTATTTTGTAATGGGTTTACACTTGGGTCAGTGGCATAAACCACACTAGTATATATAACACTAAAATTTGTGCTTTTAGTAATACTAGTATAGCTTTCACCTTTGGTTCAAGTGTGAACACATTGAGGTTCAACTAATTTTTCCTTCCAAACTCCAACCTTTCTTCTCTATGGTGGAGTTCTAGCTTGTTGCCACCGCCTTTTTCTCTAGTGGTGTTGCAATGAAGAAGGCAACAATAGATTGCTATTGTTGTTTTTTTTTGTGTTATAGAGAATAAGAAGGCAAGGACAACTACAACACCACCACCAAATCAAAAACAAAAATAAATAAATGGTTTGACAACCACCATGGGTATGCATGAATAAAAAGAGAAGGATAATGGACATATTGAGCTTTAGTTTCAAGTTTATTAATAACAATTTGTGACAACAAAATAAGTGGAGGCACAATCTATAGTGTTGACACTTTTGAATATACCTATATCTTAGGAAACAACAAATGAATAATCATGTAAAAGTTATCTTAGCATATTTGACTTTGTATTTCATATTTTTCAAAATTTTAAAGATGAAATTTGAAGTACAAGGGGGGTAATGTTTAGCATAGACATTAAAGGGATTTTGAATTTTATTTTTGGAAGGAAGATCCAAATTACTTTTCTTCCATAAGGTTTTGGGAGTACATTGTAACATTATAAAATGGTATAAAATACAAATCTAGTAGAAGCTTGGACATGGAACATAGACTTTTGTTTTTTATTTGATGATGTAATTTTTGTATAGAATTGTGAAGGATTGAGAAAAATCTAATGTTTTGATAAGAATTGTGTGTGGGAAATATAGAATCATTGCTACAATCATGAATCGTATCAATTTTTGTATTTTTTTTCTATAGATTATAGACTATATGTTTTGATATACAAATTTTGTTGCAAAAATAATACAAATAAAATTTATATAGAATTGATACTTACCATTCTCCTCAAGTTACTTGCTCATTAGAATATCATAAATATTTAAGGTTTCCTTCACATTGTCATTTATTCATTCATGGGTTGTGCCACACTTCTACACTTATTGTCACAACCCTAACCTTGGGCTTGTAACCAAGGCAAAAAGGGTTACAAAGGCACGGGCCAGGAGAAGTGTGAGAGAGTGTGAGAATGAAAATTCACACTCCCAAGTGTTCTCCCATCTTGGGAGTTGGAGTCCTAGTGGACTCCTGAACTTTTAGAGAGCGATTGCAGAAGTTAAAACACTTTGCATTAAAAAGTTTATATCATTGAAAATCTATTGAAGTTTAGATGTTTAAATGGGCTCGCATGACCCATTTGGACATTTGCAACACAAGTTATGGAAAAAAAAAGGTCAAAAGTCAAACTGACAATTTGATTCCTAACCACAAAAAGGTCAGGAATCGATTCGACCCCCATGCGTGCAAGTGGCATGCGACACGCCATTGGAAAACTCTCGACGAAAGTTACAACTTTGCTTCAAACCTCATCCTGATCGGAGTCCTGAACGTAGAGTTATAGCCCTGCAAAATTGTAAGAGTTCCAACCTTGATAGTTTTGGGACTCTCCTTTGGGAGTCCCGAGACAAAAAACCATTTGCATGTGGGCTTCACGGAGAGGCGCATAATATATTATATGGGGGAAGGTGGTGGCTTCCCTTAAGCTCGGGTCGTGGTGAGTCTTGTGAGTCCGAGTTCGCCCTTGGCTCGTCCTAGCACGAAAGGTGCTCCAACATTATACTAACCAACTTGTTAGTTGATTTGATGTAGATTCGAGTGAGTAAATAAATTGCTTGTCATTTTTCCTAGTCCCATCCCGAAGCTCCAACACACCCCTCTACCCATTCAAAGTGCTGAGAACTAGGGAGCATGCCCCAAGCTCCTAACCTTTTCCATTGTTTTCTACTTTAGATTCATCCTGAGTCTATCAAGGAGCTTGGGAGCGCATCACTTATACCCATAAACAAACTTTGAATTCTTTAGATTTTTTTTGGTCAAGTTTAAATGCTACATCATCTTGAAATATTCTTTGAGTTATTGCACATAATCTAACTAATTAAACTAACATTTTGCCAAAACACATTATCATTATTTCCTTAAGCAATGTAAATGTTATTTTCATTGTGTGCACACAAAATATGCACATGAAAAAGGTTGTGTTTCTTCAAGCAATGGAAAATGTGTCAAGTAGCTTGCAAGTAGACCATGATTCCACCATTATTTTTTCACGTTCAACATTGTAAAACAAAGGAGCTATGTTAACACCCCACACATATGTATTTCTACCTTTATAAAGGCAAAAACATGGTAAAGTAGACAATTGGTGATCAACATTGGAAGGTAATTTAAACTCCCATGTCTCCAACTTGTTTTATTTTTCCATTTAACACAAGTTGGAGAGATGTGAGAGAATAAAATGTTTTATTATGTTTGTTTCTTTAAACATTTACCTTATTCCAAACTCATTATGGGATTATGGAAAGTGGTACAAAGACCTTGAAACTTCACTTTTGAAAATTTATCATCTTCCATGGCAATGGGACTTATATTCACACTAGCACCAAATGTCAATTCCTATCATAGACCCATTAGCACCATAGTAAATCTATGGAGATATGTGCCAAAATGAAATGTCATCAAATGCTTGTTTGCATTGCTTATCTTTACACTCGAGTCATTTAAAAATCACCTTGGGACTACAAGTAGTGTATTCATTTTAACACAAGATTTGATAATTTAAAACTACAAATTCTTGATTTATATCACCCCTTTTCTCTTCTAATTAGAACAACTATAAAAGTCTATCAACAAAACAACTCCAAGATCTTCCCACAATCTATAATGTCCAATGAAATCTTTTAGTACAAAGGGGTTGTGACAAATTTGGTTTAAACAACTCCTTTTTACTAGGTTTTTTCATTAAACACTTAAAAGATTCATGTCCTATGCAAGCACTTTTCAAATAATTAGTGGTCTTCAACAACAACTAAATAAACAATTGCGAATCATATTTATAACTATCTAGTTTATGTGATAATATGTGTAGTTGCAATCTAATGGTTCTTACAACTAATGAATTAATAGAATGGATGTTTAGCATAATGTGGGCATGTATTCAATTTTATATACACTCAAGTTAAAGATGTAATTGTTAAAATGATTAAGCAACAACAATAACTATGACATGATATAACATATAACATTACTATGTGGCATATGATATTATAAGGATTTGGTGTTTTATGCAATCACTTATTAAACAAATTGTGACATCATTTAAGATATGATGTGAAAAATTAATGTCCATCACTTTTACCATTTATCATGTGTAATTTTGCCACATGGTGTAAATATGTAATCAAATTAACAATAGTTATAACCTAGTTGTATATTATGGGTTATATAAAAAATATAGATAATAATTGGCATCATACTTCATAAAATTTAACTTAACATACATTCATAAATTTTTTCATAAGTCATTTTGTAATGGCAATAGTCATGTACACTTGACATGAAAACACATGTGCATATGAAATTCAAATGGAATAAAATTTCAAGGATTTATAAAAATGTTGGATTTTAGTTTGCACTTTTTACAAATGGCATGCATAAATTTATAAAGGTTTGATCAATGACAATTAAATTAAGTTTTAAATTAAATCATGTGATATTTATGTGTGTGTCTATAGTTAAAACTTAAAACATTTGCAATGGAATTTTTGAAATAAATACTTGAAATTGATGTAACATATTTACATCTGAAATTTTGAAAATTATATTTTATATGATTATGGAATTAAAAATAATATAATTTAATTTTTAAAATCCTATTTTATGAATCAGAATTTTAATATTTAATATTTAATATATTTATAAATGATAAATTATATTTAATTTATAACTGAAATCAGAATTTTAAAAAATTACATTTGAATACTGAATTGAAATACTTATTTAAATAAATTATAATTATGTAATTAAAATGTGAAAGTAATTTCATTATGAACTTACATAATTGAATAATGATATGATAATGCATAGAATTTGAAATATACATGATTATATTTATGTGATGAAACAATATATCACAAGTTGAAATATTGGTTGGATGCTTAAGGAGTTAATATGTGGCCATGGAGATGAGGGTTCAATTCCCTCTAATGACATTCTAAACTTGCTCGTAAACAATTACAACATGATTACATGTGTCATAAATGACTATAACATGATAACATGTGCCTAAATGAGTATAAAATGATTTTGTATATATTTTTAAGTGTAAATCCATGTGGACTTTACACATAGTTGTTTTGGACATGACATGACACCATGTCATGTTGAGTTGTTTAAACAAGATTCCGGTATGATTTTAATGACCATAGTAATTTTAATCCAATATAACTATAAATCCAATTATAAACATTTTCTTTTTTTCTAAAATTGTACTAGTATAATTCATGTCATAAACATTTTATAGCTTTAACACCTCCAAATATGGAAGAATGTGAAAGGTGTTAATTAAACGAAAATTCACCAGAAGGTGACATGTGTCACGTTTTTGTTGCAACAATAGTTGTTTTAATGACTTTCCATTGGGTTGTTGTGGACATTGCTTTGTGGAAGGTTCATTGATGTGGTTGAATATATAAATCTATTATAGTATATTCTATCCACTTTGATAAAAATTATAAATGAATTTTTTTTTAAAGTGGACAAAATATATTTTAAATATTCTCTCTTAGGTTTTGCATTCATGTTCACCTACTAACAAAATAACGTTGTTAGACCCTTGTGCAATTGACCAAAGTGGGATCATTTCCAAGGTTTTAAAGGATATACATTTTTGGAAAACCTCTTCAAAACTCTAAAATGCATGATTTTTTAAATAATTCAATTATGAAAAATTCTTATTAACCAAAACTATGAACTCAAATATCATTGGCCCCAAGTGTTTGGATGGAAAGGGGGAAAATTTTGAAATGTAACTTGGTAAGGTTTGGGATGTGAAAGGGCAAATAATATGCTAATATTGAAAGGGTAGATAGGATGGTCAATGGGAAGTTCTCCATGCATTTTCCCATGTTGAAATGAAATGCAAATGCATTTTCTCATTTCATATGAAGAGGCAAATGTTAGTACAATGAAAAGGTTTTGAATGGTTGGAAAAAACTAATTTTGTAAATTTTAACTAATTTTCAATGATGAAAGTTATTCTAAATTCAATAATTTTTGTTGTGTTGGTTGAAAATTTATGAAATGACCACCATGCACATTGCCTCACCAAGCGTTTTCCAACAATACCAAAAGTGTAGCAATGGTTTTCACAATTCATGAAGATGAAAGTGTGGTCACAAACAAACAAACAAACACCTATCTTAATATATGGATAACAATTAGTGTCTTGGATGCCAAGGTACAATGGCAACATGTAATATGTAGATATATAAAAATTACATCCATGTACAATAAATTGTGCAATAAACAAAACGGATTATTTTCTTCTAGTAGGTCATAATTTGCATAAGGGACAAGGATTGACAAATGAGTTTTAAAAAACATATATATATTTTGATTTCATCAAATTGTGATTGTTTTATGGCAAAAAAAATCATCTTCTATCCTCTTTTATAATGTCAATAATAATTTTCAAAGTTTTCATAAGCTGCAAAGGTATTTTAAATTCATACGAAAAAAAATCACAAATTTTTATATTATATGTTTGTTAGAATTTATTATCAAGCAATGACATTTGTAACAAGGACAATGTTGGTCAATTACTCATATAATTAATGATGTTCCAAATTGGATTTTAAACTAATGAATTTCCAAAAAACTAATCAAAAGATAAAAACATGATCCATCATGAATACATAGTAGGATAACTTTTAATTGATAGAAGATTCATAGAAAGGTCTTTCCAAATATTTATGATAGGAAAATTTGGATTGTCAAACATGCAATTATCCCAATTTAGATTATTAATAACCATTGATTTTGTCACAAAACATGCACAAACTTATTTTAGTTCATTTATTCATATTATGTACACAATTTTTGTAACAATGATGAAACAACATTGTGTGTGTATAATTCTTTATAAAAACTTATAAATCCTTATTCAATTTTGGTGAAAAGTGATTTGATGTGATAACAAGATGTCAAGATAACATTATTTGTAAATATACCTTTTAAACCATTATTTGAACACATTTCTTTTGTATTGTTGAATATTCAATTAAAAAAATATTTTCCTTCATTTTGATTAAATAATCTGACATATAGGTAGGTTTCAAATGTAAGGTTTTCTTTTTTCTCTTTGAAAGATAGATATCCATTTCACTTAAAACATGCTTATAAATGTAAAAGTGGTTTGATATTATATGGCTCATGTAATATAATAATGATGTCATGTATAAAACTTAATCAAATGATCAAAGCACATATCAAAATAAATGTTTTGCTGAAAAATACATAGGAAAACCATTGAGGAAAATATTACATCCTTCTTTTATTGGTCCATTAATTTTTTCAATCATTTTGTTTCACACAATACACACATAATGAGATGAACATCGCTTGTCGTTTAACACTTTAAATTAGTGCAAACCAAAATAGGCCAAAAAAAAAAAAAAACTTGCATGCACAAACATAGAAAAGTCATTACCAAAACTGCTTCATTATAATCACACTCTATGTAACAAGAACATAATTATAATAACTCTGATTCTATGGTCAACCTTCAATATTATTTTTGTGTTTGGAACACATTTTCCTTGGATCATTACCAAACTCATTACATAGTTTCACATTTGTTCCCATTACATACAACTCTCACAAAATATTCACATAAATGTAAGAAATCACACAAATTTGAATTTGTACAATTCATGATTTATAAAACAAAAAAAAAGTTTGGAGAAATAAAGAGGAGATTGAATACCATGAATAGTAACAAAATGATTATCATTGTTGTTTTTGCATGCTAAAGGCAAAGCATTTCTCCATTCTCACCTTTTACATTGACATTTATTCCTTTGATAATAATCTTTGGGACAATGTCAACATATCCACATGAAGCCTAAACAACACATGTTCATATCAATGATATGACATGTTGAAATAACTTTTGATATAAATGAATTTTGATTAAAGTGTAATAATGGTATTATGCAATGTGTAACTTGTAATAAATCCTCTTACTTGCACAAAGACAAGGAAAAGACAAATTGTTCTTGAAGCATGAGACAATAATTTATTCTTATATGAAATTGAGACATTAAAAAACACAAATTACAAAAGACACTACTGTTTCATTCTATTCAAACACATCCCAATCACTAGAATCTATTTTAGTAGGACAAGATAAATAATGGACCTTAAACTTGTCTACCCTATACCAACTCCAATTAATATTGTCTTTAGAGTTAAGGATCGTCACTAGAATCAAAGAAGGTTGTTTGTTTGTCCCATTGAGATCTCCCAAACCATATTGGCCCATGTTGTGTTGTGCTCTTGGTAACCATTGGAAACCCCTCAATGAGTGAGGATGGTTTGTGACTTAAAGGGCAAGAGTTATTGAATATTGAACAACTTTGTTAAAGAAAATTCAATAAAATTAATAGTTTTTAAAAAGGAAATTCAGGTGTGTTTTCTAGCAACATTTGTTTTTGGTTGATTTTTTCTCATTTGGTGAAAAACATTTCCAAATTTTATTAGTATTATGTCAAATATTCCCTTTTATTTTGAAAAATCACCCCAAAAAAAAATCTAAACAATCACCATGTTTCTACACATTGTTCAAGCAAGTAGCCAAGATGTAAAAGGATTTTTAATAAATTTCTACTTTCATAGCTGGTCTATAGCCAAATGTGACTAATCTCCTTATCGATGATCACCAATGTGACATCACAAAATTTGGAAAAAAAAAAACACAAGTTCTTGGTATTGTGGGAAAGGCGTCAACTAGTAAGATTTTATCAAAGCAATTTCATAACTTTTAGGTGTAATAAGCTGTGGAAGACATTGAATTTTGAGCATTTTTTGTCACTGAAAACTCAACTCTATTACAAAAATTGGTTTTGGAAGGAGAAAAATAAGTTTGGTGATGGGTTCACACTTGAGGCCATCCATACAGGCCAAACTAGGTGAAAAGAAATCTTCTTCTAACATACCTTCTCAAGAAATCCAGACAAATTGGATTTAAATGGAATCTGGAAAGACATGCCAAAACACTGATGCACCTTTCATTTTGGATCCTTCTGCTGCAGCTACACGTTATGGAACTCCCAATTTGTAGTAATACCTGGTGAACACTCCTCAAACGTGGAACCAAATATGAACTCAACATCATTCCATAGTCTCTCTGACATGCAAACTAATAAGATAGACTAAGAACTCACAAAAACAAAAGATGGAACATGGGACAAGATAGAGAACAAAACTTAAAACCTACTAACATTATACCCACCCCAAGATTGATTAATCTTGAATTAGCTTATTTTACCATAAAACCTGGAGCAAAATACCCATCAAGAACATCAACTGTTATTTCAATTGAGCAAAACATAATGCACCAGAAGCACGAAAAGAAATAGCATAATGAGGTGTGATAGGAAATAAAAGCAATCTAGTTAAAACCCTTTGCATACATATGAAGTAGATGGACTGCAATACTGATTTCCAACATAAAGCAGTCTGCACCATAGGTGGGAAAACCAAAGATCTGTAATTCCCAAGCCAGATACAAAGTAGGCTTGCCAATGCAAGAAATCTTGATGAATGTCAGGAAACATCAAGAACATCCCCAATACTGAAGTCTGAAGGACAATGTGAGCCTCTGTAAGCCTTTGAAGATCAGCATACCATTTTTAACAACCCAAATACTATCCAAAAGAATAGATGAGTACTTGCATAAGACCCTTTTGACTAATCTCCTTTGTCACAATCTGCAAGTGTCATCTTTTGCTTCTCAAGTAGACTGAATTCATGGCCCACCCACAAGTGAATCTCAGTCGACTTGTTTGTTCAAACGCCACTTGCCTCAAAGTGTTACATCCAGACCATGAGTCTTGGGTACACACCCAACTTGCCACCACAAGTGCATGGTTGAGTTATCCAGTTGAATGTTCATGCAACAACACATATTCACGGCTGCAAAACATTGTACACACCCACTGCATCAGCAGCCAAATAAATCAAAGAGAAGCTGTCATTGTAATCCAGTGACATTACAACATTAAGAGTGACAACAACAGAGATAAGGGTCATGGGTTGAGCTATCCTTAGATAGGTGACTCAGCCCTTCACTAATCAGTCTCTTGGTCTATCTGGCTTAGTATAGTAAATTGATAACAATAAGCTATCAGACAACAATCTTAAAGCAAAGGGAATAAACACACAATGAGCTCCTCCTTTGAGAGAAGACCACAGGTTACAGATAAGAAACCCATTATCCATACTCTTTCATTTGCATACATTGGCATAGTCAATTCCCAAAACAAATGACTATGAAAAGGACACAACAGTGAGGCTAACTCATCTAACAAGCCAATGCTGTCTAGAAAGTGTTAAATCAATGTGTTAATCTTTGACCAACAACAAGGACATGAGAATACATACCTACTGTTCCCAAACTTGATAGTATCTGTCTCAAAAAGTTCATAGTATCGTTGGGGGTCAATACGTTTACCCTGCATGACATGTCACTCACACCCATTGTCAACCAGTGGTGCAGTATCATCATGCAAACATGCAACACAATTGCTAAGATTGTCCTTAATCACAACAGCAAGACTTATGGCTTGCAATAGTAACAGGAACTTACATTCAAGAATGTACCATTGGTGCTTCCCAGGTCCATGATATAAGGTCTGCCATCATATCACACTCAATTAGTCTCTTCTTGGTCTCCCTTGTTTGTTTTACAAAGTACATAGCAGAAAATGTAGGTGACAAGTAACACATCCCATCTCTTGTTAGAATATTTGACAATATCCTACAACAATCTTCAAATACTGGTATTCTTCTTAAAAGACATGATATAAAAGGAACCTGAAGCTTACTTGCATACTTCTCTGTTGTTTACTTACCTTACTTTGCTGGCTATCATACCATCCGGTTCCTCCTTCTCAGTTAATCTGTATCCATACCAAGACATCCATTTCAATATTTCTGAACCAACAACAAGAAGGATAACTGCCCAACTTTGCACAATCACTTGGCCCTTTCTTCACCCTTTTTTGGACACTTATGAGTCTTGCCTCCTTTTGGAGCTGGGAAGATTTTTTCTAACTGCTGTAATGGGGCAATACAGTTGCCTATCCCTCAATGCTTGAGTGCCATGTGACCACATGGTTTTGTATGGACAGTTGACATGGTGACCCCTACTGTAGCTGGGTTGGATATAGCAGGTAACATCTTGCATAGCCTAGTGGTGTATTGAAGCACTGAGAATTTCTCAATACTCACAATTTTAGTCAACCTGAAAGAACTGAGAAGTGACCCAATACTAACATAATGGATGTTGCAGATCTGACCAAAAAACTAGCAACAAATCAGTAAGCATGAAAAAGAGGAAACTGCACCCCAAAGAAAAGAGAAACCAAGACCATAAGACAGAATTGAGGATGGGTTTGAATGACAGTGACAGTCACATGCATGTTCAGGGACCTTTAATACTTCATTTCTGAACAAAACTTCATACTTTGGTTATGAAGCAGGGAAAAACTAGTTCATAACATCCTTGCCTTGTGCATACCACCCCCAAGAATGGTCCAAAATGTCTTGAGTCTGATGTAGGCACCATGTTGGACTCAATCCAAAAGTTCCACAACAACCAGGCAACAAACTAACATGCTTTGTGCAGAGCTAACAACCAAAACATGCAATAATGCAGATGGAATTTGAACATCATTAATCTCATTGCAATATGTCAAGACAACAGAAAATCTATCCTATTTCCCCCGCCTTGAGTGTCATAAGAATGGGTTGGACAAAAAAATATCCAATCACCTGCATGTGCATTGGCTGCTATCACTTCACAATTACCCTAATGCACAAGAGAACAAACTGTTACGCATCACATGACAAGTCTCACATTTTTCAACAAAGATAACATTAAGTTTTCTATGTGTGAAAAATGCTTTCATTGGAAAAAATCTAGCACTTGAGAGGAGAGGTGCCCAGACTGCTGATGGGTGGAGTTCCATTACCTGTACTGAATGACTGCATGTTGCTTGCTACAGGAGGGATGGTCAGTGGGGACATCCGCTACTCTTCGCTCCCGCCCAAACAAGTAACAGGTCTGCCGATGTATGTACAATGGGTCTACAAAACAGGTAGCACCTTTCGTCATTATAAAAGTCTTTCTAGATTGAATGATGAAGAAAACAAGATTTGATACTAAGGTAGATCTGGCCCTCAGCAAAATCTGTGCGCTATGAACATTGGATCCAGAAGCTGATGATGACTTGGGTACCAGGACTACCTCTCCCTCAGAGACAAGCCCCAGATGCATAAGTTCAATAGAGAAGTCAACAAGAAGTGAACAACAGAACATCACAAGCTCTAGGAATTGAGGCCAGACACAGTAATTAGTAATCAGGGCCCACCATTCAATGCTTCACCATCCTTGAAGACATACAATCTCCACCTTATTGATGGCTTCCGCGCTTCTGGAGGCTCTGTAAATTGCAGTGTTACACCTGCCACACCCAATCACCAAAATGAGAGCTCTTGGTACCAATAATTATTACACTCATAAGTAACAAAGTATACTTGCACTTCTCATACCAAAGCTCCTCATGCCAAATTATACAAAGTTAAGAATCACACTTAAAGAAGATGAATGTCTTTCTAGAAGTTTCTAAAACAGCACACAACTGTAAACTTCTTGACCAAAGTATGTCATCTTTTCTTTAAGTCTTGCAAGCAAAGAATTTGGAGCAAGAAGACAGGTCCTCACCTTTCACTTTGTTTGTCTCTGCTGCCAACTTCCCAGAATACTCAAATGAAGGCTTTTCCTGCTCCGCACATCATCTCATGTGTCAAATGCTACACAACACTAGCCGTGGTGCAATTTCCATCCATCCATATAAAACCACAACATATGCTCTATATTGTCACTAAAAGTATCGCAGCACTATATCCCATGAGTACCAAGGAGCTCTATCCCTATGAGTACCGAGAAGCTCTCTATCCCTATGAGTACTGAGGAGGCTCCCTGTCCCTATGAGTCCTGAGGAGGCTCTCTGTCCCTCACAAGTATCAAGTACCCTCCATACTTGAATTTGATTCCACCAGG
Source organism: Sphagnum contortum (assembly GCA_963920785.1). Taxonomy (NCBI): domain Eukaryota; kingdom Viridiplantae; phylum Streptophyta; class Sphagnopsida; order Sphagnales; family Sphagnaceae; genus Sphagnum; species Sphagnum contortum. The sequence continues at coordinate 1,454,397 of OY987288.1, forward strand.
AACAGAAATCATCAGCACATCAAACACAAACAAATGATGACATTCCTGCCCAAACAACAAGGGACCTTAATGGCAAAACATCAGTTTGCAGTCTACCAGGAACCCTACCCATGAAATCACACAAGAACTTTCTGCGGTACCAGACTTTCTTACCTTTTCTATCTCTTTTGCTGCAAGCGCAGCTTCTGCATCTTGCATGATTGCCAACGAATCTTTCAGATGAGATACGTCCGCCCTGCAAATTGTGGCAGCACACCCAGCACTCCCCCCTAAATGCCAAATGCAAAGTTTCCAGAGAAAACATCAAGCTATAGATCCTATAACATCTGTACTAGATCAAAACAGTTCATCCCGAAAATGAAGAATAGTTTGCTGTATGGCATTTGGAAGCATTTTCCACACATGTTTTGCACACACCTTTCCTCAGTGCTTGCTCCATATCTCATCTGCTGCACATGGAAAACAACCCACAAAACAATCAGAAAAGTTCCTCCTTCACCACCACACAACACCAAACATAAACATACAGCAGTCCCCATTCCTCAAGAGATATGTTTTGTGTACTTCCAAAGACAGAGGGATAAAAAGCTTCTGAGATTCTGAACCCACAACAAATCAAAGCTTCCTCTTCCAATTGAGCATGCAGTTTGAAATCTAGCACTAGGGTTGCTGAAATCACAAAACCTGGAAACAAACCCTAGACAGAAAGTATACACTGCAGAACAAAAGAATTTCACATCACGACAGAAAAAATCCAAGGGCAGTGGGCAGCTCCCAAGCATGAACTTGAACAAGTTCCAGTGACAAGTGCAGGCATGATGCAATGCCAACAATCAATCAACAAACAGCCAGAATTTCAAAGCAACATGTGATTCTTCAATCCAGAGGACGAAGAACCAATCATGAAAGCAGCAGGTGGTGCTGGTGATGGGAATTCCAGAGGCAAAAAAAGAGATAGATTTCACCAGACACCTCGTTCGGTGGTGGAGCTGAAGCAGCAGCAGCAGCAGTGCTCTTGGTGAGGTCATGATGGCTTGAGTGAGGCAATCTGGAATCTTCCTGGTTTGGTGATTCATGACCCCGATGAGTTTTTCTTGGCGGTGACTGTGATCTCAGATGTTGTGAATGCACAGGTGACATAGCTGAAGCTCCTCCTTGATATCTACTGTCTCGATCTCGTCTATTATGTCGTCCTCTGCCAGCAGCATCTTGTTCTCTACTCACATCTCGTTTTCTGTCTCTGTCCTTGCCTCCATCCTGTTCTCTACTTGCATCTTGTGTTCTGTCTCTGTCCCTGCCTCCATCCTGTTCTCTACTCACTTCTCGTGTTCTGTCTCTGTCCCTGCCTCCTCCTTCTCTTTCCCTGCTCCTCTCGTGTCCGCCTCTGTCCCTGTCCCAGTCTCGTCGTCTCTCCCCACTTCTATCACTTCCTCTCTCATAAACCCGATCATCACGTCCTCGAGGCATCTTCCTCCAACTCCGCCTTCTCTTCCGCTCTTGGAAATGCAATGTTAAGGCTGGCTACCCAATTCTGAAGAAAACAAGGAAATCCTTCCTTCCCACGTTTGCAGTACTTAGGATTTTGGAGTCTTTCTTCAAACTGTGTGTGTGTGTGTGTTTTCAATGCTCTGGCAAAATGCGGCTGGCTAAACAAAACCAAATAAGAAGAAGTCGAGAAGTAGAAGAAGAAGAAAAAACCCTATCTGTTGGAGCTTGTCATCAGGTCAGGAAAGAGCTTGCCGAAGATGATCTCCTCCTCCTCCGCTTTCAGTTTACCATAATAATACATCACTGGTGCAGAAACAGAAAAGAGGTCGTCCATCAGTCAAAGAAGGTAATCTGCCTCTTCTACTCAAACTCACGCAACTCTTCTACATTGGAGGTTCAACCTAAAACCACAAACTGTGACTTCTTTGGCCAGCAGCAGACTCTTCTCTGCTAGCGCCTTGACAGCAGAGAGCTCCACACGGAAAGAAAACAAAGAAATGAGTCGGAGAAAACCGATAGGGAAGCATGCCACAACAGCAACATGAAAAAGAGGGTAAAAACTAAACGCACCAAAAAGAAACCCCCCAAAACGAATCGCAAACGAAAAATCCTTCGCAATCTTCTGTATTAGGGTTTGCTCTCTCGCTCGCGAGCGCCAAACCCTAATTCTCCCGGCATGCCGCGTGCGGTGGCATCGCGGGACAAATCTCTATTCATTATCCCGTCTTTCTCTCTCTCCCTTTCGCTAGGTTATTCTTTCAGATTCTTTGTGCGAACGCTTCGTCGTTTTCGAGCTTTGGCTCCTTGTCGCACGCACCGAATTGACGAGGATCGCAGCAAGGGTGGGCAGATTCTGTGCGAAGAATTTGTCTATGGAGGTTTTGACTATAGCAGCAGATGCGTGACAGAGGAAGAGGAGGAATTGTGGTGGTGTTTGCGGAGGATTGAAGAGTAGGGATTGGAATGCAGATGAGATGGAGTCCTGCAATTGTGTGGAGCCGCAATGGCCCGCAGATGATCTACTCATGCGATACCACTACATCTCCGACTTCTTCATCGCGCTCGCGTATTTCTCGATTCCGCTGGAGCTCATTTACTTCGTGAAGAAGTCGTCGATTTTCCCTTACAGATGGGTATTGGTGCAGTTCGGTGCGTTCCTCGTGCTGTGCGGTGCCAACCATTTGATCAATCTATGCACTTCTCGATTCCGCTGGAGCTCATTTACTTCGTGAAGAAGTCGTCGATTTTCCCTCACAGGTGGGTATCGGTGCAGTTCGGTGCGTTCCTCGTGCTGTGCGGTGCCACCCATTTGATCAATCTATGCACTTCTCGATTCCGCTGGAGCTCATTTACTTCGTGAAGAAGTCGTCGATTTTCCCTTACAGATGGGTATTGGTGCAGTTCGGTGCGTTCCTCGTGCTGTGCGGTGCCACCCATTTGATCAATCTATGGACCTTAAGTGCACACACGCGAGTTGTGGCTGTGGTGCTGGCAGTAGCGAAGATCTTCACTGCTGTGGTTTCGTGTGCCACGTCGCTCATGCTGGTACATATCATTCCTGACCTCTTGAGCGTGAAGACTAGAGAGCTTTTCTTGAAGAACAAAGCAGCGGAGCTTGATCGAGAAATGGGTTTGATTCGCACATAAGAGGAAACGGGACGACATGTACGCATGCTGACACAGGAGATTCGTAGCACACTCGACAAGAACACGATACTCAAGACCACGCTCGTCGAGTTAGGCAAGACTCGCTTGAAGAATGCAATCTTTGGATGTCCAGCAGGAATGGACAAGAGCTTCAACTCTCACATATGCTGCAACAAGCCCTAGACACTGCTGCTGGTCCTGTCACTGTTCCAGCAGCAATCGCACCATTGTCATCTCCCCAACAGCCCTGTTTGCATCAGTTGACCATGACAAGGCAAGCATGCCATCAGAGATGTCGTTGCTGTTAGGGTTCCTCTCCTTCACTTGACCAATTTCCATCATGCAGATTGGCCAGATTCCAACAAGCAGCCATTTGCACTCATGGTTCTCATGTTGCCATCTGATAGTGCTTGAAGATGGCATGACTATGAGCTTGAGCTTGTTGAGGTTGTAGCTGATCAGGTAAGCCCTAATAAACTATAATCTTCCCCATTGTCTCTCCTCAGACATTGTCCTCTGTCTGTCTGTTTCATCCAATTCTTCACCCAAGTTCTTCACAACCTTAGAGGTTAGGAACCATGAATGTGGTGCTTCTGGAGTTGCCTGCTTGCTTGCTTGCTTGCTGCTATGAGCAGCATCAACATTCTGTCTTTCTTTCTTATCTGAGAGAGAGAGAGAGCTGAATTGGAGCTGCTGGTGTTTTTCTTTCTTTTTTCCTTTTTGTGCTGAAGGTAGCAGTGGCACTTTCGCATGCTGCAATTCTGGAGGAATCAATGCAAGCTCGAGATCTTCTGATGGAGCAGAATGTGCAACTGGATATGGCAAGGAGGGAAGCAGAGACAGCATTTTGTGCACGGAACAACTTCTTGGCTGTCATGAATCACAAGATGTGGACACCGATGCACACCATCATCGCACTGTCATCACTCTTGCAGGAAACAGAACTGATGCTGGAACAACGCTCAATGGTGGATACCATTCTGAAGAGTAGCAATCTCTTGCCCACTTTGATCAATGACGTATTAGATCTTTCACACTTGGAAGATGGCATTTTGGAGCTTGAAATGAACACTTTCAAGCTCCTGCAGATTTTCATAGATGTAACAGATCAACATCTTCTTGTGATGCGGCCAAAGCAAATCTCTGCTTTTTCAGTACCTAACTGTTGTTGCATTGGGGATGGACTCTCTGGACTCTTATGGCAGAGATGCATTGTGATCATTTTGCCTTCTTTTTCTTTTCTGAATTTGATCTTTCTCCTCTGGTTGGTTAATGCTGCTGCTTGGCATGTGTGTTGCTGCAGGTAAGGAATTTAGTGAAACCGATAGCTTCACTGAAGAAGCTGCAAGTTCTGTTAAGCTTAGCACCTGATCTTCCAGGTTTTGTCATTGGTGATGACAAGCGGTTGATGCAGATGGCTCTAAATGTAGTAGGCAATGCTGCCAAGTTCACGAAGAAGGCAGCATCTCAATGAATCAAGGTTTCTTTAGAGAGAGCAGAATATCTGATGGATCTATTGATGCCAGAATTCTATCCTGTGCAAGGAGAGCAGCATTGCTATATCAGAGTTGAGGTATCTATTGTTTCTTGTTCATTCTTTCTGGGGTCCAGTTGTCTCTCTGCGTCTCTTATTCAACCTGCATAAATTTTGTCCAGATTTTTTCTCCTCTCTTTATAAATGCTATACTTTCTGAAGAGATAGTGATGCTCTCCTTTGTGAAGAACTGCATGATGATGTTGCCATGATGTGATCAGGTGCAGGATACAGGTGTGGGTCTCAACCCACAAGATATTCCAAAGCTTTTCAACAAGTTTTTGCAAGCTGATTCAACTACCACCAGAAACTACAGTGGCACAGGCCTCGGTTTAGCAATTTGCAAGAGGTATGATCTGAAGTGCTTCAACGATTTCTTACTTTAAAATGATTGATACTTGAAAGATTTGTCTTGAGTTTCAGTTCACTTTGGCAATGTGGTGCAGGTTTGTGAATTTGATGGATGGTCATATTTGGGTGGAGAGTGAAGGTATTGGGAAAGGGGACGCTTGACACTTTTGTGGTGAAGCTTGGCTTGCTGGAGCATTCCAGTGAGCTGGATCACCAAATGGCAACAGTGATGCAACCCAGCCACCTACTTCATGGGCATCAGAGTTGTAGTCACTCATGACAATGGGTAAAGCATGACTATACTGATTTCTCTCTGCATTTGTTTGAATCTACAATACATGTTCCACAGACTCATTTTAGGGTATCTTGCTAACTATGGATGTTTGTTCTTTTACAGAGTGAATCAAATGGTGACAAGAGGATTGCTGATGCGCCTTGGCTGTGAAGTCACCGTTGTCAGCTCTGGCCAGGAATGCTTGCAAGTTATTTCCCAGCCAGGCTAGTCATTCAATGTTTTGTTACTTGATGTATGCATGCCAGACATGGATGGGTATGAAGTTGCAATTCACATTCAAGAAAAATTTGCTCAGCATGAGTGCCCACTGCTCATTGGTCTCACTGCCAACACAGACATGGCAACCTGGGAATGGTGTTTGAGCTTGGGCATGGACCAGGTCATTCTCAAGCCCATTTCACTGGAGAAGATGTAGATGGTGTTGACAGAACTTTTGGGATTTGGATCTCTCAATGATAATCATTGGAGGACTTGAATCAGGTGAAAGGCACAATCATTTTTATTTGGGAAAGTAAATTTGACCAAAAAACATGTTTAAAGAGTGGTCTTGAATACGGTTTCTGAGCAAATGGTGGAAAAGTGCCATTTGCCTGATGACAGGGTCTTAGTGTGTATAAATTGAGCATTTGCTGGCTAGAATGGTGTGCTGCTTGCCCTTTGGGTTGCCCTTTGAGATCAGAATAGATGTATTCATTGTTCTAATGTATTGTTGAAATGAGGATGGAGATGAAAAAAGATATATATATATATATATATATATATATCATTCTCTTGATTATTGAAGAGCTGAGTACCAGTTAACAAGAAAGATAGGCATTCATTTGTATAGATCTGTCAATCAATAGTGAACTCTGCATTGAATTTATCAACTACAAACATTGTGTGTAGTGCCTTGCTCACCAAGGTGTTGGGTCTGGTAGGCATCATTACCAAGTGGTTTGGTAAGAGCCCCATGACCACCCTTTTAAGTGGTCTTCGGGTTTTTGAGCTATATTCCTGTGGCCATGTAGGACTACTGTACTTCAGAATTCCTGCAAAGCTGGAGTGCCATACAAGACGGTTTCAGAAGTAAATTGGGGAGTTGTCATTGATGACAACTCAAATGTCAACTCATGTTCCAAGACGACTTCAAGAGAATTTGGGTGTTCTCTTTCTGGCAAACCCCAAAATGTCAATTGATTTATGTCTCATGAGGATTGCAGCAAAAATCATCATGAATTGATAGCAGCTTTACTCTTGGTGATGAAGAGGTTTCAGACTGAGAACCTGAGAACAGGATTTCTTGAATGTATTCCGCTGTGCTTTCTGTTTCAGGTTCCAAGTTGCACCAAACCAGGATCTCTGTGATGCTGCCCAATAGAATTTGAGTAAATGCTGTGATCTAGGAAAATGATTACATTGATGATATAATAATGTACAACATTATATTGGGTGGTCTAATTATGGCCTCTTATTCTTATCCCTAAACAAAGTCAAAAGAAAATAATATTTCAATTGAAATATTCCATTGATGTACACGAAATTTTTTGTCACATGGACAAAATACTTTTGTTTACATGGCAAGAATATTATGTACATGTAGCAAAAAAATTCCAAAAAATTTCTGCATGCTCACAATAATCATGTTCGCATGTTCATTGCTCACACTATAATTATGTTGCTTACCTACCTACTATGATATTTAGGTAGGTAGGTAGTTAATGTATTCAAGGACTGGAACGGCATGCGCAATGAATCACCAGAGTTCTGCTCCTGGATACACACGATCACCCATCCTGTGGATATGTTCGACCATGGAAAACGAACCATGGATATGCATCATATTTCATGTGTTGCTCTTCTTGCAGCTTGTTGGTATAGTACAGGAGAGAAGAAAATGGAGGCACATAAGGACTCTTTTCCAATTGTAGATAGCAATGTATTGAGGTTATAAATTGTTAATCATAACTCCTGGTTATGCATAAGAGTAGGTTTTCAAATACTCAGTTGATAACCAACTGATAAATTGCTGCTTATAAACCAATTATTAACTGCTAGTTTGAATCTGGATTACTCAGAACTGAACTAAAACCCAAGTCTGATTTTCAGAAATGGAACTAAAATTGGAACCCTAAAACCCTAGTGAGCCGATATCGACCAATGTTGACAACTCAGTAGGGTTTTAGCTTATCAATATTTTTTGGTAATAAACCATTGGTAGGTTTCCAAATACCTGGTGTATAAGTACCAGTTATACACCTGTTATAGGGTTTAAAAAAATTAAGATTAAAACTATTTTTCCTGTTTTTTCTAATCATAATAATGTTTAGTCTTTGAGGATTGATAACCTGTTTTTCCCCTAATATGATTAGGTATAAATGTCTTATTTATTTTTACAATATTGGTAAAATGGCAAACATCCATAAAAAAAATTTAGCCACATTTGGTTCTAGATTGTGAGTTGTGGAGTTAGAAACTAATTTGAATCCTTCGATATTATGGATACTTGCCATAATTCATTGTAAAAATTTGACAAAATATGTTTTAAAATTCACAAAATTTGATTTTTTTCCTTGCAAAAAATTCTTTCATTGATGTTGTTTGCCTTTTTCAATTGGCAAAAATTGGCGATGAGAAGAAAAATTAATTAAGTAATCAATACAGCCATTTAATTCTCAATAGCATAATTTTTTAAACATGAATCATACACTAATAAAAATAATTAATTACATAACTTTGGAAAAAATCACAAATTATCATTATTATTTTAATGATGTAAAAATATATATTTGCATTCGTTTCCTTTGTAAAAGTAAAAACAAGATAATTTGGTGAAATTTTGGCAACTTAGTCCCTTTTTCCTTGGGACAAGGGAACTTGAAAAATTTGACCCCTGGTTTTTGTTTTCATCATTACATATATTTCATAGCTTCAATTTGAAAATGAAAAATCATTTAAATATCTACCCTTCAAAAAAATTCCAATGGTATAAAGAATGTTGGATGTGGACAAAGTTTACCCCTTATACTTTCTTGTCAAACATTCAAGAACTTGGTCCCTTTCTCCCCAGAGGAGAAGGCAACCTAGGGAGAAAGGTAAGTGTAATGGCATAGTAAAAAGACGGCACACATATCTCCTTTTGCAATTACTAGTTTCTTTTCTATTGCTAGTAAACTTGTTCAAGGGAGATTATATAATTCAAGGTTATTTGGAATATATAATGTTGTTTGTGATTAAATGGCTGATGCTCATGAGGATTGTTGAGTCAATTTGGCTCCAAAGGTTAACATACATGCCATGTTCGTGGTTTGTGTAGACAGTCAAAAAGACTCTTGTTGAAAAGGTTTATTGGGCTTGGTTCAAAAAACCATGACTAATGTGCAACTTGCATTGGTTGACTATTTATTAGCCACTTACAATTTTGACTTACAATTTTGACTTATGGATGTCAAAAGGAATGTGGGATGTTTTTGTTGTTGTTGTGAGTTTTATTTTGAATGTCTAGGAGGCGAAACATGTTGCCATTGGGTTATTTGAAGTTTTGAACACAAGTAGTGCAACTATGGTTCTTAAATTGCAAGAGCTATGAGATAAGTTTTCCTTAACCCAAAAAATTCTTGTTTTGTTAAGGATGAAAGGTCCAACTTGTAAACATGTGCAAATGCCTTTACTTCTATTCTATCATGTAGTAATTTAGGTGTGTTGGAACTATCTGATGGCACTTGTTTTGGGCATGCACTTTCAAAGGTATGCGAATATGATAATATGGATGAAAAAGTGTGCATTGGTCTACGTTCTGCATCTATAAAGGTAATCCAAAAATGTATAACTTGGTTTTAAAAGTAAGGCAAAGGCAAGCAAGCGTGGGACAAAGTTTGCATTGAATCTAGATTACAACCTATAAACCTAAACTTGCTAATGAAAACAAGGTAAGCTTTTTCTTTTTTCTTTTTTATCATTTTTGCCAGAGTATTTTCTTTCAATTTTTTTTTTTTGTGATTTTGATTAGATATTTTTAGGTCTATTGAATTCATGAATGTGATTTTTAAAATTTCAATTGTTGTTCATAGATTTGTGGATTGAATCTTATTCTTTCAAGATGCACTAACTTTTTGAAATGGCATTGCACATTATATGTTATAGCTAATAATTTATGACATTGCAATCTCGTGTACCATCTCCAAGAATATGGGATGTGTGTGAAGTTGTGGTGAAAGTCTTGTCCCTGATTGTCAATGGTTATGTTTTGGACCAAAGTCAAGAACATTGGTTATTATTGGATGCCATGCAATTTATTATATTGACTTATTAGGATATTCGAGAAGAACTAACATTCAACCTATTCTTGATAGCCTTGTGGAAGAGGATTTTTTTATTGTGAATTATAAGAGTTTGTGGTTCACATAAAATAGCAAATTCTAGGGGTTTTTCTACCCTTTATTTCCTTTCTACATGCATCTGATAGGAAAAAAGGTCATAGTATGTTGGCTTTAATGTTTGATCCAAGGTTTAAGAACGTGCGGTTGGTTATTGCATTTTTAGGTCATGAAAATGCTATTGTTATTGTTTTTGAATATGATCAAAAACTTTTGTTGCCTTTACTAACAAAAGTAACCAAGTTATTGATGCATGTTAATGTTAAAAAAAATAAAGATTTGCAATCTCAAAGCAATGTTCAGACCACATCAACAAATGTAAATACTTAAAGGGACCTCATGTCAAAAAAACTTATTAGATTCCCTTAATATTTGGTTTATGCTGAAAACTACAAGTGTGCCTTATCTTAATGGCACAAAGAACAAAACAAATTTCCAACTCTTGCTATATTAATGCAACATATACTTGGCATCTTAACCAACCAAATAGAGACAAAACATATTTGTTGTTGCCAGAATTTTGACTACATTTCAAAGATGTCATCTTCAAATGAAGAATATGGAAAAATTGATATTTGTCCACAATTGGTCATGTGATTCATGGATTGGTTGTTTGAAACCCATTGATGTTGCATTTGCATGTGAAGGAAAATTTGATTTGATGACAAAACTAGAAGCTAAATTTCAAAACCAAGTCATCAATGAAATTTTTTTGGACTTGGATGATTATTTAGAATTCCACATGTTTCCCATGTGGAGGTGGGTTGTTCATGTTTTATGCTAAATTGAAGATGATGTATGGAAACATTTGTCATGTGGCTGGTTCTAAGCAACTTTTTTATGATTCAATTCCACCCTATGAATGCTCACAATTGTCTGTAGTTTGTAGTGGCAATTATATCCTAAGTGTATTTTGTTTTTGTGTCTTTAGTGTCTTAAGTGTCTTTTGTTTTTGAATCTAATGTCTACATGTTTTGTGTATTTTTATTAAGTAAGAGTGTTGTGTTTTGTGTATTTCTATCAAGTAAGAGTGTTGTGTGTTTTGTCTTTGGGTCTTTAGTGTTTATGTTTTCAATGCTTTTATGTTTTCAATTTATTAATTTCAGTGTTAATTGTGTCTTTAGTTAATGTTTTTAGTAGAAGTTATTGTTTGTGTTTTCAAGGTCTTCAATATATATCTTTTTATACTTGTTTTGTGTGTGATGTTTTGTGTATGTTTGATGTGTGTCTTTTCTTTTTTTGTGTTTCCAATCTATAGTCTATGTATGTGTCAAATTCAAGGCTAAATGAAGATGGAATGGAAAGGTTTAAATACTTGCCTAAAATATAAAACCACCAAACATGAACAAAAAAAAACCTTCACATTTTAATTCACATATTCTATATTTTTGGGGTTAACCACTAATTGGATTATAATTTTTTAAATTTCAATGGCAACCATGACAATTACCTCTTTGAGGTTTTATTTTGCATTATAATTCAAAACCATTTGTCAAACCCTTAAAGACCCAATAAAGACTCAACCTTGTAAGACATTGTTTAAGATTTGACATGTACATGTCTTTCAAAAGCCTTGATAAAAGAACTTGTTTCTATGCATAAAATAGTACCTTAGGGTAGATGCATGGTATGGTGGTTCACTTTTGCGACAAAACGATATTTTTTCCTTGAATAACCTTTATTCAAATGCATATGGTGATTAATATATTTTTACGATCTACTAATTAGGACTTGGATTTAGACTAACTCATTCATTATAAAAAGAACTTTGTGATTATTTATTGATAAAAAAATCATTTGTCAATAGTAATGAACTTTTGAAATCAAAAAATATGAATGGATCGTCTAACTAGAACATCACAACATGGAAAACTTTATATTGATTCACATTTCAAATTTGTTATTAGACCTCAATATATAATGTAATACAAGATAATAAACTCATATGAAGAATCTTTTCTTTAGAAACTTTAATTGTTTAATAGTTAAGGACTTTTGGATAGTTAAAATTTGATCATTATTTTATAAGTCCATATGAGTTGCAAATTTTATTTAATTTTCAATTTTTCTTTAATGTAAATCCCCTGTCTGCTTTTCGGACTTAGTGAAAGAAGTCTTTTCCCCCATTGTATGTATCTTATTCAGGGAAAACTATAAACAAATGGGATTGATTACATTTCTCAAATTTTCTCCAAGGGGAACCTCCAAAGGGTTCTTGTGATTCATCATTTCCAGAGAGGAAAAAACATCAATGAGTTTACAGGTATTCATCACTTAACATTTGTAGCCAATTTTATGGCCATCCAAAACCAGTAAAAAACAGTAATACAACACACTTGTCCACAAACCTCTAATATTTGACAACAATTATTAAGTTCATTTGTTTTATTTGAGAGCTTCAATTAGCCAATCTTGCTGGAATAGTTCGATGAAGTTGATGGTTGAGAAACCAGCAGTTGTGAGCAGCTTCCTCCACTGTTCTTCCGTTCTTTCCATGCCACCATCAGTATGGGCCATCATCAACATATCAACCATTTGAGGCAGCCCACCACTTGGTTGCAGTACAAAGTCATGAATCAACACTTTCCCTTTCTCAGGAAGCGCTTTCCGACAGTTATTCAAAATTTTAAGGCAGTTTTCATCACTCCAGTCATGCATAATACGCTGCAAAAGTACACAATACAAACAACCATCTCAACATCCACAACCACTCAAAATGTTGGGAACAAACACAATATAAAGTCTCTTATTCTTGTTAATTACGAAAAATATTGTAACACCAATTAGTCTATATCTGCATCAAAACATGACATAATTGTAAAACAATATTACAACACCAATTATTCTAGATCCACATCAAAAGATGACATGACATATCAATCTACCATCTCCGCCTCCCACATATAAAGTTCCAATCTCAGGCTCCAATATGTACTAATGTAGATTAAAAAAAACTGACTGCCATGTCAGGACCCAAACTAGGATTACTGAAAGTATTTCTGGGATCTAGAGAGGTTGGACTAATTACAGAAAGTTTGGTTCTCAGCACCAAACAAAGTCCTTGGATATTATGACCTTAGGGGTGTCGAGCTGGAACCTTCAGTGGATGGATCTTCAGTAATGAAAACTTTAACTTGGGAGTAAACACAAAACTAAAGATTTTCACAGCAGCAAGCAATATTCAAAACATGCCAAGGAAAGAAATTTCCTTTCATTGGAATTTTGACTTCTGCAAAATGAAATTTTTCATCTTACCTTCATGAAGATCGCATCACCACTTGGTACACTTTCAAACATGCTTCCGGCCACATGCTCAATTCCTGATCACACAAAGCGTGTGTACCTTAGTTGAAGAGCTCACATATATAGTTGTCTATCCACCCATTCAATGAGTACATTTTTTCTTCATCTATTCTTGTTGAAATATTGCAACAGAATATTCAGAAATCGTCACTTTCCTTTGCTGTAAGATGCACAAAAGAAGTCTCTGTTACCAGGTATGGCGGGTGCATCAGCAATGACATGAGGAAGATCATAGTTGATCCCATGAATGTGGGGATAAGAGGAAATGATGGTTTCAAGGGCTTTCCCAATGCCACCACCGACATCCACAAGAGTTTTGATGTCTTTGAACCCTTCATATTTAGTCACAACAGACAAGTCAATTGTAGTGGTTGATGCCATACAAGCGTTGAAACTCTTGTTGAGTTCAGGATTGTCGTTCATACACGTCCATATATTCTGATTCATCCCAAGGAAGCAACCATGAGGAGCATGTCACATACCCATTACAAAGTTGCACATAACTAACACAATCAAAACAAGCGTTGTGCGGGGGTACCCCTATGGCGGGTAAGAATTCCCATTCAGAACTGGATCTAAACCGGGCCTGATTCAGAACCAGAACCTGAGGCGAATGGTTGCAGATTGCAAGGTGAGAAATCCCCAAGGATTTACATTCCACAAAAAATCCTAAGTCAAATTTTTTTTGAACAAAAAATGACAAACAGCTGGTACAGTGCTAAATTGCTTGGCAAAAAACACACATCCGAGCAGACAATGCCGGCATGAAGATTACAATGTATGGTTAGCACTGAAGAGACATATAGCTGCATTACTTTTCCATGTGCAGATTGCCAGGCGTCTTCACCGTACAGAACGTAGTTGTGAAGCTGTTGCCAAGGAGCAAGCGCTGCTGGGTCAGTCTGAAATAGCACCACAGGTGCGTGGTTATGGGGGTTGTTCTCTGTTACAAGTAGCTTGGAAACTGGTGTCAATCCGTACTGCATCTCCGACATCTCCGCTTTGGTGCATCGGAAGAGCTGCCAATTGACTAAAGCGGTTAAAATACGTTGCAGTGCCAATTCGTTGACAGATTCGCTCTTCAACTGTGCAGCTATTTGCTTCACGGTGAGAGTTTCATCTGGACCTGCTCTGGCAATGATATCTGGAAGTCCCAGCACAACAGCTGTCCTTAGCACAAAGGAACCTGCAAACCCGAACAACAGAGGATACAACACTGCTCGACTTGCCGTCGTCAACTCTTCCACATCAGCCACTGGCTGCACCTGCGTCTTCGACCCTTTTGCTTCTGCCATATCCCCCCGCTTACAAACCCTACGCTTATACTCCAGATCAGAAATCACATCCCCCACAGAGCCAACAAAACCGCAATCTTCCAGATAAGTCGGATCAAACTGGACCCCAAAATTTAACACTTGAGCTGAAACTCCCCAAAAAAAAACTCTGAAAAATCGTAAGATAAACTACACACGGCAAATCGATCACATGATCAAAATCGACTCCGGGGAGAGGTGCGAGTACAACCATGTGTATACCTGGAGCGAAGAAGATAGAGATTTTGAAGCGAGAATATTGCATACGAAAAAAAAGTGTGGTAAGCTTTCCACTAATTTGGACCCAAACGAGGTTTGAGATCAGTGGGTTTGCTGCTTGCGTGCATCGTCCCCAGAGACTTGCGATCTCGGTTCCAAAATATTAACATATTTTTAAATTGATTGATTTTGAAACAAACAAAATTAATTAATTAATTAATTAATTAACAAATATTGGGAATCCATTTATCCATGTAGATTGTCCATGAAATCATTTTCACTTTCATTAATTCTAACACGTGAAATTGAATCTTCACATACATAATGGAAAAAATAATATAAACCTTTTTTTGACACCCCTAATAATGTCCCTTATTAGTGACTTACTTTGCACCCTATTGCCATTCTTGATTTTTTTATTTTTTTATTTTTTTGGGGTGCCCCTCATTGTTCCAAAAATTATTTATTTTTTGGGGGGTTTTTCGGTCATTCCCCCAATTTCCTTTTATGGCGTACTTCCTAGAGGCCATTGATGCTCTCATGGTTTTGAAAAAGTATAAAAAGTATACAATATTTTACACCTTTTTGCTCTCCTTGATATCCTTGGTGTCCTTTTGACATCATACTTGATGCTTTCATCATTTCTTGGTGCTCCCTTATGGCCCCACCAAACAAAAAATCCTATTCATTTTTATTGGCCCTTAAGGTGTTTTCAATTTTTTAAAAAAAAACTTTATGCCCTTGTTATTGCTTTTTACAACTTTCATCATTTTTTTGGTGGTTCTTTCTTTTGTCATTTCTCATCGTCTTTGATGCTTTTCATGTGTGTTTTTGTTGTTGTCGTGGACTAAGTTTAAGTTCTCCCCAAACTGAAACACCCTACTAATCCATTCTTTATTAGGACATTCACATTTTGACATAAGGTAACTTAACATCCCATTCTTCTTGGGATGCATTTTCAAGACCTTGGTTTATCAACCTTACTCTTAAACAATCACAATGGTTTAAAGGATGAAAAAGCTTCAAAAATGTTAGACTTGTTTGATTTGAAATTAACATTTCCAATGAAAATTAAGTTCAAGTCTTTAGGAAAAACTAATGTGTGTTTTCTTTTTGATTTAGTCTTATATGAGAATATATAAAATTCCATGACCACAAAGTTCCCAACATTTTTAACATGGATGATACATATTACATATACATTGTCAAATTATCATTCAATTAAATGTACTTTGGAAGCACAAGCTTGAATAATCATGATAGGTTGACATTTGTAAAAACATGGGTTTAAATGTGTCTTCAAACTAAACTTAATGAATGACATAAATTTGAAAGAAATTTTATGAATTATTCGAACAAGTTGTGTAAGTCTACACACATTATAGGTTTTACATGAGATCATTAATCAACATCAATAAACACAAATTTTCATGTAATGAATTGAGATGCTTTTGATTCATAGGTGTAGGATGTTAAAAACACATTTCAATATTTAATGATGAGAAAAATTTAGAAGAGATTATTTTATGTTAACAAAAATAAACATGTTTTTCTCTAACTTTTCATTTTTTAGGAAATTTAAGTGTGAAAGGAGGGTGGGGGAATGGTTGTGTCCCCAATAATTTTAGAAGAGAAATTAAAGAAGTTGAAAGCGAAAATTAAAAAATTCAATTGATTTGAAAAGACAAAATAATTGTAAGATGGGGGGGGAAAAAATATTTACTCATTTTTTAAAAATTGTGGTTAAAAGGGGCAAAATAAAATGTTGGCACCCAAAATCATGTATGGAGGTGATATTAAAAATTGTTTAATGCCACTTTTCATCATATTATAAAAAATTTAAAATAAATTTTTAATTTTTTTTCTAGTTTCATAACCACTAGTGTGGCCTGTGCCATTGGCCCAAGTGTTATCACGTCCTCAACTGATTTTTCCTTCCAAAACCTGGTTTTTTGGGAATTTATTTAAATTTTCAGTGGCAGAAATCACTTAAAAATCAATATCTCCCACATTCTGAATCCAAATCTTACCAAATAAATTTCATTAAATCCTGCCCATCAAGATCTTTCCAACAACACCCAAGGCACATTCCAATTCCTGCAAAGTTTTCAGCTATGATTTAATTTAATTTTCAGTGCAGAAATCATTCAATATTCAAGAACTTTTGCACCACAAGTCCAAATGCCATGAAACCAAGCATATGCACCCCTCCTCTTCGAGAGCTTTCCAAAGAGACCAAGAACACAATCTGAAGCAGCATCCCGGTTCCGTGGATCTCATAAGTACAAACAAAACAAAACAAACTAACTACCTTCCTTCAAAGATAGACTATTATGGCTTGTGCCGTTGGCCCAAGTGTTACCACGTCCTCAACTGATTTTTCCTTCCAAAACTTGGTTTTTGGAAATTGTTTGAATTTCCAGGAGCAGAAATCAATTAAAAATCAATATCTCCCACATTCATTCAAACCTTACCAAATAAATTCCATTAAATCTTGTTCATCAAGATCTCTCCAACAACACCAAAGGCACATTCCAATTCCTCTAAGATTTTGAGCTACAATTTAATTTAATTTAATTTTCAGTGAAGAAATCATTTAATATTCACAAACTTTTGCACCGCACGTCCAAACGTCATGGAACCAAGCCCATGCACCCGTCCTCCTTGAGAGCTTTTCAAAGAGACGACGAACATGATTTGAAGCATCCTGGTTCAGTGGATCTCATTGGTACAAAGAAAACAAACAAACTACCTTCCTTCATAGATAAATGACATTGAGAAAAATAATGTTAACTTCTTAATTTTGATTAAATGTTTTGTTGAATATTTAATTTTCAATGTTGGCTTGAATAAGTATGTTTTTAATATGGGTTAAAAAGTGTTTGCTAAAATAATACAAAATATTCAGGCTGAAATTTGTTAGAATTTTCTAATAAAGAAATAATAATATTTAATTAAAAATTATTGTAAATTTTATGGTATTATTTTTAATTTTGATTAAAATCATTGATAAATAGAAAATACCCAAAAATTTAGTTATTATTATTATTATTATTATTATTTAAATTTTGAATTATGGTTCATGCCAAAGTTTGGTTTGAAAGTATGTGACAACGATTATATGAACCTAAATGTACTCATATCACAAGGCATAGGAGGGGGAGGGTTCTTACACCTACTCCTTAAGAATGTTGTTAAACTATACTTTTATTCTTTTTTTTAAACCATTAATGTTCATGGGTATTAATTGGTATTAGCTAATTATTAATTAACTAGTTTAGATTTCAATTGGTTTATTGGTTACTTAGTTTAAATTTGTATTTAAACTAACTATTGGTCATGTTGTTGTTGTTATGCGACTAGTACTAGTTATTAGTAGTTAACGTCTGAACATTATGTTTAAAAAAAATTAATTTGTTTATTAATGGAATAAAATTCACAAATCATTCACATTCTTTCAAGAGTTTGCACACACACCTACAAGTAGGCATATTTTTCTCCCACCTATAAAGCATTCATAGAAAACGAGTGTTGATAACCCGTGGATACGCCACTCCAGCCACCCCCAAGAAAAAGAGGGAGGACCCAAAAAAAAAAGAAAAAAAAAACCCCCCCTCTCCCCCCACCCCCGCTGCCCCACCCCTGCTGAGTTATACCCATTACCCTTTTCGGAATCCGACTGTCCGGGCCGGTTCCCGTTTTCGGAATCCAACCGTTCGGGCCGATTCCGCCGGTCAATTAAAACGCGGAACCATCGTCGGACGCACAGACAGACGCACGCATGTTGTAATAAAGCATTCATAGAAAATTCTTAATGTATTTGGAACTTGGTAAGTTATATTTATGAATATCTTTTTTACAAAAAGGGAAGGAACATTATGCTTTTACTCGTCAATAATCCAAAATATTGTACAAGAAAGTTATTTGTAAAGTCACCTTGTCTTCACAATAATTTTTGGGCTTACTTTCACCCATTATCTCCTCTTTTAGTGGTATCCACAAAGTAAGGAAATTTGATTAAACTTGAGTATGAAATGTTGAAACTCAGCATTTAATGCACAAGGTTTGAGAATAATTGTAGTAGTTGTACAAGTAGAGAAGTGGAGGCGTTCGTGAAAAAAGAAAAAAAGTGATGAAATTCAATTTATGACCAAAATTGCTAAAAACACTAATCTAGGTCCCAATTGTTTTGTTTTGTAAAATTTTCATTCTTAATTACATGTTTGATACCCATTATGTTGAAACTTAGTTCTTGCCCATACTCACAAGATTTTAAAGATAATTCTAATATAAGATGTGATTTTTTTTTAAATGACAAAAGTTAATAACTTATGAGGTTGTGGTACATTGGTTAAAAACTTGGTTTATCATTGTGAAGATAATGGATTTAATTATTTATATTTTAAATCTATGTTAATGCTTAAAAGGCTAACTTAAGTAAGTTAGGTTGTGTAGCTAGTTTAAACAAGTTTGGTTGAATAACTAAGTTAAGTTAAACTACAACTCATTTGTCTAATATCTAATTACTTTTTTTACCTACTTACATCTATCTACCTATCTACATATTAATTTTTTAAATAATTTTAAAATAAATGATTTTAATTTGACTAAGTAAATTATCCATTGCTCTTTTAATCAAAATAATTACTCAAATTGTCTATTAAAATAACGATCACTTGATTGCAATGAACATATCAAAGGATGGAATAATATTCTCAAAAAATATTCAAATTGGGTCCTTTTAAACAAAAAATCTTTAATCAATTTATATCATGTTTTCTACTAGCAAATTTGAATGGTTATGGTTTCCACCTGAGATAAGGTCTAGTAGTTAAATTTTATAGGTTAAATTTAGGTGCTGGTTCATGGGAAAACCCTACTAACCTCACTCTTCAAAATAACTAACAAAAAAAGAAAAGAAACCCTAAGTCCTAGCCTACCTGGGCGGAATAACATGCAGTTCCCCAGCCGGGTATTTGAGAGCAGAGCTTTTATACGTCAGGGACGGTTATTAATAGGGTAAATTGGTGTCAGGGTATATTCTTTGAGCGTGAAATTCGTCAACAACACTGGTCTGTTGCTGGTTTTGATAACCGCCCAATACTCTGATCTTGGACGTCAAATAATGCGCGCCATCTGCACCGTTCCTACGGTCCGTCTCCGGTAATCCGACGGCAGTTTCTCCTCCTGCACTGTAGTGCAAGCTCGGTTAGGGTTTAGTGCTCAGAAGTAGTTTGTTGTAGCCTCCATTGATCCTGTGCTTCCGTTGCTCCTCCGTCTTCTCCCTTCCCTCGCTTGCTCGCTTGCGCGCGCTTTCCTCTTGTTCATCTCTCGTTCACGCTGCCTTTTATGCTGCTATTTTGTGCGACTGCAGGCTGTATTAAGGGCGCCGAGTGATCTTGCGCCCTTGTCTGTCCACCATGGCGACTTTCGCCAAGCCGGAGAATGCGCTCAAGCGGGCGGAAGGTAGGGTTTGAAATCAGTCTGTGTTTTGGTTTTGTTTGTTCAATTTCCGCATACCTTTTATGTTCTTCCTTTCATGTTTACTTTTTTTTGGGTCGAATGATTCTACTTCAAATTCTGGGTTTTCAAATTTCCTGGGGGGTTTTTGGAAAGCGTCGCAATCGGGTTTTGTATAGTTTGATGAGTGTGGTCTAGGGGTGCTGTTTGTTGTCAAATGAATTTGCTTAACTGGACAGGTAGTTTGCGCACACTTGCTTCGTTGAGTTAGCGTCTTACGTGTTTTTGTCGGAGGTTGTAAGAAGATCTGCACATGCCGCCCTTATCTGTTAGAAAATGTCTGCATGAGCTGGGCGCTCAATACACATGAATCTCGTCTTGTTTTGCATCACAGTCCAGCATGTGGCCGAGACGTTTGGCATCAAGCTGTAACCCTAAATTGGTTGACCTGCCCTCAATGTGGTTTTCTACATACACTGTCGGTTCTTTTTGTTCTCAGCAATACTGTGAATATGTCTTTTGCAAGTTTATGGTGGCTAGGGACTGGTCTAGCAAATGGGAGACAGATTTTATTCAGTGCATTAAGTTGGCTGTCCTTCCCCTTCAGATAGGGTCAATCAGTCGAAAAGACATGGTCTTCAGTTTTCCAGGATCATACTGTAGAGGGTCTTGGTGTCTAATGATCGAGGAGCAGATGTATTTCTTACAATCGGAAGAGAAGGAGAGAAATCAGAGAGAAGGAATGCATTGCTGCACCAAAATTTTGGTTTAGGGCCTGATAATTTGTGAAGGAGATGCCAGTGGAAGTCTTCAGAAGGTCTTGCTCGGGGACTCAACTCTCTACTGCGAAATGTTTGATTGTGGCTTTGGACTATCCAATTGTGGAACATAAAGTCATGGTGTACACAAACCTATTGACAGGACATATCCTGCAGCTTGGCTTTCCAATGAGAGTCTTCAGGCCTACACTAAAGTGCCCTTTTTGTAGATGTTTGGCAGCCTCTCTGAGACAGTGCTGAAAAGTCATGATTGCTTAGCTGATGGACCATGTACTATTGTCTGGTTGCAGAGTTGATGAATGTTGGCCAGAAGCAGGCAGCATTGCAAGCTCTTCATGACCTGATTACCTCAAAGAGATACCGGACATGGCAGAAAACACTTGAGAAAATCATGTTCAAGTATGTGGAGCTTTGTGTGGACATGAAGAAGGGCAGGTTTGCAAAAGATGGCCTCATACAGTACCGTATTGTGTGCCAACAAGTGAATGTGAGTTCACTGGAGGAGGTGATCAAGTATTTCTTGCAGCTGTCCAGTGAAAGAGCAGAGCAAGCACAGGCACAAGCAGCTGAAGTGACTCTGGATATTGAAGATTTGGAGGCAGAGAAGAGGCCTGAAGATTTGATGCTAAGCTATGTGAGTGGAGAGAAGGGAAAGGAGCGCTCAGACCGTGAGCTTGTTACTCCCTGGTTCAAGTTCTTGTGGGAAACTTACCGAACTGTTCTGGAGATTCTGCGAAACAACTCCAAGCTTGAGTCACTATATGCAGTATGTCTCTATGCAGTATCTGTTACTGTTGAAGGTTCTTGAACATGTGTATGACTGTCACTGTCATCCAAACTGCTTAGTTTTATTTTTGGTCTTTTTTTCTCTTTTCCTCAGGTTTGGGTTTCCTCTTTGCCATGCTTCCTTGTAGGTTGCTGTTATGTTGTCAGATCTGAAATATTCTAACCTATTTTATCAGGTCATCTGTCAATTCTTTTCAGGTTGATGTAAATCACAAATACTGAGAAGTTTTCAGTACTTATGTATATTTCTTTATCTGCTTTAATGTTGGCCTGTGTTTAGAGAAGCTCACACCCTAATGCTCTGAAATATATTCCTGTAGTCGTATGCTGGGATCACAAGGTGGTTGCATCCTTTTGAGCTTTTGTAGATCATTAGGGTTGGGGCCAAATGTCCAAGTTGTCTAATAAGAGAGATTCTCTGTAATTCTGCAGAGTCTACTTACTCTTGTAAGTCAAAGTTAGTAATGACCAGTTTGTTTTGACAGATGACAGCTCATAAGGCATTCCAGTTTTGCTTGCAATACAAGCGAACTACTGAATTTCGGCGGCTTTGTGAAATTCTTCGCAATCACTTGACAAACCTTAACAAGTATAGAGACCAGAGGGATAGACCTGATCTGACTCAACCAGAGAGCTTGCAGCTGTACCTTGAAACCAGAGTTGAGCAACTCAAGATTGCCACAGAGCTGGAGCTATGGCAGGTGAAACTTTCTTTGGGATGTTTGATATAGCCTCTACTGGGACACGTATCAAATTGCAAATGCCTGAAGAAGCATAAAATGTCTGTTGGACTGTGCTCAAAAGTATCAAGAGATATGTACTACTTGTTCAGAATCTCTGTGCAAGGAATAATTATCTGGTGTGTGAGCTGCAGGAGGCATTTCGTTCAATTGAGGATATTCATGGGCTGATGTCAATGGTCAAAAAGACTCCCAAACCGCAGATGATGGCCATCTACTATGCAAAGTTGACCAAGATATTCTGGGTCTCGGACAGTCACCTTTATCATGCCTATGCTTGGTACAAACTTTACAATCTGCAGAAAAGCTACAACAAGAACCTCACAGCAAAAGATTTACAGTTGATGGCTTCATCAGTGTTATTGGCAACCCTTGCAGTTACACCTTATGATCGCAAGCATGGTGCTCACCATTTTGAACTTGAGATGGAGAAAGACAGGAATATCCGGATGGCCAATCTTTTGGGGTTCACTCTTGACCCAAAGAAGGACTCTCGGGAAATTGTAAGTGCTTATTTTTGCAAATATACCCATGCAGGTTTCTATGCTTTCTCAAAACAGATCACTTTGGATTTGAACTCTTTGTATTTTCTTTTTTTTGTAAAGTTTTTTTGTGCAGGGAAATATACCTAAGTATTTGATTGGTATTTTTGCTATGTGATGCTTGTGGTAATATTAAGGTTTTTCACACTTCATGTCAGTATAAGATTCTATCAGTATAAGATTCAGTATCTGAATTGGTATTGATTGTGTGGTCTATTTAGCTAAGTTTCCATTTACTGTTGGTCTTGTGGCAGAAACTCAGTATGTTGGTTAATGTTTGACATTAACCTGCACCCATTGTAGGGAACTGATGAAGTCAGTGGAGATGCCATGGTAGCATCAATACCATACATGATGCTTTTGAATGTCCCTGAATGCATAGAGACTGTTGCTATTGTTCAAACTTCTCCTCAATTTTGTTTTATTGGTCTTGCTTTCTCTTTTCTTTAGTGCTGGGGTTTCTCTTTCTCATGATTGCTGATTTGTGGTTGTTGTCTTGTCAGATTTGAAGTATTCATAACCTTGTTACTGTGTCATCTCTCAATTCTTTTCACATTGACTTAAAGTATTATTATTGAGAATTTCTCAGTACTTTTGAATATATCCATTTGCTAATTTCTATCTCTTCACATATGAGTTCAAGTTTTTGAGATGTCTATTTAAGTCTAATGCTTGTCTCATTCTCATGACAGAAACTCAGTATGTTGCTTCATGTCTGTCATTGACATCTACCCACAGATGAGACTCAATGAAGTCACTGGGTATGTTATTGTAGCTGGTCACAACCATGTATTTGACCACAGATGTTGCTGTTGAAGGTCACTCTGAATGTGCTGGACTGTAACTATTGTTCATGCCACTCCACAGTTTTTTCTTTGCTTTTCAATTTTGGTGTCTCTTCTCTTTCCCGTGTGATGATTTATTGTTGAATCCAAAATTTCTCTAACCTTATTATTGGGTTATTTCTCAGTTCTTTCAGATTGACTCAAGTTGTTAGTGTGGAGAAGTTTCAATAATGATGGATATGTGTACACCAGCATATGTTGGCTTGTGTCTGATTCTCGTTTCTTGCAAATGTTTGCAGTTGTCAAGGGCAGCACTACTCTCAGAGCTTGTAAGTAACTTTTTACCAGTTTTTTACTGTCTATAGCTCAGTGCATTGACCTGAAGATTTTCCTGAGTACATTTGAAAATGAAAATCCTTTGAATGTGTGGCTTCAGTTATCAACAAAATCTGAGAGTCTGACAAGTAGGTTGTGCAGTTGTCATGCAATCCACTTTTTTTGACAATTCAACAGAAGAATGTCTACATTGATGTTCTGTTTCTCAGATTTATATGCTCAGCCTAAATTGTGGACTTCAACTGACTTCCACATGAGACTGCAGTTTATTTGAGATGGGATAAGTTTGCCAACATCAACTAGAGTTGGCTGTACTCTTCACAAAGATTGTTCAATTCTATGTTGATTTCTAGGATCTGAGCCTTTTTTTCATGTGGTGTGTCTTGGCATGCAGGTTGGAAAGGGTGTGCTGACTTATGTCTCTCAGGAAGTAAAGGATCTGTATAATTTGGTTGAGAATGAGTTCCACCCACTTGACCTTGCTGCAAAGATTCAGCCCCATTTGTCAAAGCTTTCAAAGCTCAGTGATAAGCTGTCATCTGCATCACCAGTTCCAGAAGTGCAGCTGGAGCAGTATGTCCCTGCTTTGGAAAGGCTTACCACCCTCAGAGTACTTCAGCAGGTAATACATCATGCAATGATTTAGTGTATGCCATGAATTCTCCCGAGTCATAATTATGATTGCGATCTCCTGTCCTCTTTTGTGTGATCTTAATGGTGGTTTGAGCTCAGGGAATTGAATATCTGTGTCATTTCTTGTTATTTTGTGTTGTCAATGTATGTTTTCATGGACAAGTTTGAGCTTTTTACTGGTTTTGCGTGGAGGACATTTCTCTGGATGCCTGAACGTTCTTGCACACAGAAGCTTGTCTTTCCCTTTGACAAACATTTGTGGCTGTGGTGTGTAGGTGTCTCAAGTGTACCAGACAATGAGAATTTCCAACTTGACCCACATGATCAGCTTCTTCAACTTCTCCACAGTAGAAATGGTTGCAGTTGATGCAGTAAAATACAACTTTGTTCAAGTCAAAATTGATCATCTCAAAGGAGTTGTCAGTTTTGGTAGTCAGGTAATTATTACCAGCTGCTTGTCAAATGCTATTATGTCTATAGTTGTTTCAACCACCAAATTGATCAAATAGATTGCAAGCAGTTGTTGCTAACAAGCTCAACTTTGTGCTTAGTTTACCAGTCATCTTAATTCAAATCTTGGCCATCTAAATGTATTCATTTGGTCTGCCAGGATTTAGAGTCCGAGAAGATAAAGAATCATCTTACCATCCTTGCCAAGCGCTTCAACAAGGCTATTGGTATGATTCAACCCCCTACAATTGAGAGACCCTCCAGGCAGATTCAGCCCTTTTCTGAGCTTCAGGTCATTGTTGAGAAAGAGCATAAGAAGCTGTTGGCACGCAAGGTCCTCATTGAGAGGAGAAAGGAAGAACAGGAACGGCAAATGCTTGAAATGGTGGGTTGAAAGTTTTACTCTACTATTGCATATGTTTCCAGTGCTTTCACTTTAGGTGATGCAAGTTTTCATCTCCATTCTTCTTCCACATGTCTTAGAAACCTCAACCATCCATTATGGGTGAGCTGATTGTGTGGTGTGGATGAAGGAAAGGGAAGAGGAGTCAAAGAGATTAAAGCAGCAGCGCCTGACAGAAGAGGCTGAGGCCAAGAGACTTGCAAATGAGTCAGCCAGACGAGAGGAGGCTAGAATTCGTAAGGAGATTGAAGAGAAGGAGCTTGAGGAAGCAAGGGCTCTGCTTGCAGAAGCTGAGAAGAGGAAGGGAAAAAAAGGAAAAAAGGCTGCAGGAGATGGGGTGAGTTTTTTATGCATATTGCTTCATTTCTGATAGATACTGAAGGTTTTATGGCTTTGGCATGTGTGGAATGACTATTGTCAATTTATAACTTTTGTACAATCTGAAACTGCAGGAGGTGACAAAATTGACTAAGCAAAGCCTTATGGAGGAGGCACTCAGTGAGCAGATGAAAGAACGGGCAGAAATGGAGCGCAAGTTGCACAAGCTCTCCAAGACCATGGATCACTTGGAACGTGCCAAGCGGGAGGAAGAGAGACCGCTGATTGAAGATGCTCATCGGAAACGACTGCAAGATGATGAGAAGTTTTACAAAGAACAGCAGGAGGTAATGTTCCAGTTGCAGTTGGCACTCAGGGCAGTCTACATTTCTATTTATGAGCTGTTGGAAAGCTAGGCTAACACAATATGTCTCAATTGTGTCTGCAGCAAGCAATTGAGCAGAGTCAGAAGCAGCATGCAACTGATTTGGTGGAGAAGAACAGGCTCATCCATATGCTTGAGGATAAGGTGTGCTTCATGTGCATAGTGTAGTATTTGTTTGATTGATTGGAAGAAATGTGTCTTTCAGTGTTCACCTATCATTATCCAAATTGCTGAGGTTAGAATATAATCTGTCTCTAACTGAGTATTTGTTGTGTCTGTATTTTGTGAGAGCAGAATTTTTTCCAGCAACAAGTAGTCAGCCGACGTGAGGGGGAATTTGAGAGGCTCAGACGGTTGCGTGAGGAAAGACTCGCAGAGGAACGTTCATTGAGATCACAGGAACGTGAAGTAAGACGCAAGAAGGAATACTATAGAAGACAAGAGGAAGCTCGTTTGCTCAAGATTCGTGAGGAAGAAGAGGCCAGGAGGCTAGAAGGTTCTGTCTCCATTTCCCCAGAGATACTTTTTAGTCTTGGTCTTTCTTGATGAGCAGTTTGCAATCCTTGTTGAGGTGAAAAAGTAAATTTTGTGCAGAAACTTACTGATGGCGGAGGCAATTTAATAATCAGATGTCCAGGGGCTCTCTATCTCTCTGCAAATTTAGTTGTGATCATGTGGCTGGCTGATGAAGTGGCTATTGGATTGTTCTGGTTCCAGAAGAGGAACGGAAACGTAAACAAGAGGCTGACAGGCTGGCCAAGCTGGAGGAAATTGCTGCAAAACAGCGACAGCGGGAGATTGAGGCTGAGGAGAGGGAGAAGCGTGAAAGAGAAGCATTACGATCAAAGATTGAGGACAAGCCTGGCAAATTCATCCCACCTTCACTTCGCAAGAGACTGGAGACGGAAGAACCCAGGCGTAGTAGTATGGAATTTTCAGATAACTGGAATGACCGTCATGAGGCCCATCCCCCAGTGGAGGAACGTCGACCTCTACTATTTGCAAGCCGCACACAAGCTCCTAGCCGTGAATCTGAGCGTGGGCCAGAGGTGGAAACTGACAGTGCTCCTCTGCCTCCTCCAAACAGGTATCAACCTCCTCGAAGCCGTGAGCCACCAGAGCTCCCCCATGCACGACCAGGAGCTTATGAACCTCCACGAGGAGGGTCTCGTGACACCTATGCTCCTCCACGTGGAGGTGCAAGGTATGGTGGAGGTGGTTATAGTGATGGACCACCACCTCGCCCTGCACGTCCCTTTCATGGTAGCAGACTGTCAGAGGATCGCTGGGGCTCTGGAGGTGGGAGTGCAGGGGGGTCTGATCGTGAACGCAGTACCCGTGACGACGAGCGACCAGACATTTGGAGGCGAAGTTCCAGTCAAGACGTGCCTCCACGTCAGCCTGAAGAACAGGCTGCTTAATTCAGGCTGTGCCCAGTCTTTGTGTATCTAGCTTCCTCACCATCAGTGTTTTTGTGCACATAGCTGGGTGAAAAGTGATTTGAGTGTAGATGCGTGTTTGGCCATCTGGAGGGCATCAACACTGATGAAACGGCCTCCTTAGTGAAATTTATCAACCACTTCCATTGCTGCGATCATAGTTTTCGTGCTCTTTCCTGAGGTGATTTTGTAGCCGAGAGACTGTCAATTGCAATAAAAGATTTCTGAAGAGCCATATGCTATCATTCCACAGTACTGCTCCTAAGTTTCATGCAAGTGTTTTTGTGTGCTCCCAAGATTAGGTCATCCTTGGGGTTGAATAATAGCTTTAGCAAGTAAGCAGCTTTTGCTCATTGCATGCATGGAAAACTATCAATAACTGAAGTGCTTTTCTGCTCAATTTGATATGTACAGGATTTATACACCCTGAATTCAATTGTTGCAGTGCCTTTCATCGTGTGTTCCTGTTCTTCAGTCTCACAGCTTCTAACTGGGCTTGAGCATCCTCAGCTATGGCATGTGCTTGAAACTGAATGATGGATTGGGTTCTCTTTCCTGTGGCAACCAACACTTTAAGTTTGCAGTGTACATTATTGGCCAAGATTTGAGCTAGTTCTGCTCTCAGAACATCTGAGTCTAGATGGGACCCATCCCATGCTGCCAAGGGAACAAGGGATATCAGCACTGAAGTTGAAGTGAGCTTGCCATGCCTTTTTCCATGCTTTGTTCTCTGCTATCACCACTTTGTGATTGCCATGTAAGGAGTATTCCCTGTGTGTCCACCTTTGTGGCAGAGATTGTAAATCTAGTAACTGATTCTTATTGAAGCCTGAATTTCCTTCTTCAGGATTCTGCCTGCTCAGAAGTGTGAAGATCTTGATGTGGGTTTTTGATGATCTCCAATCTGGTATGTTTGTGCACTTCATTTTGATTTGCATTTTGCAGTGAAGTTTTCTGCAATGTCTAGATTTCATCCTCAAACATTACAACACTTCACAGCCCAGTAGCCACACAACATTTGAAAATTTCTCAATCTGAGTTCTGTTTTTCTGTATGTTGTTGCAGGAATTTCTCAATCTAAGTTTTCTTTCTGCACATCTTGATGCTGAAAAGAAAATTGTATCAAACCACTTTCTCTGTCCCTTCCTGCATTTATGAGGAGTGGAAAGCATGTGGCAAAGCTGGAGCGTGAGATGCAAGGATGCAGGGAGAGCAAGCTCAGTTGTTGGCTGGCTTCTATCCCCAATCCATTGTAATTCCCAATTGTGAATGACATTACAGTTATCTGCAAAGTCAGTAAACCTCAGAACCCTGCGTTTCATTGAAGTTAGGATGAGAGTCAAAATACAGGATGAGAGAGGAAACTCAAATTTCCTTCTCAACCCAAATGATTTCAGTTCCCTTGACTTCTGTGCTTTGTTTGCATTTACATGTTTACGCAAGGGTCTCTCTAAATGATTTGAGTTTTGTGTTTTGCTTGCATTTACATGTTTATCTAAGGGTCTACTTATGTTATGGGATACTTCAAGGAGGATTTAGGGGTGGGGTATAAACAGCCTATTTAAGAGGTTAACTAAGGTTTTTTGAAAAAACATTTAAAGATTATCTAGGAGGTTACCTAAGGATATTTTAGAAATACCTCGGAATTACTTAGGAGGTTAATTAAGGGTTTTTTTTGGAGATACGTAGGGATTATTAAGAAGGTTATCTAGAAATTTCTTTAAGGATATCTAGTTGTTAGTTAGGAGGTCACCTATGGACTATTTAGGGAGACATTTATGGACTTACCTAGGTTATTATATATGTAAGAGCTATTTGAAAGGTTACATAGTGCCTACCCAAAGGGTTACCTTGGGGTGATCAAAAGCTTACATAAAGGGTTACATAAGGAAAACCTAAAGAGTTGACGAGAAATTACTTCTAATGAGACACTTGGGGGCCTACTTAGGTTATGTGATACTTAATGATTTTCTTAACAAACTAGCTAGTGCTTACTTCGGGAGACACCTAGGTGCCTACCAAGGTTATAAAATATTGAATGTTTCCTTAAGGGGTTATATAATATCTACTTGTGAAACTAGTTGAGGATTTCTTTAGTTAGAGGATACCTAAGGATTAAGTAGGATGTTAGTTAGGGTTAACTCATAATCTCTATGTAGACCTTTAAGAATTTTCTTAAATAGTCTTGAGGTATTTCCTAACTTAGGTAGGTTCTTATGCAACACTTTAAGTAGTCCTTATGTAACTTCCTATGTAGGTTTTTGATAGCTCTTATTCTAAATAAACCATATCCTAGGTAGGTCTCTAGTTGGATTTTAAAGATAATTTTAAAATAGCCTCCTAGTTTACTTAGGTAGGCCTTTCAAATAATTGTTATGTATCCCTTAACCTAGGAAATATTTGTATAGCCTTGTAAATAGGACTTTGGTACCCCAACCTAGGTATGTTTTTTGTAGCTTTCATTTAAACTTTTAATTGTCCTTATGTTATGTAAGTAGGTGGGTAAGAAGGTTTAGGTAGATAGCCCATTGGTAGGGAGAAAGGTAAGTAGGTAGGCATGAAAGTTCATGCGTTTAGGATCAAAGTCAAGCCCAAAATAAGGATTATTTTAAATTTAACTTTATTGGGTGGAACCACATTTTCAATGCCTTATCAAGGGAATAAAATATAGATTTTGGCATAGGCCTTTATCAATTTCAATTACATCAATCAAATGACTTTCTTATTATCAAATTTTTTTAGTGGGAAAAGAAAATATTACTTATTTATTATCTCTTCCCTTAAATTTGGATAAAGGAAGAAATGTTTTATCGTTTTTTCTTGTCTTCGAATGAAGCATGTTTTTCAAAAAATGAAAAATATATGAATTTTTTTGGATTTTATAGCTCTGTTGGCCATTTTTCGAAATTGAAAAAATAAATTAACCACTTCTAGACCTAGGCCTAGGTCACCACTTATAATAACACTCTTGTAAAAATGCTACAACCCACCAAGGACAATCACCATTCAATGTTAATTAATGTTGGGGATCTTCACTTGTGGGTCTACCTAAGGAATTTGAAAAATCAAATTGTCAAGCCAATGTTTCTTTTTTAATGTTTTAACATTTATAACACAAGTGGCAAGGGAATGTGAGGATGTAAAGCTTTTATGTTATTTGAAAAAAAATGGGGATTATAGGTGGTTATATTGTAAAAGTAGAACACAAAAACACATTTGGGTTTTGTGATTAGCCTTTACAACTATATACTAGTCATAAAAGACATATGCGATTAGTGATTAATGAGTTGTTAAACCTATGTCGTTTCACCCATTTAATTACAAGAGATGTCCAATTGCAAAGCCCAATCGTTTTAATGATTAACATTTTTAAATATATATAATAATGAAATTCCATGTCATCATTAACCTTGTTATGACGTGTAAAATGCATGTCATTTCAATTTAGTCGTTTTATTTGACTAAATGTTACAAAACATGCCTTGATGGATGAATGACATGTGTCAAAAATCTATAAACACGTTATGAATCATTGCACATGATCGAAAGTCAAACTAACTAACCTACCTAAACAACTTAACCTAGTTCACCTAGCCAAAAAATCAACTTAGTTTAGCGTAGATAGGCTAACTACCTATATTAGGCAACCTAGGTTACCTAATCGAAATCAAGTGGCTTAAGTGTCATAGGTTACAAAAATGAGTACTTGAAGCTTTCACTTTCACTTTGGGGTTCAAGTTTTCATCCATTGCATTACCACATTTTTTATTATAATTATATTTAACACAAAGTTACAAAATTCAAAATATTTAACCTTGAATAAACCTTGACCACCTTAAGTTAACCTAGGTCAACTTACTTACTACCCACCAACTTAGCCTAAACCTCCTTAGGTTGATTTAATATGAATTAGTTTATTATCCTATACTACTTACTAATTCAACTTATGTTATTTTAAACATTTTTAAGCTTAAAAAAACACTTAGGATAAATTAGTCACATTTTGGTCGCATCTAGTCACATTTGGTTGCACAAACTTAATAAAATATCTTGTAATGAAATTACCTAGGTTAACTTGGAAAAAAACCTAAAGCTAAAAACCTAAGCAAGCCTACTTAGGTTAACCTATTAATAAGGTAACTTATTTTAGATATATTTAAACATACTAGATGATAATAATTTTTTTATGTCCAGTTAACGAACTTACAAAATAACCTATATTACAAAATAGGTTTTTATCAAGTAGCCTACATACATAGGTTAATTTAATAGGGTATGTTAACCTAAATTAATGTATTAAATAATTAAAAAATCAAGGAGTTATGTGTCACATTTTTCAAAATGGTTATGAATATTATAATCGTAATTACAAGTTTAAAATATATTGTTCAATACACATACACATGCATGTGAATTCATGACTTCAAAAACCCCATGGTACATAAAAAAATATGGCTTGGCATAAGAAATATTGATGCCATAAATTCAACACATATAAAAACTTATGGTGTCATGAATTGCCATGAAAATGTGTGACACCTTGTTGCCAAATGGCATGCCATGTCATCACCACATAGAAGACCAAATCTTTATTGATTGCGAAGGACAACAATAATTTCAACTAGCTAATAAATTAAATTAATTCATCAAATCAATGACATGAATCATGATGTAAAATTAATGTCACAAGTCATGAGGTGTTGTGATACTAGTCAACTTTGTTGCCATGTGGCATGCATGTCAGCATCACATAAGTGTAAGTTGTTATTATTTATCAAAAGTTACAAGAATCAATGGAAATTTTTATTACCTAATTTTGGATGATTAAAAATACATTTTTGAAATTTTGACATTTGTTTAAAAACCATCAAGTCATGATATCAACTATTATCGCAAAACCATAATCCCAAGTGGCATCACAATGTCCTTTACAACTACGTAGTCATTAACATGAACTTATAGTTACAATTATTAAAAAAAAAAACAATAGTCGTTTTATCAACCGGTTGTAAAACCCAAGATGTGTTGTTGTGGAAATGTAAATTAGGCACAAAGTTTTGAAGTTGAGGGGGGTCCTTGGGGGTTCCTATTTGAACATTTATGTGTACAAAAGTAGGTTCTACAAATGCAAAGGTGTTCAATTCTTTTATTTCCAACAAACAACTATGATATGCAATTTGGCAACATGTGGCAATTATTGATAAGTTTTTAAATTATAAACTCTAACTTTCAACACTTTGCAAGGGATTTGGACCTTGGTCACAAGGACCTTGTCCATTGTAGCACAAAGTACATGTAACGATTAACAATGTTAGTATTATATAATATAAAAACAAAACATGATTATGCAATCGAAAATGCAATCGAAATTACATCCTTAAACCTTGCATTCACGATCCAAACTACAATCCAAATGTTCATGCATTGATTCCCACCTTTGCCTTGTTTCCATCATTCCAATTTATAATAGCATGTTGGAAAGGAAAAGTTTCCATAGTGAAAAAGTCCTATGCAAACATGTGTCTGGTAATATTCAAACGTGTTGCCAATTGATTCTTCAACTTCGACTTCATAAAATATAGAAATGTGTTTTCATCTTCCAAACTACCAATGACATTAACAATGGCCAATTCAACAAGCCTCATGAACTTAAACATATGAACAACTAACAAACTATTTGTCACAAGTTAATGCCATAACTTTGTCACTAGATTCTCATCTTTAGGTTCTACCATAGTTTTAAAGGCTTGATTTTTCATAATCAACTTGAAAACAAAGCTTTATAAATCCAAACTCTCTTTTGAAAGTGGCTCAAAACCCAATTGCGATCATACCAATGTTTTTGAAAGTGCAACAATGGCATTTGATCAAGGTTAAATGGTCCACAAAAGTGGACTCACAATCTAGTTATAACTAATCTTGTGGGTAAAGAATCCCAAGAACATTCATCAATTTAGGACTTAGAAACTTGCATCTTAACTCATGGACCAATAAAATGACAAGAAATGATAACTTGATCAAAACCTTTTCAGGTAATTACAAAATGGAAATCAGTTAAAGAATCAACAAAATGGACCATGTAGGATTGTCCAATGAATTCAAGAAAGTCCTCATGTGTTGAGATGAAATGTATGGACCATTATACATTTTTGTATATATCAACTTGGTAGAATTTAATAATTGCAATAAAGTCACACATAAAAACATCCTTGTTGTGTGAAAACTTTATCAAAATGTTGATGGATTCTAACATAAGCAATACATATGGCAAGCCCAAGATTGTATCAACATCACAAATTAACCAAATTGACTTTGGTTGCTTCCACATACCCACTATTACCTGACATATTAACAATTAAGTATTTCTATGATTTTCCAACTTGGTTTGAAGGTGCCAACACACTAATGCATTTCATCTTCACATTTCAAAAAAGATTCAAACCTTTTATTTTCACAATTTCAACAAGTTTATGGAATTCAAGATGTTGTGTGGGAAAATTACATACCCATAAAACAATTGAAAAAAATCTTCCAATTTAGAAGCCATTGACATGGAAGACAAAATTTTCACTACAAGGTTTAATCTATGCACCATACAGTGGATCCCAATGAAGTAACATGTGTTTATTTAGTCTTCATCAAAGTAATAACACAAGATATGACCAACTAAAACATGGAGACTCCCATTAACTCTTAAACACACAATGTGTTCAACAAGTTTTTTCTCAATTAGGCCACCATATGTAATGAAAACAATTAGCAACACATGTGAACATCAATTCCAACTTCAAGAAGCAAAAATGTGAACAAAATAGGCATTTTTCCCCAACTTGCCACCACATAATAGTGAATTAAATCCAATTCCAATTCTAGTTATTTATCGTAATCATTATGTCTATAGATGTAGAAATGAAAATTAGAGAGTATAATAGCCTCTTTAGTGGCACTAAATACCACATTGTGTAAATAGTCAACAATCTCCCATCTAATGCAATATTCAATGCTTGGATGAATAGTAATTTGGCACTTTGAAGAATGCAAACAATGACTGTATTTTCTCATACTTTATCATGGGTTGGCCTTTAGAAAGCAATGGAAAATGAATGCAAACTAAACCAATTTTTTTTTCCTTTCCATCACAACCCTTTCAACAACCTCTTGTGAAACAAAAATCCCTACCTATTTACACATAAAACTTTTCATTCAACATATGTTGATTTGATTTCAAATAGTAGAAATCCCTTCTTGCTAAACCCACAAATGCAATTGGGGCCTTCCTTTGGCTAACATTTTTCCACAAAAAATCCAACTTGGGTGCAATTTTTCTTTCCTTTCAATGATATTACAAACCTTGCATTTGACTTGTGTGATCCTTCCATAATAGATTCTACCCAAGGCAATTTTGCTACCCATGTATCTTGAAAATGATGACTAAGTTCATACATCTTTTTCCTCTTTTTACTATCAGTGAAGTATACTTGTATTTGTGCTAGATCAACAACCACAACATTAAGCATTGGGTTTTGGCTAAAACGTTGGAAAGATTAACAAAGATGCAATCAAAAGATAAAAACTCTTATGATTGAATATTTTTGGGATAATTAAAGGGGGATGCCATGGGAAGAAACACAACTTGACAATTGCTTCCACAAAATAAACCTTAACAACATACTGAAACCAACTACAAAAATTTCAAACAATAGACTTCAATGCATTCAATAACATATTCATACAATAGATTTGAGCTTCAAGCAATGTAGATCTTGTTAAAAGTTTGTTGTTTGTTACATGTTTACATCTTAGTTATTGTAAATAAATTGGGGTAAACTAGGTTGGAACTAATTCTAATGTGAACACATTCAAGATATTTTTATGGCATATAATCCCAAGAAGTGTGATTTCAAATCACTTTTGGTTATTTGAGATTCCAAAACACAAGCTTATGTTATTGTAGGTTTTTATGATTTTTTATGCAAGTTGTTTGTGACATGGATTTTGTGGTTTTCGGTGTATGGTTTTTGGGCTTGGATTTCTATTCGTTGTAGGTGAATCATATCTTTTGAATCACCAAAAAGGATTTTGTGCAACTCTAGTTCATGTGGTTGCATTAGATTTGGTTAATAGCAAATGCCATGTAATTGCATTTTGGCAAGGTTTTCATTTTGTTTGCTATGTTGTATCTAGGGGGCATTTTTGGTTTTGCTCGATGATTTTGCAATTTTGAAGTGATTTTTGATGTAAAAAGTAATACTCCTTTGGGAGTTGAACCCAAAGAGAGCTTGGGTACCCTAGAGTTATGGAATTTTTGTTTTCAAAAACATAATAAGAAGACCCAAGTTGTTTTTGTCATGGGAGCCCTATCCCTTTTTCTTTTCTTTTTTTCCCTTTCTTTCTCTC
Organism: Sphagnum contortum; assembly: GCA_963920785.1. Lineage (NCBI taxonomy): Eukaryota > Viridiplantae > Streptophyta > Sphagnopsida > Sphagnales > Sphagnaceae > Sphagnum > Sphagnum contortum. Next base: position 1,490,355 of record OY987288.1, read on the forward strand.
CCTCATTCTTTCTCCCTTTGCCTCTATGTAATCATCGTCCAAATGTATAACAATGATAACAACAAGGAGCACTACAACTGAGACCATCATTGGGAGCTCAAAGCTCCCAAGCTTAGTGTTTTTAGCAAGTAACAAGGAAAGGCAAGAAAGGCTTGCTTAGTTCTCATTGTCCTCTTTTTCTTCACTTTTGTGATCTTTGTGCTCATCATTATTAAGGGTGATTAGGATTGCATTATAATTTTGAACTGATTAGGACTAAAGAGAAATTTGAATTATGTATCTGATTCTTGTGTTGGTTTCAACAAAAGAGTGTCAACTTGACTTTTAGGTCACAAGAACCTAAAGCTAAACCTTTGATTTTAACCTTGCAAATTAGAATATTATCACAACATTGGTTTTAACCCTATTACACCTTGTGGTTCACAACTAAACCCTAAGCCTCTTAATGTTATTTTCAATTTTAAAAAATTTAAGATTATCTCAAAAGATATTTTTTGGATTTAAAAAACTCATAGAATGCATTTTGTAATTGTTTTTACTTTTAAACATTACAATAGGAAAATGTCTAATTGGATGGGGGAGCCTTATTCAATGATGTGAGAGCTATAACCCATGAATGTTAAAATTTGAAACCAATGCTCCTAGCTAGCAGTACTAGTGAAGGGGCAAACCGAATTCGCACTCCTTGATGTTTAAAGGCTAAGATTGTTACAAAATTTTTCCAAATATATTTCACTTGAAACTTTCATCAAATTTTTTTTTTTTGCTTTGCAATCTTTTATATTACCTACTATTTTCAACTTTTCATTATTTTCTATGAAATGTTGTGTGTTAGTGTGTGTATGTGTGTTGATTTTTTTTTTGCTATTCACTCTTCTTTCCCTACTTATCCTTTTTTTCTCAGTTTTTTTTCCACTTCTTACTTATATTCAATTTTTATTTATTTATATCTTCATTCTACCCCTTTTTTCCTAACACTTTGTAGTGCCAGTGATGATCGCTTCTGATCGGCATCCACCACCACCTATGGACCTTCTTTTGCTTGAATTCTACCTCTTTTCCTGCACTGACAGATCTTTTTGAAGTTGGAAGGACTTCCAAGACCCTAGGAGAAGCTGCTTCTTTGTAAAGCGTCTATCTATCTTCAGGGCATGCTGCTACCACATTCCCTGATAATAATACTCTGTCTCCAGGAAGTGTCCTCCTGCCTGGAAATAATGAACTGGCAGGAGATTGCAACTTGGGTGGTAGTGGAGTGGAGACTTTAGAGATACTGCTCTTAGGGGAGGAGCAAACTGGAAAAACCTTGGACTTCACTGGTCTTGACCTTGGTCGTCAGTTCGATTTCTCTTCTCCATTTTTCTTCTCCTCGACAGCGGAGTTGGAACTTCCAGACAACCTTCCTGTAAGCTTCTGCACTCCGAAGGCGTCTGACAATTTTTCGATAGCGTTCTCTTTTAGTAGGTCGTGCATCTTGGCGTTCTTCACCTGCTGATTGACGTGCGCAGGCAAAGTAGTACTAGCGTTGCCTTGTGGCGCGTTTGAGAGCTTTTAATCGAGTAGCTCCTGACTCTCCGGACCTTACTATAGGATTTTCTGTAGAGGATTGGTTCAACCTGCCCGACAAGCTCCGAGAAAAACCCCTTCAAGGTCGGCTCTGACCTCATCCATTCAACAAATCACAGGACCTTCATTACCTGCACCTTGTACACTCTTGACAGGAGTTTTGACAATGCTTCTATCCCAAGTTTGGGAGGGAGCCAATAAGGACTCCTTTGATGATGAAACCCTGCCAATCAAAAATAACAAGGGGTGTGTCACATTGTGGCCTTGCCATTTATGTTAAAAAAGTATCTTAATAAGGCCAAAAAAAGAATTATGGAAATTCAAATATTTCACCATGCAAAAATATAATGCACTAAAAAATCCTCTCAAAAAAGAAACCAAAATCCTTCAAGATATCGTAAACTCTTTAACTAATCTCAAGTTTCAACACAAGCCAAAATATTATGTGTCAAGAATTCTCATATAAAAATAGACCTACTACCTAGGGGTCAAAATCCATTAAGCGACTATACTCTATAATGAATCTAAACACAATATCCTTGCCTTGGTAGTATAGGCAAGGCCAATAAACCAAAGCACCCCAAAAAAGGGGGACTCCTTTCCTTTGAATAGCTGCACCTTCAGTTTTGGACCCAAGTTCATGGCCCTTCCATTAGCGTAGCCAAAAATGGCAAAGAATACAGGTAGGCACAAAACATTAACATTTCTTGCAGCCACGAAAGGGTAGGGGTGTGTGGAATTTGATTGTTCCCAAGGTGTTCCCATCAAGCTCTCAATGGGCTCTCAAAGCTTTTATCAAGTTCCCAAATTGTTCCCCCACTATGTTCACAATAGCTCCTCATTATAGCTACCTCATATCCTTTGCCCTAAAGTTTCTATTCTTGTAACCTATGTAACAAACGAGGAGATTACAATATATTTATTTATTTATGGAGTGTCCAAAGATTGAATTTTTAAACAATTTTTATTTTTATTCTTTTGGGATAGGCCAATCAAAAGATGTTCATAACAAAAGAAAAAGAAAACTTTGAGGGCCCCACGACTAATTAATATGAGTTCCAGTTTGTGCCCCCCCTTCCCCCCAACTTTAGCCCGGGCCAAAAATGGTGACAAATGGTTTTGTAATTAAAAAGCTTCATGTAAATGAGGAAGCTCACGAGGAGTCCGTGTTTCTTCTTTTGGGGGGGGAGGGGGGGGGGGGGGGAAGGGGGATTCTTTCCCCCTTGTTCTCAATGCGTTCCCATCATGATCTCATAAGATTCTCATTAAGTTTGAAAATGGTTCCCCAAGTTCCCAAATTGTCCTTCAAGATGTTCCCAATAGCACCTCAAATTTATCCCATATGGTGGGTGATTTGCACAAAGTTCAACTCTTATCTCGGTTGGGGCCACAGAGGAGAGCACATCAATTTCTAGTTTGCGACTAGAGAGTCAAAGAGGTGCTTCAATTGGGGAGTGCCTAACGGTTGAAAACAATTGATGATGTGCCATTCATGGAGGATATGCCAATCAATATGGCTCCTTTGGAAATCAAACAGAAAAAATGAAAATCAATTGTGAACACTCTCCTCATGAATATGAGTCACACAATATTCAGTATAGTAACTACCGTTGCCCTTAACAAAGCCCTAAAATGTGCATAAGAGTCCGGGAATTCAAAATACTACCTAATGCATTAATACAATTGCGGGTACAAACTTGGGGTACTTACCGTAGTACCTTTTCAAGTTTGGCATTGAGGCGTCGAATAATTACTTTATTTTCTATTCTTTATTCAGTTGTTAAAAATTGAATTCTGAAAATTTCAGCACTTTGGATTAAAATTATTACAACCAAGTACTCGTACAGAAGAGAGGTTTAGTTCGAAAACTTATTACAACCAAGTACTCGTATAGAAGAGAGGTTTAGTTCGAAACTATGGAACGTTCCACAAAATAGAAGCTTGTTTCAAGTGTGAAAACATAGAGTGCCTTGCCCTTTGGCCCACCAGCTATATAGCTGAGAAGGTGAGGACTTTGGGCGAAACATATGGGATTAAACTGAGGTGCTAATGGGAACACCATTTGGAACCGATTATGAACCCATTGAGAACTTTCATCATTTTCGGCCTTGGCTAATACCCCCATTAGAAACAAACAGGGGATTCAAAGTCTGTTGTCTCTGGTTACACAAAAACAAACTTCGGAGGAGAAGTACTTGTGAAGAAGAAGTTGGAAACTGAGTCATTTGTCAGAGGATCTACTTACCAACTACGAAAGGACTCGTGAAACTGCCGCGGAACTAATTTCTGAATTTACTCCGAGATTCGAAGTTTCTCTCCGTGATGCGCGCGCGCGAGAAGCGGCACACTGATCTCTCTCGCTCTCTAGTCTCAAACTTCGTTGTTTAAAATTAGTGATGAAGCTTACCACGTTGTGGGTGGGGTTTGCAATCTCACGTTTCAAAATCTCATCTTAGCTGCGATGCAACTGCGCTCCAGGTGCCCACATTGGTTGTACTCACACTTATCTTGAGGAGTCTCATCATGTGATTGTCAAAAATATCAATTCCACACATGATTTCGGGGTGGACATTTTAATTTTGATCCTTTTAAACTACCTTCTCTTTGAAATGGGTAAAGCATTTTTTATTTTTTTCCTTGTCATATATATTTTTCGAATCCATTGAAAATGTTTTCATTTTACTTTTGTTCTCTTATAACGTTATTGAAAACGTGCAACTCTTCCTCAATCCTCCCTCCAAACCCTAATTTTAAATGGAAAATTTATATAAGCATGTTAGTTCATGTTAACATTGAATAATTTCATTTGCATTTTCTCATCTTTCAGCTTTAAAATGTGTGTTTTACACCCCCACATTCATGAAATCATAAGCATCCCAACTCATTATATTAAAATGTGTTTATTGACTATGATTAATGACTTGTGTAAAATTTATAACGTGTAAGCTTACACAACTTGTTTGAATAATTCATAAATTTTTATTAATTTCTTTGTCATTTATTAAGTTTAGTTTGAAAACACATTTAAACCCGAGTTCACACATGTTAATTTATCATGCTTATTCAAATGTGTGCTTTTGAAATAAACTCAATTGAATGGTAATCCAACAATGCATATGTAACATGTACCATCCACGTTGAGTAAAAGATCATGAAGTTTTGTATATTTATATATATAAGTAAATTTAAAATTGAACTTAATTCTCATTAGAAATGTTTTCAAATGAAACAAGTTTAACATTTTCAAAGTTTTTAAAATTTTAAATCATTTTGATTGTTTGAGAGTAAGGTTGCCAAGTTAAGGTCTTGAAAAGACATCCCAAGATGGGATGTTGATTTACAAAACATCGCAAATCAAAATGTACTAAATTAAAACTTGAATTGATGATGTTTTGATTCAAGGACAACCTACGTTTGGTCAGTGATGAAAACAAACATGGACAACGCCAAGGATGACAAGAGATGGCAGAGAAAGAATGTTAACAAGGAATGATGAAAATTGCAACAAAGCACAAAAAAAACACACCCTAAAACTGATGGGGAGATGAAAGAGCCTCCAATAAATGTTTTTGAAGTAATAAGGGGAACTCAAAAGGACATTGGCAATGGTGAGGGTGCCAAGTAGGTCATTGAAGGACATTTGCAATAGTGGCCATGTGCTACATAGGTTGTTGAAGGACATTAGGGGTGTCAAAAAGGTTAATTATGTTTCCAATATGTGAAGATTAGATTACATGCTCTAACATCAATAGAAGTGGAAATGGTTTGATGGACAATTTATATCATTATGGATTATCAATGTCATTTAACAAATTATCTTTCTTTCTAAATCATTTAATTTTTAAATATATTAAAATTTTGATTTTATGTCAATTGATTTTCATTGGTGGATAGAATTGCCTTTAAATGTAGCAACATGAAAGTAGGGGAAAAAAGAAAATTCACAACTTAAACTTAAATGGAACTCATTAAACATTACGATTTCTATCCATTTTGATTACCATTGCAATAGATTTGATCCATAATACAACAAGATTATTTAATTTCCAATTTGTGACCTCTCTAGCAATAATGTATACCTCATTAGGATAATAAGTTCTCATGTAAGAGTTAAGGATTTAAAAAATACAAATTATAAGTAAATGTATTTTCCTATATGCATATTTTATATCCATTGTTATATGGTCATGGTCATTGCTTCACTTCATGGAAACTTTGTGATTGAATAAAAATATTTTGTGAAATAGGCTATTCATAGTATTAGGTAATCAAATTAAATGATAAACAAGGTTCTTTGTTAAACCCAATATGTATTGTGACATTGCAAATGTATGATTTTAGTCCTTAAAAACCCTAATATTATGTGAGTTTCTAGGTCATTTTGAAGACATGTTTGTAGCTTTGAAAATAAAAATATTTAAAAAGACAAGCATTGAGTGTGGTATGTTACAACAATTAGGGGGTGTTTCTTGTGATGCAACCACCTGGGCGACCATCCCAAAATAGATTAAATAAGTAAAATTTTCATGGTAAATAGTTGTAGGTTCTAAATGACTAGCTTGGTGTTAGTGGATTTAATACTAAAGTCCTTATTACCAAATGTGAATGCACCTCAAGAATCCCACTTACTTAGTGGGTACCATTTTCTACCTATCTACCTATATATGGGTGCCTTACTTTTTGGGGAAAGAGGGAGGGGGACGGGGTGGGTGGTTTGAGGATTTTTTTTCATTTTCCCCTACTTCCCAATGTGTTTTCACTATGTTCTTTTAAAGTTCCAATGACTTCCCATGAAGTTCCCAATATACTCACCAAGTTTGCAATATGTTCTCGAACATGGTTTCCATAGCACCTCACTTTTATCCCATATGATTTGGCAAATGTTGTCTTGCTTTCATTGCTTTCACCTATATAATTACTACCCTTGCCCTTGTAAGCCCAAAACATGCATAATAGTCAAGGAAATAAAAAGGAAGACATTCATTCCATGTTCACCTTAGGTGGGCTTGTGACCTTTTACTTCCATCTATTCATACTTTCATCACACCATTTAAGCAACTATCAATCAAAGGAGCAAATTATTTTCAAGGAAGCATTTTAAGGAGCATGCACGTGTGTTCATCTTTCAACATAATCTTAGAATTATCTTCTAATTGTCATTGCGTTCGTTCAAATCTTGTGCAAGTTTAGGTTTGAATGCTTGACTTTTTGCTTATTTATTCATCTTATGTTTTAGGATATTGTTTGACATTTTTTCCTTAACATTACATTTTAAATTGGGCTCCTTTCATCGCACAACTTGTGGCCTTCTCGATACATATGTGGTCAGGCCATAAATCTAATAAGAATACACATATTTCGTTATGTTCATGGGGGAGAATACATAATCACAGATGATATATATATATATATATATATTTTAAATTCACTTTCATTGTTAGGGATGTTGGATTTCATGTTTTGTGCAAGCAAACACATGTTCTCTTGATGCCATCCCTCTAGACATCATGATAACAAATGGATATTGTGTTTACAATAGATGATACTAATGTAGTCATTGCTGATTCACTCATGCAATCTTGTTTCACAAGCCATTTTTTTTTTCAGGGAATGATTATGATGATTATAGCTTGAGCAAAAGTTATATGACATCATGATTGACACCATGAAAATGATTTCACCTCTCTAGCAATAGAAACATTTGAATGTTTACATTAACAAGCAGACGAATTTTTTCGTCATTGTGTCAACATGACATGATGAACAAAAGGTTTTGATGATTTTCATTTTTCAATTATACGTTCATTTTATGGGCAAAGGATGTCAATGTTGAGGCTCTCCAAAAGTTCAAGACCACTATCTTGCATAAGGCAGTTGTGACCGACGGAGAGGCCTCTTCTAAGCTTGGTGCCTTTTCAAGTTTCTCAGCAATCTCCTTACACAATTTGTTTAATGCTTCTAGTGATGGGTTTAGGTCCTAGGTTTCTGATTTTCTCCTTTTAAGGCTCCCCATTGTGCGTTTTGCACTTTGGAGGATGGTCTTTTGTTTGGACTTTCGTCCTTTCTGTTTTTTGTACTCTTGTTCCCTTGCCAAGTGTTTTTCCTTGATTTATTTATTAGGCAGGAGGCAGTGCTTTTGTACTGGCGTGCAATAGTAACTGGGCGGGGATTGTCATTTGTTTGTGGTCTCCGGCGGGTGATGTGCAACGGTGACACTGAAAGTCTGCTGTCTCTTGTTACACAAACTACGGAGGAGAAGTGGTTCTGAAGCCGTTGGAAAACGGATGACAGTCGGAGGAACAGCATCATAAGATACCAACTACTAAGTTTTAATAGCCGCAAAACCCCTAGAACCAGTTCTTCATTCCGAGATTGGAAATTTCCCTCGATGATGAGCCCACGAGAAGCAGCCACTGATCTGTAATCTCAAATTTTGTATATAAACTAGTGAACCTTACCACATTATTGGGTTTTGCAATATCTCTTCAAAATCTCATCTTCAATAGTGTAGAACTTCGCTCCAGGTATGCACAATGTGGTTGTACTCAGACCTCTCCGGAGTCTCATAACTCCCCCGGAGTCTCATCATGTGATGGATCTGTTTGTGTGTGGTTTCTGAGCATTTTTTCAATCGTGAGGATTTTCAGAGTTTTTGGTGGTTGATCTCAAGTCTTTTTTTGGGGTCCAGTTTGATCCGACTGATTTGGAAGATTGATTTCGGTTTTTGTAGTTTGTGGCTGGTCATGATCTGATTTCTGATCTGGAGTATATCCATGCAGGTTTTGAAGCGGATATGGGAGAAGTGAATGTGTCGAAGGTGGAGCAGCCAGTTGCTGATGAGGAAGAGTTGGTGGTAGGCAGCGATGTATTGTATTCTCTGTTGTTCGGGTTTGTAGGTTCATTTGTGTTAAGGACTGCTGTTGTGCTGGGACTTCCAGATATCATTGCCAGAGCAGGTCCAGATGAAACTCTCACATTGAAGCAAATAGTCGCTCAACTGAAGAGCAAATCTGTGAACGAGTTTGAACTGCAAAGAGTTTTATCAGCCCTAGTCACTTGTAAGATCTTCAGATGCACTAAAGTGGGGACGACGTTGGAGATGCGGTATGGATTGACACCAGCGTCCAAGCTACTGGTGACAGACAACCCTTATAACCAGGCACCTATGGTGTTGTTTCAGACTGACCCAGCATCGCAAGCCCCTTGGCAACAGCTTCACCGCTGCGTTCTGTACGGTGAGCAGGCCTGGAAATCTGCACATGGAAAGGTAAGGCAGCTATCTCTTATCGGTGCTTACACTATATAGCCCTAAGTTGTCATCTTCATGCCCGGCATTGTCTGGTAGCTCGAGTGTGTTCATAGTTTGCAACTGATTCAGCACTGCACCAGCTTGTTGTCAATTTAAAAGGAAATCTACCTCTAGGATTTTCCGTGGAATGGGCTCTACCAACTGTAAATCCTTGGGGATTTTTTCACCTTGCAATCTGCAACCAATCATCAAAGGCTCTGGTTCTGAACCTGGGCTTGGATCCAGTTCTTACTAACAGGAATTCTTAGAGGGTATCCACAACACTGGTTTTGATTGTGTTACTTATGTGCTGCTTTGTAATGGATATGTGACTTGCTGCTCATGGTTCTTTGGGGTTCAGGATGCTTGGAAGTATTTTAATGACAATCCTGAATTCAGCAAGTGTTTCAATGATTCTATGGCATCGGCCACTACAGTGGAGTTAATTGCTGTGAGGAAGTATGAAGGGTTCAAAGACATCAAAACTCTTGTGGATGTGGGTGGTGGCATTGGGAGAGCCCTTGAAACCATCATTTCATCTTATCCCCACATTCATGGGATCAACTACGACCTTCCTCATGTCATTGCTGATGCACCCACCATCCCTGGTAATTGAGATTTCTTACATGCTAAGCTGGTTTTGTGCATTTCACAGCAAAGTGATGATTTCTGAATATTCTGTCTAAGTATTCTGTTCTACTAAAGAGTGGAACTCTATACCATTTGTTCCCCTGTGGTATCTGTAAAATGTTCCATTTGTGGGATCTGAAAATGTCCTATGGAATGGTCAAGACCCTGCCCATTATGTTGGGTAAGGTGCTAGGCGAGTTCATTAGGGAAAACTAGGCAATGCATCCAACTTGATGGATGGGCAAGGGAGATGCTATTCCATGACATAGAGGTCTGGAGTGACAGAATCAATGATGAAAAAAAAAGATTCATGTTCAATAGACACATTTTGGTTATTATTATGGAGTATATGATCACTACCAGAAGATTAAAACGTGAAATAACACGGTCAAGAAAATGACATAATCTGCCACCCCAAACTGTAATGGTGCCATATTAAATTCTTCCATGTCAGGTGGTTTTTTACTTACACAAGCTCATGAGTGGTGATTAACTACTGCTGGATAGGTAGGTTAATGTGCAGGCAATAGATACATGGAAAAATGGTATATTCTTGTTGAGATGGAAGAATTGTCCTTGTTGAATGGGTGTTTAGAAAACTATGTGATCTCTTCAACTAAGGTATAGACTTTGTGTGTTGATCAGGAATTGAGCATGTGGGTGGAAGCATGTTTGAAAGTGTGCCAAGTGGTGATGCCATCTTCATGAAGGTACGATAAAAGAATTCTTTTTTGCAAAAGTCAAAATTTCAATGAAAGGAAATTGTATATTGCCGGCTGGCTATGAAGTTCTATGTTTAAAGCTCCCAAGTTAAATTTTTCATTACCGAAGATCCATCCATGAAGGTTTGAACATCCATGTAAGGCCATCAAATTTAAGAAGGTTTATGATTGGTGCCCAGAATCAAGCTTCCTGCAATTATGCCATCTATTCAACATCTCTAGATGCCAGAAGTACTTTCAGTAAGCCTAGTTTGGGTCTGGACAAGTCAGCCAGTTTTTTTCCTACATTTGAGCATTGTAGAGCCAGACAATTGAGAGTTAGATGTGGGAGGTGGAGATCATACATTGACATGTCACGTCATGTTTTTGATGCAGATCTAGACTGCATCAGTGTTGCAAATGCTTTTACAATTATTTCATGTTTTGATGTGGATTGAGACTAATTGGTGTTACAATAATTTTGAAATCAACAAGAATATGAGACTTGTATTGTGTTAGTTCCAAACATTTGGAGTTGTGGTTGTTAAGATGGTTGTTTGGATTGTGTTTTGCAGCATATTATGCATGACTGGAATGATGAGAACTGCCTTAAAATATTGAACAACTGCCAGAGAGCACTTCCTGAGAAAGGGAAAGTGTTGATTTTTGACTTTGTAGTGCCACCAAATGGTGGAATACCTCAAATGTTTGATATGGTGATGATGGCCCATACTGATGGTGGCATTGAAAGAACAGAAGAACAATGGAGGAAGCTGCTTACGACTGCTGGTTTCTCAACCATCAACTATATTGAACTATTGCAGGAACAATGGCTAATTGAAGCTGTCAAATAAAGCACTGAACATATTTGCTGTCAGATAATGCATGTGAACTGACAAACATTCTGACTCTTCCAATTTAAGCTTGGTCATCTTCAGTTTTGCAGATGACAATGAAGCTTGATGGAGTTTTTAGTGCATCAGACAATAGTATTGCAGGTAGTTATTAATCCTGATGCTCTGTTTTGTGCACAAGAGTGTTTATTACTGTCTTTGACTGGGTTTGGGTGGCTGTAAAATTGGCTACAAAATGTTTTTTGGGAAAATGCTCTTACATGTGGTGATATTTTTCCCTCCTTGGAAAGGATGAATTCTAATAAGGTCAACAGGCAGCAATCAGAGCAGGGAGATGTGCATCCGTCCTGGGTTTGATTTTACACAGGTGATTATAAGTTTTGAATTTGGAGAAAGGAAAACATCATGTTGATTTCAGGAGTCTGAACATTTTCAAATCACAACTTTAGTGCAAATAGAGAAGCATGAAAAACGTGTATGTGGAGCATTGCCATTTCTTGATTTGTGAACAAGGTGTGGTGCACACAATGGCCCTGCCATGAAAAATTGATGTTGTTGCATATATTTTGTAGGGAAATAATGTGGAGCTTTTGCATAAATATTTTCTAAATAAAATTGAAGGAAAATGGCAATAAGTGTTGTGGGAGGTTTATACTATATAGACAACAATAATATAGATTGCTCTTCTAGTGTTAAAGTTGAAAATTGTTGTAATACTTTCAATTCCATTTTGGCCTACATGTGTATGTAGTGTGTTATTTAGATCTTATAGTATTGTGTCCATCATAACATCACAAAATTGAAAACTTTTGATTTGTTAACATCATTATACATTTGATTTCGATATTTTTTTATTTATGTCTCATTAATGCATCATATATGTGATGCTTGTAAATTAGGATTGACTATTATATTTTGGTAATGGTGGTTAAGAGACTTGGTGTTTAAGGATTGAATAATTAAATAAAAGGTTGGAAATTGTTTCAAGAGTGGTAAACATAATTTATATTTTGCATTTGTCTATTTATGTTTTCTATTACAGTTGCATCAACATTGAATTTTTTTGGTTAAAGTGAATTAAGTAAACAAAGGTTTTCTTTCGTACATATCCTAGATAAAACTATGTATGTTAAACCATGTCTAAATATATCATGAGGATCAAATGTTAAGTTGTCCATTGATAAACCTTTGGTATGAGGTATTGTTTGTGCCACTACTCATTGAATTGGAAATTGTACATGTGTGAATAGGTGATTGGAATTATGAACATTTTGTATTTCTTACACTTTTGGTATGATGAAAGTCCAATCTTTTTGATTGGTAGGATAATTTTCATATAGGTTTTGATTTGTTATTCTTGTATGCTATCAACTTTTGGGGTTCAAAAAATGAATCCAAATTTTAGATGTTGAATGTGGTTTTATTGCAACTTTAAAAAATCCTTCAACACCATTAACAAGCCCATCATTGGTGCAATAATTACTTGCACATAATTTAGTTAACATATGTGGTTTCAAATGGAGTTCATAATGCAATCCACTATTTTTGGATGGATCTATTTTAAATAATGTGAAACAAGATGGACACATGTCATGTTTAATAATCTTTTGTTTAGAAACAATAAATTGGACCAATTGTTTATTCAAATATTTTTTAATTATGTTCTTGAGTTGCTTTATTTGTATAAATGAGGAAAGGAAATATTGGAATTTATGGTGCAAGTTTTAAGCATAATTTCTTTATGGTATCAATATCATGTTGTGTTTGAAGCACTTTTCTAAATCAATTAAGGATTTGAATGAATTGTGTATGTTTTTGTCACATAATTTGACATAAGTCATAACATTTAATCTTGTCTTGCCAAAAATTGAGCAAAATTTGCTTACCAAAGAACTAATTCTATTGTTTATTGGATGGAACACCCATGAATCACGAAGTAGTGGCATTTGGCAAAAACTTCCAATTTTTCAAGACATTTAAATTTTCGAAAAAAACTATTCTTTTACATTTTATTATTCGCAATCTTTTATCATTGAATGAGAACATTCGATTACCTATTAATGATGTTTCATCTAATATTAATAATTTTATTTGTGCATTTTTTAAAATCAAAACATCACATCTTTCATCATCAAGTGGTTTGATATCATTGATTGACTTATTCAATGGAATGGATAATGCTGAGTGTATAGTAGATCCACCAATATTGTATGTTGTTTTCCTTACATAAATGCCATTTTCAAAACAATTTGTTTTGATGGATCCAACAAAACAAAGAAATCCAAATGAACCACTATCTATATTTTAAACTAGTGGTGCAAGAACGTGAGAGATGTATACCTTAATGAAGGTCTTTTTCATTTTTACAAGTGTTAAAATAAAGTCATTTTACATTGTAGTAGAATAAATTATATTGCACATGGCAAGGCTAAACAATTTTTTTTTAACTTTTAAACTTTATCAATTGTAGATAATTGTATCTAATATTTACATTTAAATAATGAGAAGTTGAATGATTAAATCCAAATGAATAAATGACTTTATTAAAAAAAAACATATTTCTTTATATATCTTAATTTATGATTTTCAAAATCTTTCAAAATTGTCTTCCTTTGTATCTACGGCATCACATTACCTTTTATGTCAAAAAAATCAATCAACTGAGTATTTTAGTAGATATCATGAATCCATAATCATATGATATGAACTGTGACATTAGGTTTTTGGCATTTCAAAAGTCCAATATGTTATGGTAATTCAAAATTTATTCATGAAATTCATACAATGTGATTATATCACATGTAAATTATTTTTTTGAATAATTTTAGTATATTATTCTTTTATATTCTACTCTATGACCCGTGATTGACAATTCAACAAGGTGTGATAGGATTATGTACTTCACCTTAGTGTCCTTTCACCCATGGTTATCAGGATCTTTATGTTTATTGAAGCCGACCCACTGAATAATTTTTTATTTCTTGTATTTTTCTGAAATTTATAATATCTTACTTTGCTACTAATTCAGAAAAACTTGAAGGGTTGTATAATGAAGTAGGTTGGTTAATGTATCAATTGATAGTTGATGGACATTGAATGTTTGTAAATGTTAATGGTAATTTTTTTAGCACATGAGATGGTTTTTAATGAAAGTTGTTTCTTCTTTTAGGGCATATTGATGAATTGGAATGACCTTGATGCATGATGTAATGGTAATGAAATTTTGAACTAAATAACCAATTGCGTAAATATTTGTTGAACATTTAAAAAAATATTTCCCATTTTGTTGAATATGTTGATTTTTTTTGTTTTTTCTTCTTTACACTTTTGAAGTATGGTTTGTAATTCTTGTGTATTATTTTTATCTATTTTAGTTAAATAAAACATACAATAACTTATTGTTATGTATGGATCTTATATGAATTATGCATTGTATTTGCTTGGCAAAGTTTATCAATAAATTTTCCATATCAATTTGTTCATATGTCTAGTGGATTATATTTTTAAAATATTGTAAAATTTTGTAATTTAAACTTCATAACATGTAAGTTTCTTCATCCATATCTAACATCTTTAAAACATCATCAAATAACATTTCTTGTCCCATGTCCATTTCATTTAATTTTGTAAATTTTTATTTTTACTTAATAATGGAGTTTATATTTTTGTGTTGCAAAGTAGTGGCAATGGAGAATGAAATTTACATGTTGGTTGGTTTTTGTTATGAAAAATTTGTTTATGATGGTGATGTTGACTTCCATGAAATGTTTCAAGTAGTAAAAGTTTTGCACCAGTTATAAATTTGTCAACAAATGATTGTATCTCACAATTAATATTGATCCCATATTTTGATGCATCTTTTATTCACAACTTGCAATAACTCATCTTGCATTTGTCCTTGTAACTATAAGTTGCAAGTTGTAATTATGAATTATGAGTTATAGTCATCTTGTATGACTCTATAAGTTGAGGTAAAATAGCTTGTATTTTGTGAAGATTTGTTGGAAAATTAATCACACTCCCTTGAATGCCATATTTACCCCAACCATTTAATTGAAAATTTTGTGTGAATGCCATTTGAGGTGCTACTAAATGTTCTTCTAGTTTATTCAATATTTTAATACAAGGATTTTTTTTCCATTAAAAATGTGTTTTTTTAGTAAAATAACATTTTTAAATTTTTTGTTATTGATTGATCTTTTGCAACTTCTATAAATTAACATGTTATTAGTTTGTAATGTTTATCACGAGGAATAATGGTTTGTATTATTTTCCAAATAGTGGGAATTAATTGCACATTAGTATTTGAACCAAAATTTTTACAACATACACATGAATATTTTGGTGTATCTTTTACATCATTTAAAAATCTATTGATTGGTGAAAGTGATTTTGTAGGTTTTTTTCCTCACATTTGAGTTTTTTTTGGTATTGATTGTGTTGCAATATTTGACTATCATTGATATTTAAATTCGAATGAAAATATTGAAATATTTTAATTATGGTTTGTTAAGATTGGTTTTTTCTATAGGCTAACATAGAATTTAAAATTGCATCCTTAGAAAGCATCCATTTTAACCTAGGATGCTTTTTATTTGTTATCTTCAATAAATGAATCTTGGAATCACATTTTTTTAACCTTGTAAAATTCATATCAATAAAAAAATTCATCTTGTAAATTTGAGTTTTTCCATCATCATTTTTTTCATTTGAATGCATTTTCATTGTTAAATTATTTATGGTTGTAATTGTTTTTATAATTTTCTTTTAATTTATATTTTAAAGGAAAATTATGATTATGGGATCTGATTTTCTTTCATTAAATTGGAATTCTTTTCTTTTCATATTTGGGGTTTTAGGTTATAGTATTTTTTTTCATGTCTTTTCTTCTATCGTAAATATTTCAAAAGTCAAGTCCAAGTTTGGATGTTTTGCTTCAAATGAAATTGTGGGTTTTTTAATAGTAGACAATGGATTATCATTTTCAATAATGATCAAATTGTGGTTTAAATCTTGAGTCTAAACAAATTCGCTTCTTTTGTAACATTCTTTTTTTGGTTTAGGGGAATTTTCATTTGAAGGATTAAATTGTTGTAATTGTCTTTTTGTTGTAATGTCCAAGGGTCTAATAAAATCTTGTCATAATCAATCATTTTTAAATATGTATATATATATATTTGAAGCATGTCAATTCTTGTGTTTCTTTTTTCATTTGTAAGTTTTCATTTTCTAGATTACATGAAGTCATGATTTGAATTGGTTCAATGTTAATTCCCAAAAGCTAAATGCATTAATAATTTTGAATCATATTTTTCCCCACATTTCATCATTATTCAAGCACTTGTTGTAAACCACACATGTATTGTTCTTTGTAAATATTGGGATCTTAGAAGATTGTTGTAAAATCTTTCGAAAGGCCACGATGAATTACACTTTGTGACAATTTTTTAAAATATTCTTCTACTATTGAAGCTTGTCCATTATGTAAATCATGTAAAAGTTCTAGATTTAATTAAAATTGTCTACACCACATAACTGAAGGTGTTTGCATTTGCAAACAATATTTAAGATAAATTATTGTATTAATGTGCAAAGAATTAAAAGACTCAAAAAAGTGTAACAATCACCCACCTTATACACATAATTAGTGACACACATTAATTAGTTTGAATGTAAAATATCATCTATATTTACCCTTAATTCGATGTAGATGTTTTAATTGTTTGGGAAGTCAATAATTGACTAAAAAAAAATTTATTTTTCACTTTTGTGAATTAAATTTGTAAATCAAACTAAAATTTGATGAATTGGAATATTTCTTGGTAATATTTGAATATTTTAAATGTGGACACTTCAAAAAAAATTCAATTGAATGAATTTGTGTTTCAATGGAAAATTTGAATTCTTTAACATGTAAAAATGATTAGCACTTGGGCTACATTAAAAAAAACCAAAAATATATTGTAATGAATCCCAAGGAGGAAAAATCAACAAGAAATGAATGGATAAACAAAAGAATGAATTAAAAAAAGAATGAAATTGAAACAATGAATGAATGGATGGAAAAAATAATGAAATTTGATGAAAGAAGTGAATTATCAAAATATGCAAGTTTGGAATGAATGAATGAAAAAACGAAAGGATGAATGAACAAAAATATTGAAAATTTGGAATGATTGAATGGATGGACAAAAGAATGAAAGGAAGGAAGGAAGGAAGGAAGGAAGGAATGAATGAACCAAAAGAATGAGATTTTGGGAAGTTTAGAAAAGTCAAATTTGAAATGATGAATGTATGCAAAGTTGGAATTGGAAAAATGTCATCTTCCTATCTTCCACTTTCCAATGCAATGACAAGAAAGACCAAATGGACATATTTGCTCTCTCTCCTCCTCTTTATTTCACCAAAAATAATGACAAGAAGGAAAACACAGCAAAACAAATCAACTTTTAGATGATAATCTTTCTATCCACCTTACTTTTTTGCTTCTTTCTCCAAAACAGAAAGATACCCAAAAATGGATAGATTCATTTTGTCTTGTTGTTTGCAAATTAATGTTAACAAAACAATCTTAGCAAAACAATTCAAGTTCTAAAATGCAAATCTTCTATCCTCCCTATTTCTTGGAGTCTCTGTTTCAAAATAATCATGACAAATAAACTATCAATACAAATCAATCCTTGAATTTCATCATGAACCTAGTTCAAATATCTTTCTTTTGTACCTACTTAGTTTTCTATTCAAGATCATACAGGTAAAATAGAAAGACCTCTAAAAAATAGGCAAACTTGGATGAAATTCACAAATTTTGAACTTCAAAATCAATTTTCCAAAGTGAATCCAACAAAATGAAATGTTATGGATTGGACCAACAAATATTGTTTATCAATGTATGCACATTTTGAACCAACGGCCAATAGAAATGAAATTTATGAATTTTGATTTTGGAATTTGAAAAGTTTATTCAAATATCAAACTATGTTTCCTCATAAAACTAAAATAAAATTGGATTGAGGAATATCAAATTAACATTTGCAATAGAAAATGAAGATTGAAAATAGTTGTAATAAGAAGAAGCATAACTGTAGTTTTTTTAATCTTGTGAAAAGAAGTACCAAGACATTCAAATGATTCAAATTCTAAGAAAGCTTAATGTTCATCATATTTGTAACTTTTTGTTCAATTTTGGATTCATGAACAAGTTTGTTCTAAACAATGTTACCAACATTCAAGTTGTCTTCAACAATGTCATTTAAAACAACACTTGAGCTAATGATGTTATTGCGGAACTCAAGGAAAAGTGGCCTTTATGTTTGATATTTTTAAATTTTCAAGAAAAGCCTAAACAATTTACTTTGTACTCACAAAATGTGAACCTTAGTATACTTGAAATTGCTCCAATCCACAAACATTTAAAAGAACAATTGTGGACATTGCTATTGGGTTTTATTATGGTACATTGGATCTTTTGACACTATTCACACTTCCTTTTGTTGTAATAATATTCAAAGGAGTCTAGTAGTAGCCTCAAGTTTGCAAAATGGCAACTTTTACAAACTATCTCAAAGGGTTGCTACACTTGGAAAAGTGATAGTGAGCAATTTAAACATCTACACAAAAACAACACATATAATAATGAATACATTAGCATAGATATAAAACAAATATGAACAATTTGAATAAGTTATATAGACACATGATTAAAAATTGTTCCGAAGAAAAGAAAAATTTGTATACCTCTAAATTAGGCCAAAAGCTAATTCTAGTGGTCAATGCCTTGTGAATTTCAAGATGTGCTTGAGATTCTTTGTTCGGAGCAAGAATTATTATGATAGAACTTGATGTCCAAATTAACTTCACTTCATCATATATGGTTGAAGAGATGTTCTTCAAAAAAATTATAGCATGTGCACTTATAAAAAAACAAGTCTACTAACTACTTGTAGGAAAAAAAAACTATTTCCACAAAGTTTGAATTTGTATCATTGACAATCAACAACTTGTACTTCTCTTTCACAAAACCATGCATTCAAACAACGATTGTAGCAACACATGCAATGACATGTTGGACTCAACAAGATACAAACTTTGTAATGTTATCACAATGCATAAACATAAAATGAATAGGAAAGGCATGAATTTCCAAAACCTCTATACTTGCACAAGAAAAAATCTTGTCCTTTTCCACTACCCAAATTCATTCATTTTTTATGAAATGGGACAAAATTGAATAATATGTATGGTTTTGGTAAAAAAGGACTAGTTGATTAGAATTTTTTTAATGAAATGTTTTTTAATTGTTTTAGATAGTCACGCATTCCACTAGATAAATTTTAATTTAAAATTATGACATGGATTATGAGGTTCCAAGGTAATATGCTAAGGCAACGAGCGCGTGGCTTAGTTGAAAGCTATGAAACAAGTATGTGGTAGCTTAAAATTAGAATTGGTGCAATATCATGAAGTAGCCGCTTTTGCTCAATTTGGTCACATCATCATACAACTTCTAAGTATTTTTTTGGTGTTTGGGATCATGGAGTCATGGATTTGAATTTTTTTCATAGCAAAATTTTCCCATTTTTGTCAAGAAATCTTTTTTGATGCCAAAAATATCAATTGTCATCTTCTTCTTTTTCTTCTTTTTCTTGTGTTTCTCTCTTTTGTTCCTTTGTTCCTTTGCTTTTGGCTTTCAAAGAATATTTGTAATCATCCACTTATGTTTCCAATGACATAAAAATTATTCAATTTGGTTAAAGAATGAAGAAAATATTGAATTTTTAAAATGGTAGGCTTATGTTTAATGTTGGGTGGTCCTAGTGTAACCAAAAGAGAGGGACCCTATTCTCCCAGACCGGACATTCGGATCCCTGATGGCAGTACTCCCTTACAGGCACAATCATTCACACACCGAACATACACAGAGTTTCATCGGCAGAACATTCCTTGTTTTCAATTGCGAAGTATGTACATGCCGATAGTTCAAGCGCTCATCGGAAAACCTTCTCACAAAATCTCAGACCTCTCTGATTACTTACTGCATTCTACTCCTTCCCTTCCATTACTTCTGCAGTTGAGCAGCTCAACTTCGAACACCAAATGCAGCGGAAGAAAAATCAGTACTCGACCGAACCTACTCGACTACCGCCCAGACATCTTTTTCCTCTTGCTTCTTCTGCCTCTCTCTTTTACCAACCTCTCTTCTCCTACTTCCTTTGTCTTCTTGTTGGCTTCTCCTTCAAGCTCTAATTTCCCCAGACAGCCGTTCCGTTCCTCCTCACCGACCCAGCCTTCAATTCCTGCCGCCCTTCTTCAGCCATCACCATCAGCTCCCATGAAGATGCGCCGCCATCCCTACACACAGCACACACCAAAAAGAACAAAACTCCATGCATCCCATGCAGGATTAATGAGCGCCGAAAAACCGAAACAGCCATTACAACCGGCTGAAAAAGAAACAGGTCCAGTGTTCACACTGGACCAACTCCACCTACCTTCGTGTGACACTAGGTGCCTAGTACTCATGAATTTCTAACTATTAGGACAACTACTATTTATAATGATTAATATAATCTACATACTAATATTGTAAATAAAAATAACTAATATAGGAAATAACAATGATAATATTTTATTATTATATATATTTAAATTATTATAATAGTAATAGATTAATTGTAAAAATTGAAACTAATATATACATTAATAATTACATCATTATTATCATTATTGTAGTTAGTTCTAGGCTAGAGGCTAGTTACGTGTGTAAAATTATAATAATCAATACAAATAATATATCTCAATATGATCTTAACTTAGGTCAATAATTACTAGTTAGCCTATTAATTAATGTAGCATACATGGTGCCTAAGTTTGGTTAAACTAAGGTTGACCACCTACATTTAATTATATGTTTTATGTGGCATCTAAGCTAGGTTTGAAACTAAGCCATGAGGCACCTACAGTAAGGTTACAGCTAGCCCACATGGCACCTAGACCTAGGCCATGCCATGTGGCACCTAATTAACCATTCCTAAACCTATGGCATGCCATGTGTGCCATATAGGTATGTAACCTTAAACATAAGCCAAACACTTAAATTAAGCCAAGATTTAAGTGACATGTCATTTAAACTAAATAGAGACTAGGCCACATGGCACCTAAGCCTAAATTTAGACTTATGCAAACTTTATATATCACAAATTTGGCATGTGATGAATTAATAATGAAAATTGTGTGAAGTTTGTTCATTCATAAGTTCATACATTTTACACACAAATAATCATGCATTGAAAACACATTTGACACAGATAAATGTATTGACGAATGAAATACGAATCTAGAAATGAATGAATGTCACATGTATTTTGCGTCTTCTTATAAATTTGTGTATAAAATGTGTTTCAATGCATGATATTAGTGTGCAAAATATACAAATTATGAATGAATGATATTTGCACGATTTCCATTACTAAGTTGTGAGATGTTAAATTTGTGATGTTTTAATGAAGCTTGCATAAACCTAGTTCAATATCAAGCTTTCTATTAACTTATTAAATTGTATTGAAGAATAGTATCACCTACATCGTATTAAACTTTCAAAAAAAATTATAACTTATACTTGAATGACCATGTAATATATAGGTAAATTGTCAATTTCTTAATTTTACAATAAAAAGAAAAAAAAAGAATTAATTACATCAAAAATGAAAAATTGAAGTGTTTTTTTTTTATAATGTTGGAAAAATATTAACATTTAAAATTTAATGCAATTTATTTCCTAAATTTTACATTTAAAATCAACAAGATATTGAATTTTAAGTGATCATCCGTAGGAGTACCAAGTTTGGCATTCAATTGCCAAACAATTATTTTATTTTCAAATTTCACTTTGGTAATAAAAAAATTAAAAATTAAAATTTTTGGGATCAAATATGGGCAACTTCTTTGGTAGGCTCCCTTAAAGATTATATAATGAGATTAATTTCAAAAAATTCTCCTTAGATTGTGTCAATAGTTGATGATCAAATAGCCATCCAAACATGGAACTCGCAATTTCACAAGTCTTGGAGTTCACTTGATCTTCACAAGATTTCAATTGGTCAAAACTTTATCTATAGTCCCCATAGATCAACATTTGAAACACAAACTAGATTTCATCTATCCACTATCCTAATATGTAGGTCAAGTTTAAATGAAGTTCAATTGAAATAGTCATTACATGCCCAACTTGCAAAGTTGTGGCATCTCCCAATTGAAAGAATGACACTTGATGACATCAAACTTGAGTTCACCTTCTTCAATCAAAAATCAACTTTGGAAGTTGATAATTATATCCCAATTGGGCAAGGTGGTCCCCAAGTTGAAGACATTTTCCAAATTCTAACCATCTTAGTCAATAGCTTAACTTAATTTGTAACTCATTTTTTAAAGAAAATCAAATAAAAATTAGTAGTTGAAATTTAGTTGGAAATGAAATGTAGTTGAAAATGGCTTGGTTGAAAAAAGGTGTTTTCCTTCTAGTGCCATTCATATGGTGAACCTCTAGTCAAAGTCCACATTTCAATAGTGAAACCAAAAAAATCAAAATTCACATTTCAATAATAAAAAAATTAAAAATTAATTAACTTGAATAGTTTGAAAAACCACGTGTTTTTACTAATGCAAGCAAAATTCTATCAGATTCTTGATGAGTAAAAGCATAATATTCCTTCTCTTTTGTAAAAAAATAAAATCATAAATATAAGTTACCAAGTTCCAAATACATTAGGAATTTTCTATGATTGCTTTATGGGTGGAAGAAAAATATGCCTATTTGTAAGTGTATGTGTAATATCCCTTACACTTGGTAATGGAAAATTAACCATAAACAAACTCTTGAAAGAATGTGAATGATTTGTGAATTTTATTCCATTCATAAACAAATTAATTTTTTAAAACAATGTTTAGGCGATAACTACTAATAACTAGTAGTAGTCACATAACAACAACAATAACATGACCAATAGTTAGTTTAAATACAAATTTAAACTAAGTAGCCAATAAACCAATTGAAATCTAAACTAGTTAATTAATAATTAGCTAATACCAATAAGCATTAATGGTTTTTTTTAAAATTAAAAAAAGTATAGATTAACAACATTGCTTTTCTTTCATTACATGCTTGGTAGGCGTGTGGCAATGTGGCAATTTGATTCAATCACATTTAATAATTATTTTTACTAGGGGCTGAAACAGTTTCTAACCAAACTTTGGTGTGAACATAATTCCAATTTTAAAAAATAATAATATTATTAATAATAACTAATATGATTTTTGGTATTTACAATTTAATAAAGATTGTAATCAAAATTTAAAATATAATACCATAAATTTACAATAAATTTTTAATGAAATATAATTTTAAAATTAGAAAATTCTAACAAATTTCAGCCTGAATTTTTTGTAATATTTTAGTAAACATATTTTAATCCATATTAAAAGATATACTTATTCAACCCAACATTGAAAATTAAATATTCAACAAAACATTTGATCAAATTAAAAAAGTTAACATTACTTTTATCAATGTCATCTATTTATGAAGGAAGGTATTTTGTTTTGTACCAATGAGATCCATTGAACCGGGATGCTTCAAATCATTTTCTTGGTCCCTTGGGAAAGCTCTCGAGGAGGAGGGGTGCATGGGCTTGGTTCCATGACTTTGGACTTGCAGTGAAGGTTTTGGAAGGAAAAATCAGTTGAGGACGTGGTAACACTTAGGGCAACAGCACAGGCCACACTAGTGTTTATGAAATTAGAAAAATAAAATAAAAATTATCTAAAAAATTTATAATATGATGAAAAGTGGCATTAATTTTTTTTCAAATTTTTGTTATTATTAAGTTTAGTTTGAAGATGCATTTTAATCCATGTTTTTACAAATGTCAACCTATCATGATTATTCCAGCTTGAGCTTTTGAAGTAGATTTAATTGAATGATAATTTGACAACGTATATGTAATTTGTATCACCCATGTTATAAATGTTGGGAACTTTCTGGTCATGGAATTTTATAGATTCGCATATAAGACTAAATCAAAAACAAAATGCACATTAGTTTTTCTTAAAGATTTGAACTTAATTTTCAATGGAAATGTTAATTTCAAAGCAAAAAAGCCTAACATTTTTGAAGCTTTTTTATCCTTTACACCATTGTGATTGTTCAAAAGTAGGGTTGATAAACCAAGATCTTCAAAATGCATCCCAAGATGGGATGTTGGATTATCTCAAATATGAATGTCCTAATAAAAAATTGGATTAGTAGGGTGTTTCAGTTTGGGGAGAACTTAAACCTAGTCAACAACAATGACAAAAACACACATGAACAACTTCAAAGACAATGAGAAATGCCAAAAGAAAGAACCACCAAAAAATGATGAAAATTGCAATAAGCAATAACAAGGACATAAAAAATAAAATAAATAAATAAAAAAAAAATTGAAAACACCTTAAGGGCGGCCAACAAAATGGATAGGATTTTTTTGGTGTGGGGCCAAAAGGGAGCAAAAAGAAATGATGAAAGTATCGAGTATGATGTCAAAAGGACACCAAGGATGTCAAGGACGCAAAAGGGTATAAAATATTTTATATGTTAGAATTAATGAAAGTGAAAATTACATATAGTAAAGGACGTCGTGATCGTTTTTCATGAAGCTTTTTCCATCCATCCATCCGTCCCGTCAGCCATCCATGGATGGCATCGTAGAGGGAAGAAAACCCTGGCAGAAATAAATAAACCCCCCCGCCCCCCCCCCCCCCCCCGGGGTGTCTTGCCTTGGTGCTCATGCCAATAAGTCCCACATTCTTGACCCGCCCTCTGATTTTGCGCCCATGACAGATGTGGTGCATGCGCATGTGTCACTGTCTAGGAAAGGCATGCCCGGCCCCGGCGGGGGCGGGGAGCGCGCACCCCCAAGATTTTGATACACACACCTGTGCAATTAATTAATTAATTAAATTTTGTTTATTTCAAAATCAATCAATCAATATATTTTGGAACCGAGATCGCAAGGCTCTGGGGACGATGCGCGCTCGCAAGGACCAGCCACTGATCTCAAACCTCGTTTGGGTACAAATTTAGTGAAGCTTAACACACTTTTTTTCGTATGCAAAAAATCTCTGTTGAAGCTTACCGCACTTTTTTTCACATGCAAAAAGTCTCTCTCGAAAATCTCATCCTCACCAGTACACATCTTCTTTCGCTCCAGGTATACACGTGGTTGCACTCGCACCTCTCTCCGGAGTCGCATAATGTGATCGATTTTGGTGTGTGTAGTTTTCTTACGATTTTTTTTCAGAGTTTTGTTTTGGAGTTCAGCTCAAGTCTTTTAATTTTGGGGGTCCAGTTTGATCCGACTTATCTGGAAGATTTCGGTTTTGTTGCCGGCTCTGGGGGATGTGATTTCTGATCTGGAGTATAATCGTAGGGTTTGTAAGCGGGGGATATGGCAGAAGCAAATGGGTCGAAGACGCAGGCGCAGCCAGTCGCTGATGTGGAAGCGTTGACGGCAAGTCGAGCAGTGTTGTATCCTCTGTTGTTCGGGTTTGCAGGTTCATTTGTGTTAAGGACAGCTGTTGTGCTGGGACTTCCAGATATCATTGCCAGAGCAGGTCCAGATGAAACTCTCACCGTGAAGCAAATTGCTGAACAGTTGAAGAGCGAATCTGTCAACGAGTTGGGACTGCAACGTCTTTTAACCGCTTTAGTTCATTGGCAGCTCTTCCGATGCACCAAAGCGGAGATGTCGGAGATGCGGTACGGATTGACACCAGTTTCCAAGCTACTTGTAACAGAGAACAACCCCCATAACCACGCACCTGTGGTGCTATTTCAGACTGACCCAGCAGCGCTCGCTCCTTGGCAACAGCTTCACCACCACGTTCTGTACGGTGAAGGCGCCTGGCAATCTGCACATGGAAAAGTAATGCAGCTATATGTCTCTTCACTGCTAACCATACATTGTAATCTTCATGCCGACATTTTCTGCTCGGATGTGTTTTTTTGCCAAGCAATTTAGCACTGTACCAGCTGTTTGTCATTTTTTGTTAAAAAAATTGACTTAGGATTTTCTGTGGAATGTGCTCTGGCAAGTGTACTAAATCCTTGGGGATTTCTCACCTTGCAATCTGCAACCATTCGCCTCAGGTTCTGGTTCTGAATCAGGCCCGGTTTAGATCCAGTTCTGAATGGGAATTCTTACCCGCCATAGGGGTACCCCCGCACAACGCTTGTTTTGATTGTGTTAGTTATGTGCAACTTTGTAATGGGTATGTGACATGCTCCTCATGGTTGCTTCCTTGGGATGAATCAGAATATATGGACGTGTATGAACGACAATCCTGAACTCAACAAGAGTTTCAACGCTTGTATGGCATCAACCACTACAATTGACTTGTCTGTTGTGACGAAATATGAAGGGTTCAAAGACATCAAAACTCTTGTGGATGTCGGTGGTGGCATTGGGAAAGCCCTTGAAACCATCATTTCCTCTTATCCCCACATTCATGGGATCAACTATGATCTTCCTCATGTCATTGCTGATGCACCCGCCATACCTGGTAACAGAGATTTCTTTTGTGCATCGTACAGCAAAGGAAAGTGATGATTTCTGAATATTCTGTTGCAATATTTCAACAAGAATAGATGAAGAAATGTACTCATTGAATGGGTGGATAGATAACTATATATGTGAGCTCTTCAACTAAGGTATACAGGCTTTGTGTGATCAGGAATTGAGCATGTGGCTGGAAGCATGTTTGAAAGTGTACCAAGTGGTGATGCGATCTTGATGACGGTAAGATGAAAATTTTCATTTTGCAGAAGTCAAAATTCCAATGAAAGGAAATTTCTTTCCTTGGGATGTTTGGAGTATTGCTTGCTGCTGTGAAAATCTTTGGTTTTGTGTTTACTCCCAAGTTAAAGTTTTCATTGCTGAAGATCCATCCACTGAAGGTTCCAGCTCTACACCCCTAAGGTCATAAAATCCAAGAAGGTCTATGATTGGTGCTGAGAACCAAACTTTCTGTAATTAGTCAATATATTCAACCTCTCTAGATCCCAGAAGTACTTTCAGTAATCCTAGTTTGGGTCTTGACATGGCAGTCAGAGTTTTTATCTACATTAGTACATATTGGAGCCTGAGATTGGAACTTTATATGTGGGATGCGGAGATGGTACATTGATATGTCATGTCATCTTTTGATGTGGATCTAGAAGAATTGGTGTTGCAATATTGTTTTACAATTATGTCATGTTTTGATGCAGATATAGACTAATTGGTGCTACAATATTTTTTGTAATTAACAAGAATAAGAGACTTTATATTGTGTTTGTTCCCAACATTTTGAGTGGTTGTGGATGTTGAGATGGTTGTTTGTATTGTGTACTTTTGCAGCGTATTATGCATGACTGGAGTGATGAAAACTGCCTTAAAATTTTGAATAACTGTCGGAAAGCGCTTCCTGACAAAGGGAAAGTGTTGATTCATGGCTTTGTACTGCAACCAAGTGGTGGGCTGCCTCAAATAGTTGATATGTTGATGATGGCCCATTGTGATGGTGGCATGGAAAGAACGGAAGAACAATGGAGGAAGCTGCTCACAACTGCTGGTTTCTCAACCATCAACTTCATTGAACTATTCCAGCAAGATTGGCTAATCGAAGCTCTCAAATAAAACACTTGAACATAAACCCTAAACCCCAATTTACTTCTGAAACCGTCTTGTATGGCCCTCCAGCTTTGCAGGAATTCTGATGTACAGTAGCCCTACATGGCCACAGGAATATAGTTCAAAAACCCCGAAGACCACTTAAAAGGGTGGTCATGGGGCTCGTACTTGGTAATGATGCCTACCAGACCCAACACCTTGGTGAGCAAGGCACTACACACATTGTTTGTAGTTGATAGATTCAATGCAGAGTTCACTATTGATTGACAGATCTATACAAATGAATGCCTATCTTTCTTGTTAACTGGTACCCAGCTCTTCAATAATCAAGAGAATGATATATATATATATATATATTTTTTCATCTCCATCCTCATTTCAACAATACATTAGAACAATGAATACATCTATTCTGATCTCAAAGGGCAACCCAAAGGGCAAGCAGCACACCATTCTAGCCAGCAAATGCTCAATTTATCCACACTAAGACCCTGTCATCAGGCAAATGGCACTTTTCCACCATTTGCTCAGAAACCGTATTCAAAACCACTCTTTAAACATGTTTTTTGGTCAAATTTACTTTCCCAAATAAAAATGATTTTGCCTTTCACCTGATTCAAGTCCTCCAATGATTATCATTGAGAGATCCAAATCCCAAAAGTTCTGTCAACACCATCCACATCTTCTCCAGTGAAATGGGCTTGAGAATGACCTGGTCCATGCCCAAGCTCAAACACCATTCTCAGGTTGCCATGTCTGTGTTGGCGGTGAGAGCAATGAGCAGTGGGCGCTCATGCTGAGCAAATTTTTCTAGTCCTAAACCCTAAACCCTAATCACAGTGGTTAGCTCAGAAACATTAGCTCAGTTTTCGGTTTTACTACCTACCTACTAAAACCCATTAGCCCTTACCTTTTTACTAACTACTAACCATCTACATGCTTATTATGCTCACATAATAGCCACCTATAACCTACCTAGAAGACCTACCTAGAGAACCAATCCTTTAGGTGATATGTTTGTAGAGTCCCCTATTATCCTTCCGACCCACCTGCAGGACTTATCTTTTACAAGGTCAATCAGTGACCAGATATTATCTTATCAACACACCTAGAAGACTCCCTCTTCTATGGAATAGGTTATCAAGATAAATCCGGGTGACAATTCAGTACAAAAGAAAGGTCTATCTTTAATAGACCCTTTCTTGATTTGAGGCGCTTGTCTGAGACTAGCAAGGACGAGTGCAGTCTGTGAAAACTTGCCTAAGGGTTGAAAGGTAGACCCTGTGTTTGCATAAAGAACCTTCAAATATTTTTTAGGACACTCCCTCTTCAAATGTGAAAGAAAGAGCAAGAAAGATAGAAAAAAAAAAAGAAGTACCTTCCAAATTATGTAAGGTACTCTGACAAGCTGGCACACGACCTTCCCAGAAGTGAAAGGCCTTGCACCAAATTTTGCTCTAAAACAACCCTCTAAAGGAAATTTTCAGTTCTATTTTTGTTGGGGTTCATCGCCTTCCCCATCCATTGGAAGTCTGTTTTGTAATTTGTTGATTAACCATATTGGGTATTTTCAATTGGGGTTCATCCACAATTGAGTCATAAACAGACTTCCCATAGATGATAATTTGTGTGGCTGTTGTTGAAGGTCCATTCTGGCCAGGCTTTGGACACCATCTCCACCAACACTGACGCTGTATTCAACCCTCTATCAATGTTAATCACATCCACCTTCCAGTGTTAATTATTCCCACATCCCGACCCATAAATATGAAATAGTGAACAAAACCATAGTAGCATGTCAGCGAGTGAACATTTCCCTGTTGAATAATGACTTATCTGAAGATTCCACATGTTTTTAAGTATATATATAATTATTTTTAGCATATTCCAAAAGATTCTCCATTTTCCTTCAAACTTTGGTGTTCAAAAAATATTTTACAAAATTTCAATATTAAAATAATTAGTGTGGAAGCTACCAATATAGAACATATAATAAAGTATGAGACTATTTAAATGTCACCAGCGATTGGGCCAATTACTATGGTCGGCCAATCAGAAAAGGCAAATTTTCCTTTTACTGGCTGTCTTGAGAAGCACTTAATATCCCAGGGGCATATTTTTACATGAGGCCAAAACTGAGTTTCATACTATAAATGAATTGATATATCATTATCCAAAATACAGTTTACAGGCCATTCTACTGCTGTAGATACTGCCCAATGCCCTCAAATTATGCAATAGAACAGAGGTTGTACATGGATGTAAAATGTAGTGTACCTGGGCCATTTTACCTTAGTGGGTGCAGATGCTCTGCTATAGAATTCAAATTATGTAACAGAACACATCTTGCACATGGATGTAAAATGTAGTGTACAGGCCATTTTACTGCTGCGGGTGGAGATAATATGGTGTACTCAAATTATGTAACAGAACAGAGCTGCACATGGACGTAAAATGTGATGCATGGCAAGCAAAAGACAACTCTCTGATGAGGATGAATGATGACGATCATCCCCTGTGCACTCTGTAGCTAGGGACTCTGATAAGAAGACCAGTTTCATGCAAGAATCCAAGATCAACACAGTATGCAGGTCTAACTAATGCAAGCTCAAGATCTTCAAAACATGACAAAATTGAATAGAAAAAAATTCATAAAAAGCTTTCATAGGTCTCTCAAAACAGAGTTGCAGCAGTCTCATGTACAAAGTGATGCAAATTGATGTTCCAAAATCATCAAGAGAAAAGTTCTAGACAATTGAGATCATAGAAAGTTTTACATTCAAGAACACATTATGTACCTATGTGTAAGCAGCTTCCAGTGCTCGAAGAAAATGTTTTTCCTAAATTGTAGTTCTGCACAATGTCTAAGCTTGCATGTTGTGCTGGGAGTAAGTGAAGAAAACTACTTCTTCAAGTAGTAAACTTCTTCTTGAAAGATTCTTGTGTACTAGTAGTAGTCATGAGATCTATTGATCACCTGCATGGCTTGGTCCTTACAGTGTATACTAGTGCACCAGCTCTAGAGCATGAAATCTGCATCTTCATGAGCTACTAGTTGGTTGTGAATGGCAAGGCTTGAGGCGGGGCTCTATATAGGCCCACCTCTATATAGCACCACCACGGACTCGCTGTTCCATGTGGAGCTCACAGTGTTGCAGACCATGTGGTTGGCTGCCTTTGCTGCCTTCGCAGCCCTGATGTAATTGAAGCCTCCATCGCTGCTGCTGAGAAGCTGAAGCCGTTGCTGCCGCAGGTGGAGGGATAGCTCCCGTCCTCGAGTACTCATCAGAGGAGATGGATGCGCTGCCGCTGTTGATGACGATCCGGTGGATGATTCACAATCACTCTGCACATGAGTAGTTTGCTATCTTGGTAGGGACCGGTCGCGTGTACCTGATCTCATGTTTGGGTCGGGAATTCTTTTCAGCAAGGAAAGACAGTACCCTGCGTCCTCGTTCACAGCGGAGCCGTACAAAACAAAGTCCATGTGATGCAGTGTTTCCAGTTAAAACTTCCTTCGTATGTGGAACCCCTTAATGTGTCGTGCTTCTTTAGAATCTTCAGAAATGTTACAAACACCCATGATGATCAGTCAATCAATCAGGCAGCATTGATGAAGTGTTAATATGAGGTTCTTAATGAAGCTGGAAGAAAGAGCAAGTTCTTCCGCTAGCCTTCTTCTTGATGCCGAAAGAAAGCATCATTCATATTGCAGCAAGCTGGTCATGCATGATCGGTAGCTAGCTAGCTCTCCGCATGGGCACCAGCTTAAGTGTTCTGGAGCAAGCAGCAGAGCTAATTACCTGAGTGATTCAGATAGCAGAAGTTTGCAAGAAGTTCCATCTTCACAGCAAGGTTCCGCAGGCATCGCCTGATCTCCAACAGGTCGATTTCGATCCAGAATCCTTCTTGGTGCAGACACGGGATTCGAAGGACCCACAGTTCATAAGCAGCTATCCAAGATAAACAAGTTCTTCAATCGTTCGCATCAAGAGTACATTGCCACAATGAACGTCTAGTCCAGGAACTGCTGTTTTACAACTTCGTGAAATATTACTAAAAAGAGGCAACAACAACAACAACTTTGCGAGAAAGCTCAGCTCACGTTCATTGTGGCAATGTACTCTTGATACGACCGATTGAAGAACTTGTTTATCTTGGATAGCTGCTGCTTATGAACTGTGGGTCCTTCGAATCCCGTGTCTGCACCACGAAGGACTCTGGATCGAAATCGACCTGTTGGAGATCAGGCGATGTCTGCGGAACCTTGCTGCGAAGATGGAACTTCTTGCAAAATTCTGCTATCTGAATCACTCAGATAATTAGCTCTGCGGCTTGCTCCAGAACACTTAAAGCTGGTGCCCATGCCGAGAGCTAGCTAGCTAGCTACCGATCATGCATGACCAGCTTGATTGATTGATCATGATGGGTGTTTGTAGCATTTCTGAAGATTCTAAAGAAGCACGACCGCATTAGGGGGCCCACATACGACGGAAACCCGCCAGTCTCGGGACTTGCGAGCGCTCCAGAGGAGAGGGGGTCAGGGAACAACCGCTCTCGTCGGCTGGGGATGGCCTGGAGCTCCCCGGGACTGTGGTGCCCGAGACACGACAAGCCGAAGGGCTTGCAGCGGAAGCCCTGTCAGGGTCACCGGCTGGTGTGTCAGTCCGCATACCAGCCGGGCTTGCAGAGTTAACCAGCACTTGCCCGGCGACGCATGCAGGATGGTAGATGGATGATGGTTTATGGATAGAAAACCATTTTTCAGTGATATTCCATTCCCATAGCTGATCAAGCCTGGTGTGACTACCTATGTTCTATTTAATCATCCACAATGTCCATCCGCTTACCTTCATCATACCGTTTACTTACCTTGTAATATTAGGTGCCCAGTGCCTTACCCACCTATCAAGACAATATAACCACTTACATTTCCTACTATGCCCTACTCACTTCCATATGCGTACACTTGCACTTACATACCTACTTACCTAGGTAGGGTGAACTGGCCTTGGATGAACCAGCACCCACGTTGGTACCATGGTAAAAATCCCAAATTACGTTAGATTATTTCTAAATATTAGAAAAATCCCATGGTTAGACTAAATCAGAGGTCAAATCTGACATTTTTTGTGTTTATAAAGGCCACTAAGAGGCATCACCTCAAAAAGATGAAGGTGCCAACAGTGGGTGTAAGTAGGAGAGTTTTACATCAGAAATCACCAAGTTGATAACTCAGTCCTTGTTGAGGTTTAGTAGAGTTTGGTTGGTATATGAGATTGTTGGCTACGTACCATGGTTATAAGTCCTAGCCAAATCTTATATGACTGGTTTAACATTACCCCACTCCCACCCACCCCCTCTCCGTGAGAGCCCCCCTCCCTCAGCCTTGCTTTCTTGAGTAGGACATGTAGTTATAATACTTGCAATTGGATTTTGGTATTGGCTTCAGAACTGCGTTGAAGAGCAAATGACATACAATGCAATTTTGTGATATAAGAAAATTGGCAAAAGTTTCAATAAAATTGCAAAATTAGTCGAATTTACAAGCTAGAAAAAATAAATCCCCAAATTTTTTTGTTGAAAATAACAAAATTTGTTTAAGAAAAACATTGACATGAACATGACATTGCCATCTTTGGGATTCTAGACGAAACTAAGCTTTTTAACGAGTTAGCAGTAGGTGTTGTTTGTTGAAAGCTTAGTTTAGTCTAAGATTGGCAATGGCCCATTTCAAGTAGATAAGTTGTTTTCCACTATGTCTGCCAAAAATGAAGTTGCTTAAAGGCCCAAAAGAGAGAAGACAATTGCAGGGAGTTGGCACATGACATTGCCATCTATGACATTATTGTTGAAAGCTATTTAGTTTCATCTAGAATTGGCAATATCATTGCCTTTTTGCTTTAGCCATTTCTCTTCAAGGAGATCAGATGCTTTCAAATGTCTTTGCCAAAACTGAAGAGTAAGAGAAAAAGGAAACAAAGAGACTACAAGTATATCGTGAAATGAAAATGACTGTTAAAACTGTGAATAAAGTTGCACTTCATTAATTGTGGAGAGTGATATAAAGAGCTACATATCAGCCTCTTTTTTTTTTTATTGTTGCAAAACTTTGGGACAATTACATCCCAAAATTGATGATTTTCTGAAAAATGTTTAAAATCAGAAAAACAAACCGAAATATTTGAAAAAATGATCACCAGATTTCTATACATGGTTCAATTAGGTAGCAAAATATATAGAATGGTATTTATTTATTTCCTTCATATTTTGTAATAGCCAAATTTTGCTTCTGGATGATTGCCACCTCAACTATGTCATAAAATTGGAAAAAAAAACCTTCTGCATGGAGTTTAGTCTTCAAATTTTACCTTATTGCATCACCCTAGATGCATCAGCTTGTGGTAATTTACAAAGGAATTAACTGTCAATTTGGAGCCCAGGCTTGACGAGAATTGCAACTTCATACCCATCCATGTCTGGCATGCATACATCAAGTAACAAAACATTGAATGACTGGCCTGGCTGGGAAACAACTTGCAACATTCCTGGCCAGAGCTGACAACGGTGACTTCACAGCCAAGGCGCATCAGCAATACTCTTGTCACCATTCGATTCAATCTGTAAAAGAACAAACATCCATAGTTAGCAGGATACCCTAAAATGACTCTGTGGAACATGTATTGTAGATTCAAACAAATGCAGAGAGAAATAAGTATAGTCATGGTTACCCATTGTCATGAGTGACTAGAACTCTGATGCCCATGAAGTTAGTGTGTAGGTGGCTGGGTTGCATCACTGTTGCCATTTGGTGATCCAGCTCGCTGGAATGCTCCAGCAAGCCAAGCTTCACCACAAAAGTGTCAAGGGTCCCCCTTCCCAATACCTTCACTCTCCACCCAAATATGACCATCCATCAAATTCACAAACCTGCACCACATTGCCAAAGTGAATTGAAACTCAAGACAAATCTTTCAAGTATCAATCATTATAAAGTAAGAAATCGTTGAAGCACTTAGATCATACCTCTTGCAAATTGCTAAACCGAGGCCTGTGCCACTGTAGTTTCTGGTGGTAGTTGAATCAGCTTGCAAAAACTTGTTGAAAAGCTTTGGAATATCTTGTGGGTTGAGACCCACACCTGTATCCTGCACCTGATCACATCATGGCAACATCATCATGCAGTTCTTCACTAAGGAGAGCATCACTATCTCTTCAGAAAGTATAGCATTTATGAAGAGAAGAGAAAAGATCTGGACAAAATTTATGCAGGTTGAATAAGAGACGCAGAGAGACAACTGGACCCCAGAAAGAATGAACAAGAAACAATAGATACCTCAACTCTGATATAGCAATGCTGCTCTCCTTGCACAGGATAGAATTCTGGCATCAATGGATCCATCAGATATTCTGCTCTCTCTAAAGAAACCTTGATTGATTGAGATGCTGCCTTCTTCGTGAACTTGACAGCATTGCCTACTACATTTAGAGCCGTCTGCATTAACCACTTGTCATCACCAACGACAAGACCTGGAAGATCAGGTGCTAAGCTTAACAGAACTTGCAGCTTCTTCAGTGAAGCTATTGGTTTCACTAAATTCCTTACCTGCAGCAACACACATGCAAAGCAGCAGCATTAACCAACCAGATGAGAAAGATCAAATTCAGAAAAGAAAAAGAAGGCAAAATGATCACAATGCATCTCTGCCATAAGAGTCCGGAGGGTCCATCCCCAATGCAACAACAGTTACGTACTGAAAAAGCAGAGATTTGCTTTGGCTGCATCACAAGAAGATGTTGATCTTTTACATCTATGAAAATCTGCAGGAACTTGAAAGTGTTCATTTCAAGCTCCAAACTGCCATCTTCCAAGTGTGAAAGATCCAATACGTCATTGATCAAAGTGGCCAAGAGATTGCTACTCTTCAGAATGGTATCCACCATTGAGGGTCGTTCCAGCATCAGTTCTGTTTCCTGCAAGAGAGATGACAGTGCGATGATGGCATGCATTGGTGTCCACATCTTGTGATTCATGACAGCCAAGAAGTCGTTCCGTGCACAAATTGCTGTCTCTGCTTCCCTCCTTGCCATATCCAGTTGCACATTTCTGCTCCATCAGAAGATCTCGAGCTTGCATCAATTCCTCCAGAATTGCAGCATGCGAAAGTGCCACTGCTACCTTCAGCACAAAAAGGAAAAAAGAAAGAAAAACAGCAGCAGCTCCAATTCAGCTCTCTCTCTCTCTCAGATAAGAAATAAAGACAGAATGTTGATGCTGCTCACAGCAGCAAGCAAGCAAGCAAGCAGGCAACTCCAGAAGCACCACATTCATGGTTCCTGACCTCTAAGGTTGTGAAGAACTTGGGTGAAGAATTGGATGAAACAGACAGACAGAGGACAATGTCTGAGGAGAGACAATGGGGAAGATTATAGTTTATTAGGGCTTACCTGATCAGCTACAACCTCAGCGAGCTCAAGCTCATAGACATGCCATCTTCGAGCGGTATCAGGTGGCAACATGAGAACCATGAGTGCAAACGGCTGCTTGCTGGAATCTGGCCAATCTGCATGATGGAAATTGGTCAAGTGAAGGAGAAGAACCCTAACAGCACCGACATCTCTGATGGCATGCTTGCCTTGTCATGGTCGACTGATGCAAACAGGGCTGTTGGGGAGATGATAACAGCGCGATTGCTGCTGAATACTTGCTTGATGGTGATGTGATGAATGGGAACAGTGACAGGACCAGCAGCAGTGTCTAGGGCTTGTTGCAGCATATGTGAGAGTTGAAACTCTTGTCCATTCCTGCTGGACATCCAAAGATTGCATTCTTCAAGCGAGTCTTGCCTAACTCGACGAGCGTGGTCTTGTATCGTGTTCTTGTCGAGTGTGCTACGAATCTCGTGTGTCAGCATGCGTACATGTCGTCCCGTTTCCTCTTGTTTTCGAATCAAACCCATTTCTCGATCAAGCTCCGCTGCTTTGTTCTTCAAGAAAAGCTCTCTAGTCTTCACGCTCAAGAGGTCAGGAATGATATGTACCAGCATGAGCGACGTGGCACACGAAACCAAATTACATCAAGAGTTTGATAAAATATTCCATGTTTCATGTCATTGGGAATAAATTCTGCACCAAGTTACTACTATTGCTTCTAATATTGATGACACGTCTAAACTTGGCATGTAGGTTATGTTCTGTCACTTAAGTATTGGAACTGATATTTGTAGTGGTTGACATGCCATGTAGCTGCAGGCCACAGGTTTTGTTGAGTCATGTGAAACCCCATGATTAAGAGGTGAAAAGCGCCCAATTTCCCAAATGGTACATTTCCTTGTATTTATCCCTACTTTTTCTCTTTTTAAAAATCAATGTTTACCTAACATAGATGCTTAGTTGCGTCAAAGAAAATTGTTTGAAAATTTTGCATCTTGAATGTGTGAAAGGAACAAGATCTTGTGTTTGAAAATATGCATTAGCTTATGCACATAGGGCTCTCAGTCACCATCTTTGGTGAAATTCAAAAAAATATGGTTTCTAACTTTAATCCACTGAGCTTACATATGTTCCTAGAGGAGTAAGCAAAGAAGGCAAGATAAATGGAGCAATTATGAGGAATGTCAAGACACATCATAGAAAACATGGGGGAACATATTGAGAACATCTGGAACCCTGCAAGAAGGAAAAAAAAACCCTGTAAATAAAAATCAAGGATGGGAATTCATCCATCAAAAGTAGTAGGCAAATGAGAACACAAGTAGACACACCCCAAAGAAAAAACAAAAGCAAACAATCAACAAAAATCAGGTCAGGACCTTATGCAAAGAGGACTCATGACTATGAAATGACAACCAACATAACAAAAAAGACCTAAGACAAAAGAACTGTGATGAAAAATGTATTTGCTAACTAGCAATCACTTTCCAATGGAAATAAATTCCTAAAATTCTGGGAATCCTCCCCAACCTAACAAGTGCAAGCATCTTGACTCTTCATCCTAAAAGCTTATTTCATTACAAGCCTCCATATTCTATGAGGAAGGTTTGGCTGCTTCGCCATGGGGAATGAAAATGTGGGGGCTTGGGGGAGAGGACAGAATGGGCCTTCTTGTGTACACTCCTTGATGTAGAACATAGATGAGAGTGTGTTTGTGCTTTGAATCTGTTGTTGAATTCTGTGTTCGTGTGTGTTTGACGACGTTCATGTGTGATGGACATGTGGGATGAACAATGTGGTTAATGATGTATGGATTTGGCAATGATCCTGATGTACCAATCTCATCATTCCTTCCTTTGTTTTTTGGTGAAAAATCTGTATGGTTCTCATCATTGCCTTCTTTGCTTTTTGTGAAAATGTCCTTACAACATTAGGAATGAGATTTGGACAGTGTTGGGTGATTCTTTGATTTCTTTACTAACCTCTGATTTATTCAGTTTTAACATTTTGGGAAATCAAAGAACCTCTGGTTCCATTTTTCTAAAGAAGCCTCAAAAGAATTCACAGTTTTCACAAAATAACCAGCAAAGAATCAGCAGGTTATGTTATTAGGCTGGTTCTTAGATGTTTAGAGAACTTTGGTTATATATTAAAATCATTCTCGGAATTTTGAGAACTGTTATATATCAAAACTAGTTATTGGATATTTCAGAGGACTACAGTTAGATATCATTGAGAATCCCTGGCTATCAGTCTCTCTCTCTCTCTCACTCACATATTTTCCATATATGATGTCATTGCAACCAAGTATCCCAAATCCTCCAAGCTTTATGACTGCCATCATTTGCTTTCAAACTGCTTCCAGGCCATTCTCTTTAGACAAGGGAAATTCTGTAAGGGACCAGCCTAAACTCCCCCTATATTCTTCTTGTTCTTCGATCTGGACAGCAGATAGTGCAGATGAAGGTATTTGAATCTTTCCACATCTTATAATTTGCATTTCATGACCAAATTTTTACGTCTAAACACAAGAATCAGGATGCATCTTCTCACATCTTATAATTTGCATTTCATGACCAAATTTTTACGTCTGAACACAAGAATCAGGATGCATCTTCTCACATCTTATAATTTGCATTTCATGACCAAATTTTTACATCTAAACACAAGAATCAGGATGCATGCCTAGTTTGCAACAGTGAAAGAACTCCTTCATTGAATCAGGAGCTGAAGCAGCTCTAAAGGCTGCGCACTGGTACTATAATCAAAACTGCAAGTATACAGATCTGCATCAATCACAGATTTCGGTTCTTTTCTGTCAAACAATTTTTGAATGAAATTATCATGAACGAAATTGTCAATACAATGAAATTCCTTGCTTAATTAAAACATGTTCATGGATGGAATATCTTGCACATGCAATTTTGGCCCTAAATGATTATGGATCAAATTGACTGCATGGAAAAACTTGATGACAAATGAAGCTAACCAGAGAATAATATGGTCATATGGATGAATTTTGACATGGATGAAGAAATGCTCATCAATGATGAGATTAACCACAAGGATGAAATCAGCACATGTGGATTAAATGGGTTAAAACATTGATGAAACTTTTTTCAAGAATGAATCTTTTACACACGAGAAATTCACCATAGTGATGCAATTAACCATGCGGATGAAACTTGATTACATGGATGAAATTAGGATACTTGATGAAGTTGATTGCACACAAATATCTCATTTGTAATGTGAAAATCAAGCTTTCAACTATATGGATGACGATCACTTTCCACATGGTTTCATCACGTTGTTAAGTTTTGTCCATTTGTTCAATTACATTTGTTTGGTCAGATTTGACATTATTTTACCCTAAGGTCAGTTTTGTCATTGAATGATCTTTAAAATCTTATATATTAATTGCTTTGTCTGTGCGTCTGTCTGTCGAGGTCTCGAAATGATCCACGTCCCAAAATGTCAGTGTAGGGTATGCCCAGTAGGTAACTGATTATGCACAGATTTAGGTCGTATTATGCGGCAAAATTGGACTCTGTGTCAGTTCTATTTGTCCAGATGACGTGGAAAATGCTTTGAAGACTTGACTGACTTGACCCGGTACCAAGAACGCTCGTTAAGTTTTGATAATTGTTTTCAGACGGTGAGTCTTTTGAGGTTTTTTTTTTTTTTTTTTTTTTTTTTTTTTTTTTTTCTCAATTCTCATCATTTCTATTAGGTAAGCCCTCTCCCACCGCACCAGAGGTGGATATAAAAACCTCCCCCTCCCCCCCCCCCCACTACCGAAAGAACCGACGATTATATAGAAGAGCGTGTTTTCGAAAATTTCCAAAACTTTCAAGAACCAAGGTTCAAAATGTTATAACCGGGGTTTTGGGTTTTCTCACCCCCATCGGGTAAGGGAGTAAATACCCAGATTGATAACCTGAGGGTACACACGGCTGGTTCTAATACCTGCACAACATCAGTCGGGACCACTACGCTAAGTCACAATATTGTTTTTATCTGTGGTGGTCCCACCCTAAGGCATTTATATCCCCACAGATAAAAACAATATTGTGACTTAGCGCAGTGGTCCCGACCAACGTTGTGCGGGTATCAGAACCAACCATGTGTACCCTCAGGTTATCAGTCCGGGTATTTACTCCTTAACTCGATGGGGGTGAGAAAACCCAAAACCTCGGTTCTAACATTTTGAACCTTGGTTCCTGAAAGTTTTGGAAATTTCCGAAAACACGTTCTTCTATATAATCGTCGGTTTTTTCGATAGTGGGGGGGGGGAAAGTTTTTATATCCGTCTTTGGTGCGGTGAGAGAGGGCTTACCCAATAGAAATGATGAGAATTGAGGAAAAAAAAAAACTCAAAAGACTCACCGTCTGAAATATTTAAAATTATTGCAGGTTGTCAGCACCTCACCTTGATATTTTCATGAAAATTCATTTCAATATTTTAAAGATCTACACTCCTCATATGACAATATCATAGCAGACCCTTTTTAAAAAATCAAATTTTATGCACATGATAATTTTTCATCATACCATGTTGACATAACGTATATTGCCATTTTCATTCATGTTGTTGAATTTCATCCATATTTTGCATCCATGTAATATATATCATTGGTGTCTGTCACATGATTGCCTTTTTTAAAAATGTTGTTAGTCATTATCATTATATATATGTTGTTCAAATTTAATCACATTGCCAAATTTCATTCCTTGCCCATTCCTTCACCAAATTGAGAGATTTTTTCAGCGTTGGCAGTGGTAGGTGGACAGCTAAAAATGTTCTTCGAGCTTCAGAATCAGAGGAACAATGTCTGACGATTCAACATTGGTTGAGTTCTTAAATGTTCACTCACCAACCTATCTACCCTACCCATCAGCTATCACAGGATTTAAAAAAAAAAAGAGCAGGTCTTTGTGCTCAATAAAGACCTTGGACGCTGGATTTGCCAGAATCAAGGCTCTGCAAGGTGTAACTGAGCACAAGCACTTACTCCAGTAAGGTTCATGGGCGTCAGGCTTTACCTTATACATTAAGGTTATGCATCCTATTGAAACTTCCAGCAAGCTGAGAAACAAGAAACATGGACTAGGCGCTCAAAAGGGATACAGGGCTTGGTACCACTCTGCTGATGCACGCAGGTTTGACGGAATTGAGCCACGAAAACCAGTTGGGGATTGGAAAAAGTTAGAGAATTCCACTCATAACCAGTTGCTATGTACTATGTAACGTGGAGATTGTTGGTTACCCGAACTAGCCTCAGCACGAGAGAGGTGCAAGGGTTTGGTTCAGCTCTAACAATATACACGCAGTTTTGACAGAATTAAACCACTGAAGTAATAGAGAATTGGACTCATAACCAGTTGCAATGGACAAGGTAACTGGCGAGAGGCTGCTGGTGACCACAAATAGCTGAGGCATGGGAGTGTGAAAGCTGTTTCTTGACAACAAGTTCTCTTGAGCTGATTACCAGACATAACCAACACCCTTTATTAC
The DNA here is from genome assembly GCA_963920785.1 of Sphagnum contortum. Lineage (NCBI taxonomy): Eukaryota > Viridiplantae > Streptophyta > Sphagnopsida > Sphagnales > Sphagnaceae > Sphagnum > Sphagnum contortum. Next base: position 1,532,051 of record OY987288.1, read on the forward strand.
CATATATCATGCTCTGAGTAGGTGGATGAGGATCATTTTTCATCCATATGCAGAATGGATATGGATCACTTTTCCTCCACCCCCTCTACATATATATAGTGGGAGACACATAAGGGAGTCAGCCCCTAAAGCTAGTCATGGTTATGGACTAGGTAGATGGCTAGAGCTGGCTGGTTACCAGACATACCTGGCCTAGTGGCCATCCAGATGAATGGCTCCTTCATGCTTTTATCACTTGTACTCGTCATTTAATTTTCCTTTCCACATGTGGATGAAACATACACGTCCATTCACATACTTGGCAGGTTATGGATGTAAATTAGAAATTGCAAGTATGTATTTTGGATACCGAATATAACCCTCACATCTGGATCTCCAGTCAGGAAAGAGACATGTCATCTAGACAGACCCTAAAGCTGGTTATGGACTAAGGAAGGAATAGATGAGGTGTGGATGCACAGAAAATGATTTGCTGTAACCAGTGCCCTGAGGTGCAGATGTACAATTTTTAGACTATTTGTGGTTACAAGTTACCCTACATAAGTATCCCTCATGAGAATTGAGATCCAGAGGGTGGTACCTTGTACTAACTGGTAGGTTGCTAATCAATCGAAAGTTGAAGATTGTTGAAGATTATGGCTTGTAACTCTTGACGTGATAGCCAATTAAAGGGTCGAGATTCTCATTAGGGATGGTTATGGAAGTGAAGCATAATGGACTCACACCCAATATATCACAAAATCACAGATAAGTGGCAACAGCTAAGAAGGGGGATTCAAAGAACTATCCAAGGTTTTTTGTTTTGTATTTGAAAGTACATCTGCTTGGAACATGCATTTGTGGGACATCCATGAAACCTCCCACCATTCACATCCAAAATCCAGACCTGTGTGAATGCAAAAACCTTTTTATGCTCCACATGGGCCTATGCTCTCCAGGCTACACCGTCAAATTAGGAGAGACCTTGATGGCACACCTTTTCTTTACTGGCAAAATCTCTCCAAAATGAAATAAATTGAAGTTAAAAAGTCTGAAAATTCAGTGATTTAAATTGAGAATTTAAATTGCTAGAATTCAAAGAACTTTAAAAACCTCATATTTTCATAATTGGCACCATGAGGTAGCAGAAAATATTTGAACTTTCATAGCTTGTTCATGGCCAAATTTGATGAAATCTTTCTATGGACAATTGCCACTTGGCTAAATCAAAAATTGAAAAAAATCTCAAATTAGGGTAGGCGTTTGGGAAGAGGCTATATCTTTAGGGTACATTCAAGATCGGGTTACCCAAAAAGAATTGCCACACATGCAAAAATCTTAAACAATGTAATTTTCAAGCATCATAAGGATTCAAATTTTTGCCCACTTGTATCAAATTTCCCATGTTTATGAAAGAATACATTCAAATGAAATAAATGGAATAAAAGAAATCAAATGTTTGATTAGGAAATAATTTCATTTTCATCTTGAAATATAGAGGTTCAGGAATGTAATGTAACAAAAAACTATTTTAAGGACATGAAAGAATTAGTAAAAATAATTGCATTCTTGATCTTTTGGACTCATATAATGCATGAAGGTTATATGTACCTATATAATCTACTAAAGTTCTTTGTGAATCAATATTCAAAAGAAAAGAATCTAAAAAAAATCTTTTAAAATAAATATGGACTACAAAGTTAAGGACTACTATGTTTGGTCATTTTATGAACTTGAAAAGCACAAATAAGTTGTCATCATAAAGCTAAAACCCATAATAAAATATCTAACGTTCAAAACAAAAAGAATAAAATTGTAAAAAACCTCTACATAGTTTTTAAATGAACAATGATCTCACTAAATCATCCATGCTATTACACTCACAAGTGTCAATTTGCCATTACATGCAAACTTGGTAATTGTGCAATGTTCAAAACCTTAGATCTAAATTTATCATTTATTTGCTAATTGTCACAGGGTGGACCCAAGAGTTTGAGTAATGATAAAAAAATGCACAATGGCACGAAACACGCTTGTGCATTCTCAATTGAGACTCATCAAGATCAATTTATTTTTCTCCGATTTTGTTTGCGATGCAGCCAAAGTGAGGAACATCCCAAAACAAGTTTCTCATTAAATGATGACATTTTTGTCGAGAAATATCACAAGATTAGCGGCTTTCAGTACAAAGGAATGTACTGACACTCTCCCAAAATAAAAAAGTTGTTGAAAAGAAAAGAATTTGTGACACAGTATTCTTTTATGGGAGTGTGACCTTTTGACAATTTTGGCAAAAAGCAAATCGTAGCGGACAAAATTCACGATGCCAAAAAGTGAAAAGAAAAACTTCCAATTTCAGAAACCAACAAATTTTGATCTGACTTGTTCCACACATGATTGAGTTTGAAAAGCTCCAATTTTTAAAAGTTTGTGATGGGTGTCTTTGATTGGCTCATCACCAAAAAAATCAAGCTTTGGACAATCCCTGGATAAATGTGTTGTGATCTCCTCCTTTAGGTTGTTGAAATAGCTTACACCAGTAGAACTCACGACGAAACATATGAGATAAAGTGAGGATCCGTCAGGAAAAAGTTAGGAACCCATTGGGAAACTTGATGAGAACACAACAGAAATCCAACACCCACCCCACCCCAAAAGAGAAAAACCTGATCACCTCATTGCCCGCAAGAATGTTTTTTGCCAGGGGCATGAACCATGGTAGAATCTTCTCCAAATATTTTGTGCGTGCTTGCTGCTGGCTTGAATCCTGCAATCTGTTTGCAGATGACTAATTGTCTTGCAGCCTTTGTTTTTTATATAGCACTTCCAATTTAGTCCCTGCTTTTTCGTTGAAGGAAATCTCAAGAATTTTTTATAAAAAAGTCGCTTAAGTTTCAACTTGTGATTTGAGGGAGGAGTCACAAAGCGATTGGTCATTGCAGCGACTTCCCGAATCCCCTCTTGCCTCGTTGTATACCCCGCCGTCCTTTCTGCTTTTTGCTTCAGTATCTTATATATAAATTCACTAAGTCCGTGGGTCAGTGATTGAGCGTTCTGCTTGCATTTTCTATGGCAGAACCGGCCAGGCCTATAACTGACCACCGGCTAGCATTTTCTATGGCAGAACCAGCCTGGACGAACGAACGAACGGGTTTTCTTCAGGAAAGAGCAGAGCTTGGAGCCTCTCTTTCCTCTGGTTTTTTGCTTTGCGCTTGGGTACCAAACAGAACATTGGGTTTGTTGTGGAAGAGGCGAGGGGGAGAAGGCGACGAGGGCAATAGTAGAATGAAGAGCAGAAAAAGAAGAGAAGTTAGTTAGGTTCTTTTCTTCTCTAGAGCTCCTTAGAAAGGGAGAGAAAAGAGACAATAAAGAGGGCTTTGAAAGTTTAGAAGCCCTCCCACTTTCGTGGTTGGGTGGTGTTTTCGTGCCCTTCCGCACCCTTTTTCTTTTTCTTCTCTTTGTTGCTTGAATTCTTGGAAATAATATAAAATATATGGGAGTCTTAATACCATCCAAGTGAAGGAGAAAAAAAGGCAGGCACGGGCGGATTGTGTCCAACCGTCACAGGTACCCACTAGTTCTTACCTAAGGATTGAATGCACTTTTGATTAAGATTTGACATGTGTCCTCATTTTACTTCCAGTTTGAAAATAAAGGATCATCGTTTTTCTCCGCTCTTACACTCTTAGGACCCACCTTGGCCTAATGCTTTAAAAAAAACACTAGCAGCTTGCCAATGTCGTCTTATAGTCAACGTTTGGATGAGGTTGATGATGCCACAGCAAGTGGCGCAAATCATGCGGCGTCAGCGTTGATTTCGTCTCCTTCTGAGTTGGAGTGTAGTGGGGAGTATCTGGAAACTGGCGCATCAGACCCCGTCTGCCCGGTGGTTTGCCAAATCTCTCTCTCTCCCACTATCTCTCTCTCTATGCGCACAAATGTCAGTCGTCCGTCCTCACTACGGGTTTCGTTGTCAGGATTTCTAGGAAGCCTTGTACCTCCATAAGAAAGTTCCGCAGTCTTGCAGTTGCTAGAATCCGTACTCTCAAGTCAGCGTAGGCGTATTTCCTGCTTGTTTCCAAGGAAATACATTTAAGCTGTGGATTGTGGAATTTTAGGAACCACGGTCCACAGCTGCTGCCTTGTACATTTGTATCAGCTGAGCCTCGAATGGTTTACGTCTCCCGCTGGACCCGGCCACTCTTGAAACCCTGAACCGCATCCACCTCGTGTGCCAGCAAAAGAATGGGTGTGTTTCTCTTTCGAGAGAATATAACTTGCACCTGCCGTTGCGGTACGTTGCATATTGACCACAGATCACAGAGCGTGAAACGTCTTTTGTTCCTGTATTTGCTTTCTTAATCCCCAAGCCTAGTCCATCCTGTAGGCTCTCTCTGTTGACAGGAGAGCTCTACAGCCGCCCACTATCTCTGGAGTTATCCCCTTGCTGCAGTAAACTGTGAGTCTAAACGTAAAACAGCTATACACAAGATCACCAGATCAGAAGCAGCGGTAGACAAAACTGGAGGAAGACATGATAAAAGACATTTGTAGTACGCACACAAGGACTCATCCACTTGTGTACATGCTCTAATTCAAGACATGCGCAGTCTGCAAAAGTACCATAGAAAGTAAAAGAGCAAATATAGTAATAGTTCATGACAAGCTGCTTCTACCCTAGTAGATAGGCTCTCCTTAAAGTTAGATCTTAGTATATCGCTGCTCTTCAGATCCTGGATCCGTGTGCTTCTAGTTCAACGCTAAGATTCCGACATCGGCACTGCAGCTCCTCTCGGAGACCTCAGGAGCCGAACAATATTAAATTGTTCTTCTTTGTCGGAGCTCATTTGGGAAAGTGAAGCAACAATTCGTAACCCAATCAACGTACGGCTCCTTCAAATGTGAGTCGCAGTAGATGTGTCGGCGCTATGTCTGTTTTTGAGGTTTTTCTTGGAGGTGTCGAAATTCTTGCAGTATTCATTGCTGATTGAAGATGATACTAGAATAAAGGAGTCAAGATGATTTGCTTGGTAAGTCTCTTGCAGCAAAAGGGGGATATTTTTTTTCCTGATCTGCGCTTTTCTTGGATTTGTATAGCAGCCTGAAACGATTGAATCGATTCGTGATGGAGTCTCGAACAGTGCGTACATGTGCCATCGTTTGGACGTTATTGACGTTACACTACGCAACAGTGTCGGGTCTGGACAGCTTTGCAGAAGCGGAGGTACACCTTTCTTTGATCCAATAACTTCTGAATTGAAAGGGTTTCCAAATGTTACATGGTCCAGGAGTGATAATTCCAAGCCTCCGAGCATCATCACTTGGAAAAGAAATTAACGTACTGATAGCTGTTGATCGTCAGCAGAGCTTTCTCAACCACCTGCTGCTCTAAACTGAATTTGGGACTCAAGAGTGTGCACGTATTGTGAAGAAGTACTTACGCAATTGCATTCATATGCTCTTATTCCAAACCTTCATGAATCAGTCGACAGATATGAATCTGCTGTGAATAAATATGCGTTTGTTGATCTCGGTGACGTACTGCACTGTATCATGCATTCTTCCGCACTTGCAGTGGCCAAATAGTGGAGGAGGAATTGAAAATCGACGAGAAGTTCATAGTCAGAACTGCGTGATCAACGAAAAAACTGCTCCAAAATTGAAATTGAAATGGACATTCATCACCGGACATACAAATTTCAGCGATGTTACCGCTACCCCGTCCATATCAGACGGTTTCGTCTACTTTCCAGATTGGGCTGGGTTTGTGTACGCAGTGCATCGTGAGAATGGGACACTCGCGTGGAAGACGAACTTGACAAGCCTCGCTAGTACCGGTGGTACCTTATTTTCAAAGCACACCCCAGTTGTGTCAGGAAAGTATCTGTTTGTTGGGCTTCAGTCACCGGCGGTCCTGCTCGCTCTTGACAGGCGCAATGGCGATCTCATCTGGGCGAAGATCCTCGATCCAACCGTCGGAGCAATCATCACCATGTCTGGGACCGTTTACGGAAGGTAGGGAAGTCGAGCTGTTGACCCTGATATCAATTCGAAAACAGGTCGCAAGCTGGGTGATTGGTTTTGAGAATTCCCATTTTGTTTCTTCATCTAGACTGTGTCCACCTTGTCCTTCAAAATTTCGCCCGGGCCTTATTCTCATAATCAAAATTAGTCGCGCCTGAATGAAGCTGTAATTTTTGCACCATGAAATTGCAGAACTTCCACACACAGAAGCCAACAATGTTGTAAGCATCGATCGTTTAGTAGAGTACGGGATACATGTCCATTGATCCTGATTTGGACCCGTTCTCTATTGATGCAGTTACTACTACGTAGGCGTGTCATCGGCACAGGAAACACTTCCGGTCGAGTTGTGCTGTACATTTCAAGGAAGTTTTGTGAAGATCGACATCGAAACCGGCAAGATCGTATGGCGAACAAAAATGCTCCCTGATAATGATGGCGAGCAAGGATTGTATGCCGGGGCGGCACTCTGGGGAAGCAGTCCCTCCATCGATGCAAAACGAAATCTCGTGTTTATCGCGACTGGAAACAACTACCAAGTTCCCCCATCGGTACAAGAATGCCAAGAAAAGCAGGATAACAAAACAGTTCCGGACAATCCTGATCCGTGCATCCTTCCCGGGGATCATTCTGAGTCGATTCTGGCTCTGGATCTTGACACGGGAGACATAAAATGGAGTCACCATCTTGGGGGATACGATACCTATGTCACCGTTTGCCCTACAGATCCCAGTGTTGCCAAGAGTCCGAACTGTCCAAAAATTCCAGGACCGGATTATGACTTTGGGGAGGCACCCATGATGCTCACCATACCTAAAATTACCAAGCATTCAAAGGATTCAGCTCCTGAAGAGTGGCAAGATATTGTGGTTGCAGGTCAAAAAAGTGGGATTGTGTGGGCTCTTGATAGAGATGACGGCCGGCTCGTGTGGGCAAATGTAAGACTTCTGCTCAAGAACCCTCCCGCTCGCATTTCCCTGTCAAATTAATACGTCACCTAGTTATAATATCGTACACCACTCCAGAATATTGAACACATAAATCCATTCTCATTTCGAAAAAAATTGCACACATTTGTACAACAAGAAACTTTAGATTGATACCCTCATGTTCATAGATGCAACAATTCCACTCTCACATTTTGAAGACGAGCTAAGGGAGACCAAAGTCTCATAGTTAACTATGGCAGTGTATCATGGCCGGTGATTATTACAGAGTTTGTGAAATTAAATCTCTTCTTGGGGTTGATCAAAGATTTCTGAAAATTTTGTTGCAATATTTCTGTTTTGCAAGATTGATTTGTTGAAGATTCTCACATATGGATAAAGATCTCAAACAATCCTCGTGGGAACCATGGATTATTAACACCATATCTTCTTCGTTGCTGCAGGTTGCAGGACCAGGAGGAGATATTGGGGGAGTATCATATGGCTCTGCGACAGATAGCCATCGAGTCTACATAAGCATCATCAACGATGAAGTCAAGAACTTCACGCTAGTTCCTTCCAAGAATGTGACGCAAGTGGGAGGTTGGGTCGGCATCGACGCGAGCAACGGCACGACTTTATGGACCACAGCCACCCCTGGCACAATTGGCAATTTCCCAACAGGGCCGGTGAGCGTTGCAAATGGGGTCCTGTTCACCACTTCGGTAGGCCCGGTCAACGGCTCCCTTTACGCACTTGACGTAAAAACAGGCGGAGTCCTGTGGGAGAACAAATTCAACACGGCCATTTACGGGGGCGTTGCCTTAGACGGCGATTGTGTGTTTCTTGGGCAAGGCATTGGACATGGATACATCGGTTTTGTAAATCATGGTGGAGCAGTCAGTGCCTTTTGCATTGAAAGAGACTGAGTCACGGTGCGCGCACACCAAGCTTTCATGAATGGATGAAAATTGAAGTTACATCTACCCAAGTATAGATTGTACTAGTTGCTGTTTCGTGCTATGTAACTCTAGATTTTGCACTTGCTATTTTCCTTATTGCCTTGGATATTTGTTGTGCATGCGGGGAATTTCTTCTCAGTGAATGCTAATGAGATCACAATTTACAACGAAAATTAACCCACATTGCATGCCATGCTGTGACCTCTACAAAGGTTTTTCTGGCGGGAAAATTCTCCCCAATTCCACACATTTCGAGCAAAAGAAGGGTTCAAATCATCATTATAGACTACAGATACTTGCAACTCACTTGCTAATCCAATCATTTTCTACTTTTCCCTCTGTAGTTTATCTAGATTTGGCGATGTCCTCTTGTGTAAGATGATAAGCCCATCTACCTCACCAAATTGGAAACAAATCCCCTGCTTAAAACATGTGTAAATGGTGTAAATGCAAGTTATATAATTGTAATCCTCTTGAATTGCCAAACTAAGTATGGGGAAGAAGTCTTTGAAAAGTTCAAGAAGTTCTTGAAATTCTCCAAACTTGCCAAGACCTTGGAAACCAAAGGCTTGAAATTGTTCAAGAATGCGAAGACTTGTTAGAGTTATCTGTGAAGACTCCTCTTGAAGAGGAGATGAAAACTGTTTATAAGGGGACCGATTGAGGTCGAAAACTTAATTAGATATTAAACTTTTACATTAATTTGCTTTGGGGCCTTGCAGCCTTGTTTGATTTAATTTTTCTAATTGATTAAAAATTGATTAAAATTTTTAAGTAAATTTTTTTATAAATTTTAATGAAAAATTCATAAACATTTAAATTTTTAAAAATATGTTGAGTGACAATTGATTTCTTTCCCAAAGGAAAGCTTATTAGATGGTCCCAATTTGTTGGTGTTTTGTGAATTAATAATTTCCAACATTGTCAACAACATCAATCATGAACAATTTTATTTAAAATATATAAATTTGTAAAGAAAAATTGTTAACTCTCCCCACTTCTCCTTTCTTCTTTTTTTCTTTCCTTTTTTCCTTCTCCCCAAATAGGACCTTGAGTCTCAACAAATACACATGAAAAATGAATTTATGAAATATTGTTAAAAACATATTTGAAATAGGTTTTTATAATTTAACATTTGAGATTAAAAAAAATCCTTTTTATTTTGAGGTAATATGTGTGCCAAGTTGACATCAACCAAACTAAGTTCCACATGATTACCACTTGCTTATTAACTCAAGCTTACATAACGAGCTCTTAAACAACAAGTTAAGAGATGCCATTGAAGGTATGCTTCTAGTTCATGAAGACACAATATTACATATATCAACATTAGTCCTAATAAAATCTACCAAGCTAGAAGGGATTTCCAACCTAGCATCATTGGTCCAATTGTGTTGACAAAGATCAATTTATCTAAAATTTCATGACATTTCTTAAAACTAGTAAGGCTTCAAACTAAAAAAGATTCTTTATGTTTCAATTTGGCATCCAACTATCCTTAAGATTTGGTTAGCATAAAAGCCAATTATAGGAAACATGCTTTCATATTTTTCCCACCGTTGCAATGGACACTTAATGTTTTTAACATCCATTTGATAATGCCTAAAAATAAAAAACTTTCTATTGATCAATTTTGTTGCAAGCTCTCACTTCCTGCTAGCTATCATCTCAAAGATATCCAAGATGTTTCCCTTTTCAACCCTTTGATCGACAACACCCTTTTCAAATTCAGCGAAAACATGCAAATGATAATGACACTTCAAAAACATAAGAAATAAAAAAAATTCTATCATATTCTTCAACAACTAACTTACCTTGCTCATGATTAATAAATGAAGACACAAAATAAAAAGTTTTACATCTAGGGTCCAACATTTTAAAAAAAATGATGGGACTTTTCTTTTCATATTTTTTTTTATAAAGGAAATTAAAAAAACCAAAACTTGAACAACTTCACTTTTTAAGTTGGAGGCCAAACATGATAATGCATAAACAACATTTTCATCTTTTTTCACCATTAAATTGTCAAAGGTTGTAAAATCAATTTTATCTCTAAATTTTTAACTCATGGATATGATAGAATTTAGTTCATCCCTTGAGAAGCAATGACCCCTAGACTACTCAAAGTATAAGTAGACAAAACAGGACCAAGAAAATCAACAACAATCTAACAAATGTGGGCCATGTCAAAAGAGATGGGTACTCTTGCATTCGTTCTCATAGAATTCCACATGCTGAGCAAGCAATAATTCTTCCTTGTTTGCAATTCTTTCTTTTGGAAGGACTATGATTTGTTGAAGGTCCTCTCACATACTGAGAAATATCTCAAGAACCTTCATGACATGGATCATTTACATCTTATCATCATGATTGTTCTGCAGGTTGCGGGACCAGGAGGATATTTTGGGGTGCATCATGGGGCTCAGGGACAGACAGCCATGGAGTTTACACAAACATCATCAACAGTGAGGCCCAGTAGTACTTCACGCTAGTTCCTTCCAAGAATGTGATGCAAAACGGAGGTTGGGTTGGGATTGACGTGAGCAACGGCACGACTTTATGGACCACAGCCACCCCTGGCGCTATTGGCAATTTCCCGACTAGGGCGGTGAGCGTTACAAATGGGGTCTTCTTTACCTCTTCATACGGTTCGTTCAACGGCTCCATTTATGCACTGGACGCGAAAACAGGCAGAGTTCTGTAGGAGTACCAACTCAATTCAGCGATTTAGGGGGGCGTATCCGTAGATGACAGTTGTGTGTTTCTACCAGAAGGCACTGGACATGTAGAACTTGGTTTTGTAAATCATGCTAACACGGTCGGTGCCTTGTGCATTGAAGAGAACAATGAAAATTTGATGTCAAGTTGTGCCTCCCACTAACTTTTCATGAATGGATGAAAATTTAAGTTGCATCTACCAAAGTAGGGATGTGATACACATTGCTGGTTCTTATTGTATAACTCGAGATTTTCAATGTGTAATTTTGTTTATTACTTAACTTGGGCTTCATGCTGCTCTGCACTACTAGTGATATCTTCCCCCCTAGGCAAGGGTACCAAGGCAAGGCCAATAATGTATATTTTTGAAGATTATATTTTTGCATGGTGAAATATTTGAGTTTTCATAATTCTTCTTTTGCCTTACGATACTTTTTAATGTAAATGGCAAGGCCACAGTGTGACACACCCATTGTTTAATATGATATTGAATTTAACTATTGAAAAGGTAATGATATGAAAAGAAAAATATGGAAAGATAGTTTTTGATTAAATACTAGTTGAAATCATCTTTAGAACTATCATCCAAAAATGAGACCCCTAATGGAACTTAAAGTTGTTCTTCCTAAACCAGATCTAATTTACCATCATAACTCAAATTATATAGCCAGCTTGTAAAATGTGTAGGTGAAGCTTATTGCATAGGGGAAGTCACCTATTTAAGGGCATTGTGTAGAATTAGTTCAAGGGGAGGATTGTTTGGTTTGGTTTCTCACATTAGGTGCAAAATCCGCTGGAAGATTGAATAAAAGGACACAATGTTACACACCCAAGTTGTATATTTTGCATAAGCACATGTGTTGGATGCAAAACATTGAATCTGTGTTGAGTTTGATTCAATCTGGTGTTCATCTGTCATCTAAAAAGAAGCTAAGTTCCATTTGCTATGTACGATCTTCCATCTTTTAAGCCACAGTCACCCAATGACTGAACAAGTTTAGAGCAGCTAAAATAATTTTTTTGAGGACTGAATCCAGTTCAATTGGAGAGCCAACCTCACCAGGGAAGCAGATCTTTCACTAGTCATGCCTGATCTCCAAACATGCTATTAGTGTTTTCTTCTTGATTACATATTTTCAAGACACTGCAGTGTTTGCACATTCTCAATGCTTGTACAGCAAGTGGGTGTCTCCAAAGGCCTTGAGAAAATTCAGTGAGAGTGTCAGGCTGAATGTACTGCATATCCCCCAAGAGTACCTGGATTTGTTTAGTAGACACAAAGGCAGATTTTTTCAGTGTTCTGTATTCTCTGCTTGTTTTCTAGTGCTGCAGTTTGCAGAAACACATTAATCAGTAGTGAACAAGAACTGTAAACTATGCTAATTGCCAAAATCAAGTAAATGGTATTTCTTTGAATTTGGTTGGTATCTCAAGAAGCCTGGAGAAAATTGAATTAATGCCTTCTTATTGCCCTTTTAGTTTTCATGTCAGGGTAGATTTTCCCTTAAGTTTAGAAAACAGTATGCAAAAATGTTCACCACAATGGACCATATTAAGTGGAAGTGAGGAAGGATAAACTGCAAGGAGATCTTAGGGTTGGACTTCTGGTTTTGTAGTGAAGTTCAATTGAAAACTGTATGCTAGGATAAAGCTTTTAAAAACCTGTCAGGTATAAGAAAATTGTCATTTTTGGCACACACTTTAAATTAAAAAGAGCATTCAATCGAGCTGAATTTAGGGGGGTTAAAGTTTACAATGAAAACCAGAGGGAATGTTATGAATCTGATGATTTGACTCTGTTCATGAAGAGTGCACTTGACTTCTGTAAATGCTTAAGAGAGCTTCAAATCTGAGCTCAGGTCAAACTTTGACTGAAATGGTGCTGTCACTTGAAAAATGCAAGCACATCCATTGATCAAACCAATCATCATTGCTTATAATTCCATTCTAAAAACCATCACACATAAACCTGTGAACCCACTTCAAGTGCTCTGAACAAGAGAATTACTGAACTCCAGCAGTTTTCAGTTCTGCATTGAATCTGGCTAGGCTCATGTAGTGTTCCTTCCATGAGGACTTCTGACTCAGCGGGTGGATTCTATGCCCTGCACAAATTTTGCTGAACACAATTCTCATCATAGCGCATTTGGTTTAGCTCTTCTTCCCAATGAGCACTAGAAATGTTGCCCCAGCTCCAAAAAAGTCCAATGAAATTTCTTTCTGTACATATTGTATTCACAGTATCAATTCAGACTGGCCCAACCTAATGCTAAACTATACTTCTGGTCTCATTTTCTATCAGACAATCTTGAAAACCAAAGAAATCAAGACTGTTGATTCACCTGCTTTGGGAGTCACTAGTTGAGCTTCCAGCAGGTCCCTTGGACAAGCCCCAACAATGGTGGGTTTAACATTAAGGTTTTGGACCTGCAGATCTTCTGGTTCCTAATAGGGGACAAAAAATTTCCTTCATCAGCACAAGTGGATTCTTCTCTACAAGTTTACCATGATGATAACCCTCCCGCAAGAACAAGGTCTCTTGATTTCCAGCTTCTGACAGATAGAAATACTGTGGATGCCTTAACACCAAGTTTCTTGGTTTATAAGAAAATGTGAACTCTTCGCTAAAATGTGCAAGAGTATCAAGGGTAATTCTTTTCTCTACTGTGAAACTTAGAAGTTCTTTAAGTCCAGCAACTGCATGTTTTTCAAACTTGATCTCAAGACAGTCAAAGTCTCGGGGGTCCTCATATGGGGACACAAATGGCGCATTTCTAAACCTAGCAAGCATCTTCCGGTGTCTTTTTGAGAGGTTGTACCCCTTTGGTAGGAGAAACTTTTCCATCGTTGTAATCAGCTCCATCTTCTCATCTGCAAAAAAACCAGGATTATCACTGACATGGTCCTGGATGAAATTCCCAGACACGAGACATTTGAGAGGAACAAAACTAGGATCATTCAAAAGCTGAATAAGACAATCCTTGACCTAATTCTTAGAACGAGAATCCTATAACCTGATATCCAAAATCTTGAACCTTAAAAGTAGACTCTGGATGTCTGAACTAACTTTGAAACACAATCAGTTGTGGCCGATTAAGGACCATGAATTCTAACTTTATAATCTGCACAAGTTTGGTACACCAAGCAATAAACAGTTCATCCAACTCCAACTGCAGATCAATTGCAAAGCCCTGCGGACTAGGAATCCAGAATATGAAACATTCATTGCCAGGTGATGCCACCATGTCCAATTCTGAAGTCTTGATCTTCTTTCATGCATCCAGAAAGAAAGTTCTTAAACCTTGAACATGAAGCTCAAACCTTTGCTTTTCAGGAGCATCTAGTATCCATATGAAAGCATCTAGGATTGTGGGATCACATGAAGAACAACGATCAGTGGTTGAGGAACATTACCTCTAAGCATCAGACACTTAATTACAACGCCTTATCTGTCTGACAGTTCAGAATTGCAACGCTTTCTGCTGTTGACCTTCAATCAACGGGGCGAGAGAAGGGGTACTCACCTGATGCTTTAGACTGAAGAACCTGGTGCTTCTTGACTTCTTCCAGACTGAGAGCCAGTTGAGCGTCCCAAGAAGTTAGCTTGAGCAATGGCGTTGAGTCCTTCAGGGTAACCACATGGAGAAAATGAGGGTATTGATGTACCAAACGACGCTTAAAATCATTCGGTAGTCCTAAATGTGGTGCCAGATATCCTAATTTCTCTAGTGGTAATCGTCTCCCGATCGACAGCATCAAAACCTTTCTGAGAACCGTCACAAAATGATCCTCCATCTGCTTCATAACATTCTCCTCTTCACTGGACAGTTGCTCTGCTCTAAGTGTTAGTCTGTACCCCTCCGTCCAGCATCTTCTCGAGCCCTCTCTCACGAGCTCAAATACGGCCGGATAGTTTTCAAGAACTGGCGACAGTAGCCTGTCCTCCGATGAAAGATCGGAAAGCTCCAAGTACCTCTCTGGCTTCTGCATCGCCAGCTTCCGCATCCGTGACACGAAGAGGTAGTCCTTCTCCCTTTCGACCACCTTGTCGAACGCCTCTTCTTTTACTCGCTGAATGCCCGGATCCGTTGCAGGAGGCGGTTTGGGAGGATCAATGGGATGCACAACAGGCCATGCCTGTGTTCTTAATCCCTTCCTGGCACACAGCAATACTGCTTGTGTTGCTGCTACTCGCGACGCCATCGCTGTGCGCAGTGTGTTTTTTTTGGCGAAATTTCGCAACGTGGCGACAGAAAAAAGGCCAATGCGAATTGGCCCGAAGGAATTTGACAGCCCGAGTGGAGGCAAGCTTGGGATGTAAATCTTCGATTTAACATGTGCAGACTTTGTCACATTTCTCTCAAGTTTCTAAGCCCATTTCCTCGCGAATGCGGGTGTAAAAATAGTCTCTTCGGAGATTCGGTACCATAGAAGGTGTTTTTCGGTTTAGGGCTTGTTGTTTTTAGGGTTTTGGGAATGCTGAGGATCGTCAAGAGGAAATAAGGACCTATCCCAACATTAGGTGGTTTGAGAAAAAGCTACTCTAGGAAATGTTGATTCAATTGGCATCTCATATGACTGGTTGTAGTAAATTCTGGTGTGAAATGTCTCTTCAGATATCGTTATGTTTTTAGGGTTGAGGGTTTTGTGAGCGCTGAGGATGGTCGAGAGGAATAAGGATTTCTCCAGCATTAGTCAGAAGAAGCTGCTTCAGGAAAAAGCCGATTTCAGTTGGTCTCATATGAGAAGTTACAGTGGCTTCCCTTGGCCATGAATGACATTAAGATTGATGCAGGTGGTTTGTGGAAATTGTGGTAGTTTCGTTCCCCTTTTTAGTAGAGAGGTTTCGGGAGATGGAGTACTTGATGCTTGGCCTTGCCACTGGCGCTCCTTGCACTGCATTTCCTCTCTTCTTTGATGACACTGTAGGTTTCCTTCTTCCTAAAACTCTGGACCATTTTTTTTGTTGGTCATTTTTTTGCACACTTTTTGAAATGTGTTCCACTCATGTGCAGACATGTATGCCATATATGGCTCAGATTCTTCAAGTTCCATATTCATGTTTAGATTTCAACTTCACTAATCTCCAAATAGTTGTGTGTTCAGGAGGATGCAAAACAGCGGTGGTACCAATGGCACTTTTCAAGGTGTGACTCCCACTTAACTATCAACTTGATCTTGTAGTGCTTGAAACCAACAGGTGATAAGTGGAGGGATCTGGATGCAGAACATTTTCATTTGGTATTGCATTTGATGCCATAGATGGTGGATACCATACTCCTGGGATTGGATTCCTCCCTTTCATCGCTACACCCAATTATTGATTGGTAAAAGCTACAAACGATACTCGCAACATTACCCTATAACAAAAGCAGTCACTTGATATGCAATGTTGTGGTGCAGAACAGCTTTTAAGAGAGATTCTTGTTCCTCAAATTACACCTGGTTTGGTGCTTGAGTGTAACTGATATTTGGTGGGCTGGGATGTAGGCAAATTTGTGGATTGCAATATTCAGTTTTGAGGGCACCTACTTCTGGACTCAATATATCTATCTTGTGCTGGGTGCTAACTACAGTTTCCCCCCATGATCAACTATGTAAGTGAGCACTTTTGTATGGTGGGTTCAGGTTTTTTGCTAGTTCTATAGGAACAGGTTTTGCAAATTCTGGTGCCCACTTATGCAAATTCATTCCAACAGCTACTTGAGCTTTGCTCTGACAGGGGATGAATTGTCTGGAGTTGCCAGGTTCCAATTACTGCATTTCTACTGACTCAGCCCTCCTTGTTGTACCATATCATATCAAACATTATGCTTTAGAGGTTGGTACATTCCATTGAAGTACCAGTCTGACTGCCTTTTGTGGTGTGTTTTTGAATCTGCTGGGCTACTTCTGGAATGTGTGACATTTTAGTGTAACTTCAAAGAGCATGTCCCAATTGATTTGTGGATGGAGTTTGAGGAACAGACCAAGCAAAGAAAATCACAGAAGTGCTTGGCTGACCTAATTATATCCAGACAACTGTTGCTTCAATTCAGTCCAAAGCATTCCATCAAATGGTGCAAGAAAATGATGTGGCAGCAATTTCTGGCATGGATAGTGAAGGATGTACTCCCCCTTCTTTTCTTGCTGTGCTTGATCTTGGACACATTTGTTGGATGCTACAATAGCTCAGGAAGAGAAGGGCTTGCAGATGTTGGAGGAGATAAGGGACAAGCTTTATGACATAATTTTGGCTGATGGTTCTATTGAGGACCTGGACAACAAAATCAGAGTTATTGAGATGGCCTCACCTAATGCCAATATTGGCAATGCTAACACTCCTGACAATGATGTGATGATGTCCATGCCTGCTCTCTTTTTGAAGAGAAAATCTCTGGTATCTAGGCTGCCTCGACCAGAGGCTGGGGTTGCTAGTATTCAAGAAGTGTGTAAAGAAACCCAAGTTTCACACAACCCAAGAGATAAATGGTGGAGTTATTTCTGGAAAGGGACCTGTAACCCCAGTGTTGCCTCCCAGGCATGTGGAATTGCAGGTACATGCAAAAAAGCACAAAATGTGGTTGTTGAACAACATAAACCTGTGTGTACCAATATCTGTCTCATGTGGCAGACTTGGGCTTGCTTGTCTGATGAGACAATCAAGGCATGTTGGGCCCAAGTGATGGATGGCAGTCAGCCATTGAAGTGCAGTAAACCTCTCACTCCTCCATTTCCTTCAGTTTTATTTGATCACAACAAATGCTCAATTACAGAAGGAGTGATCATCAAGACTCAGCAGAATCTGCCTACAGTATTTGACCAGGATGCTAAAGTGGTAGCATTGTAGAAGACCTTTCTTGAGGTGTGCCTGTCTGCCTAATAATAAGGATAGATCATGCAAGGGAACTAGAATTTGGTTTGAGCATGCAATTTGGTTTGTGGTGAACAATCTTAAATGCGTTCTTTCCTAAGGCAAAAACCCTGATGGGCAAGCTTTGCTCATTTTGCAACTGGCTTGAGAATTGTAGCAATGAAGCAGCAATGGCAGCAGTCACATTTGATTTTGTAAGGAAGATGATGCTCAAGGCAGCTAATGAGTTTGTCATCAACCCTTTTGCAACTTTGCTTTGCAAACATGGTGACGTTGCTGGAGTAAGAAAGATTGAGCAGCTGATTAAGCTACCATCTGCCAATACTCTCTCTCCAGTTAGTGTGGTTGGATTCAGCAACAAAAATGCAAATTTAGGCTTAACCAACACCCAAATAGCCAGAGGTACATAGGTCTACATATGTGGATGCAGGCATAGTGGAAGTGGGCAATCACAAGTTGGCAGAGAAAAGGCTTTTCATTCTTGTGGCAGAGGATGTGGGAGCTTCCACCACAAACGCATGGACACAGCTATCAATGTCTATGTCTATCTTTCTATTTTGGACTCAAAGTAGGCCTATTCTTATGTGTGATCATCATTAGGTCTTGGCATGAGGTCTGAAGTTGTGTGTGTTGAACAGTTTTTTATTTATTTGGGCTTCAAATGGTCTTGAGTATTTGTACTCCTCCCCACTGATGAAGAAATCACATGTTGAGTCAAGAAAAATCACTAACCAGATTTGTTGTAGTGGCTACATTTTTTTCAAAGAGCCTCAATGTGTTCTGGAGAGACTTGTATCCTACAGAGAGTGTCAAAATGCTGGTCTTTTCTCCCCAAGAGTATCTTGTGTAATGCTTCGCCTTGTGCTTAGAAAATCACAATATGGAACTGGTGAGATCACATCCAGAATGTTCATCTCACATGAGAGTATGTTGTATTGTGTCTTCTCATGCATAGAACATTGCAATAAGTAACTGGTGTGTCACAAACAAAATAACACGGAAAGCTTGGTAAAGTGAGCCAAAACAAGCAGGATCATGAATAGTGAACATCCATTCTTAACATGACATGGCGTAAGAAAGTTCACCATTCTTACCATGACATGTCATAAGAAAGATCAAGATTTCAAGCTCAAAACTTTTGTAAAGTTGATGGGTATTTTGTTGACCTCTGTCTTTATGAAAATATTCAAATCTGTTGTATAAAGAAACAAATACAGTTGAAGAAAGACAACAAGAAAACATGAGCAACTTTTCAGTACTCCAACTCCCAGCGAAGCACTGGGCGAAAATTTGCAGTGTATTTGGAGGGTACTTTATATCCATGAGTATCCCTCCTCAAAAACAAGATGAAATTTATGCCTATGTATAGGTGTAAGATCCCTCCCACTCCTAAGGAATAGGTATACCCGACTCAGGATCTCTACATGTTTAGGTTCTTGAAAACTTTGCCTTGTGCTCCCTCCCACTCTTAAGGAGTAGGTGTATGAACCCTTCACACCTGGTGATAGCCATATGTTTAAGGTTCATGATAACTTTGCCTTGTGATTTACTGTGGATAAAGTGCACAGTGCACAGGTGGGCGACACTCCCAAAATGGAAGGCTCAACTCAGCTATGGCCTCATCGTGGGCCCCTTATTTTGCGAATGCATGGCCTCGTTCTAGGCCCCTTTGTGAATGCACCCGGCATCCAGCGGCTTTACCCTATACTTGTCGCGTTCAACGCAGTTGACAGTGGGACGTGAAGTGTTGACGAAGACGGCTGCGTCCTTCGCCTTCGTCCGGCAGGTGTTCCACTTTGCGGACCCACAAGGACGCACGCACGCACGCAGAGACGGCGACGAAGACGCAGACTCTCGCGACTTCTCCGCAGCGAAGACCGGAGGACTTGTCTTGTGCCGATCGCCACCTCCTGATTTATTTGGTGTGGCCGTAGTGATTCTTATATGTAGCTTCGGATTCTCGCACTCCCCATCAGTTCGGTTCACGAAGATGTCGAACTTACGTGTTTGTAGAGTTGACAGCAACTATCACTAGTCTCCCGGTAGTTTTCGATTTTGTTTGGGGAAGGAGGGGGGACGTGTGTGTAGCCACGGCAAGCGTCACAGAGAGTGGTTCTTTTGTAGCATCCAGCATTACTGGAGTGAGGACTCTGGTATCAGGCCTCGGAGTTGTGCACTGCATTGCTGTACGTCCTT